>JBBGZY010000238.1:600000-997500 GCA_037952925.1 Lithobates clamitans
TCTGGAAGGCCAAGAAGGAGAGGCAGACAGTCACAAGCCAATAAGAGAGGGCAAGCAGGCTCTGTGTCTAGTGCTGGTCGTGGAGACGGTGCATCCTCATCAGCCCGTGGCCATGGGACACGCTTGGCCTTTTTTTCGGCAGCTGGCCGTGTTGAGCCACAACATGCAGAAAACTTGGTCGAGTGGATGACCAAGCCGTCCTCATCCTCCTCATCCTCTCTCACCCATGCCCAGGGTGCTTTGTCTGGCAAAGCAGCGGCCTCTTCCCTCAGCTCAATGTCATCAGTGACTCCTTCCCTAGCTCCACCATGTCCTCCTGAGGATTCCCTCGAACTGTTTGACCACAGTGTTGGGTACATGCTCCAGGAGGATGCCCAGCGTTTGGAAGGCTCTGATGATGATACTGAGCTCGATGAAGGCAGTAACATGAGCACGGACAGAGGGGGTGCCCAAGAAGGACAGCAATCTGGCAGTCATGCTCCCCCTGCTGCAGCATACTGCCAGGTTTGCTCCAGTGATGAGGAGGGAGGGGATGATGAGGTCACTGACTCAACATGGGTGCCTGATAGGAGAGAGGAGGAGGAGGAGGAGGAGGAGGCGGCACATCACCAACGAGGCAGGATGCCCTCCAGGGGCCAGCCTAAGGGCAGCACATTGACTGCATCACACCCCAAAGCTCCACATGTGCAGGGCGCTGCAGTCTCTGCGCGTTATTCAAAAAGTTCTTTGGTGTGGGCCTTTTTTGAGACGAGTGCATCAGATCGCACCGTTGCTATTTGCAACATATGTCTCAAGCGTATCTCGCGTGGCCAAAACATCTCCCGCTTGGGTACCACATGCTTGACCAGACATATGTTGACCTGCCATGCAGTTCGTTGGCAAGCATATCTAAAAGACCCACACCAAAGAACAAAGAGGATCTCTCCTTGCTCCTCATCAGCTGAGATTTCCAACCCCACTAGACCTTCAGTCCTCTCTGAGACCTGCAGTGAGAGGAATGAAGGTGTAGAATTAGGTGTGTCACAGCCAAGTACTTGTGGGCAATCTGCTTTTGGTACACCGACGTCAGATTGTACCAGGCAAATTTCCCTGCCCCAGCTGCTGCACCGCCGAAAGAAGTTTGCTCCCAGCCATCCACATGCCCAGCGGTTGAATGCTAGCTTGGCAAAATTGCTAGCACTTCAACTGCTGCCTTTTCAGTTGGTAGACTCTGCCCCCTTCCGTGAGTTTGTGGAATGTGCGGTTCCTCAGTGGCAGGTTCCCAAACGCCACTTTTTCTCACGGAAGGCGATTCCGGCTCTCTACCGGCATGTGGAAGGCAATGTCCATGCCTCGCTGGACAGGGCGGTCAGCGGTAAGGTGCATATTACCGCTGACTCATGGTCCAGCAGGCATGGACAGGGACGTTACTTAAGTTTCACGGCGCATTGGGTGACTCTGCTGGCAGCTGGGAAGGATGCAGGACAAGGTGCAGTAGTGTTGGAGGTTGTTCCGCCACCACGCCTCCAAAATGCTGATTGTGACACACCTCTCTCCTCCACCCCCTCCTCTTCTTCTTCCTCCATGGCCTCTTCCTCGGAACCAGCGGTGCTCCGTAGGCGTTCAAGGGGCTACGCAAGTACGCAGGCCAAAAGATGCCATGCGGTGCTTGAGCTGGTGTGCTTGGGGGACAGGAGCCACACTGGGGCAGAGGTTCTGTCAGCTCTGCAGGGGCAGGTTCAGAGGTGGTTGACGCCACGCCAACTTAAGGCAGGAATGGTGGTTTGCGACAATGGCACCAACCTCCTCTCTGCCCTCCGACAGGGACAACTGACCCATGTGCCCTGTTTGGCTCACGTCCTTAACTTGGTGGTGCAGCGGTTCTTGGGCAGGTACCCGGGCTTACAGGATGTCCTGAGGCAGGCCAGGAAAGTCTGTGTGCATTTTCGCCGGTCATATAATGCCAGTGCTCGGCTGACGGACCTCCAAAAGGAGTTTAACCTGCCCAAGAACCGCCTAATCTGTGACATGCCCACCAGGTGGAACTCGACATTGGCCATGCTGCAGCAGCTGCACACGCAGCAGAGGGCCATCAATGAGTACCTGTGCGACTATGGCACCAGGACAGGGTCAGGGGACCTTGGTTTTTTTTCCCCACGCCAGTGGGCCATGATCAGGGATGCATGCACTGTCCTGTCACCATTCGAGGAGGCCACGAGGATGGTGAGCACTGACAGTGCATGCATCAGTGACACTGTCCCCCTTGTCCACCTGTTGGAGCACACGCTGCGTGGAATAATGGACAGGGCACTTGAGGCAGAACAGAGGCAGGAAGAGGAGGACTTCCTTAGCTCTCAAGGCCCCCTTTATCCAGACAGTGTTCCTGCGTGCCCGCCGATCACACAGGAAGAGGACGAGGAGGAGGAGGAGGAGGAGGAGGAGGAAGATTGTGTCAGTATGGAGGTGGAGCCTGGCACTCAGCATCAGCAGTCTTTAAGGGATCAGTCCCAAGGAACACATGGGCTTGTACGTGGCTGGGAGGAGGTGGCTGCGGACGTTGTTGTCCTTAGTGACCCAGAGGACTCCGGACCGAATGCCTCAGCAAACCTACGCTGCATGGCCTCCCTGATCCTGCAAAGCCTGCGTAAGGATCCTCGTATTCGTGGTATCAAGGAGAAGGACCAATACTGGCTGGCAACCCTCCTTGATCCACGTTACAAGGGTAAGGTTGCGGACCTTATCTTGCCATCGCAGAGGGAGCAGAGGATGAAACATCTTCGGGAGGCCTTGCAGAAAGGTCTGTGCAACGCGTTCCCAGAGACTGGGAGGTTACAAACTCCTGTTTCTGGACAACGTGTTGCTGAGGCTTCGGTCAGTCAAAGAAGGAGAAGGTGGCCGTCTGACCGATGCGTTCAGACAATTTTTTGGTCCGCAGCCCCAAGGTATGATCGGTTCCAGCAACCATCGCCAGCGTCTGTTTTACATGGTGCAGGAATACCTAGGGGCAAGATCAGACTTGGACACCTTTCCCACCGAAAATCCTCTGGGTTACTGGGTCTTGAGGATGGATCACTGGCCAGAGCTTGCACAGTATACAATTGAGCTACTGGCCTGTCCTGCATCCAGCGTTCTTTCGGAACGCACATTCAGTGCTGCTGGAGGCGTGGTAACCGATCACAGGGTGCGTCTGTCCACTGACTCGGTCGATCGGCTGACCTTCATAAAAATGAATCAGTCTTGGATCACCACCAGCTACCAAGCACCTGATGCTGATGTAACTGAATAATTTTTTTCAGATCCCTTCAAAGACTGCCTATGCTGATGCTGAGTGACTATCCCTGAGTAATTATCCTCTTCCTCCTCAATCATCACGCTGATAGCTTGTAAGAACATTTTTGGTTCTGGGCGCCACCACCAGTGCCTAAGGCACAATTTTTCAGCCCCTGTCTAACAGGGGCGTGTAATTACAATTTTTGATGCAATACTTTGCAGCAGGGCTTGTTCCTGCGTTCCAACTAGAGTGTCTGTGAGGGGTTGCAGTGTTGTGGCACCAGCACCAGTGCCTAAGACCCAATTTTTCAGCCCCTGTCTAACAGGGGCGTGTAATTACAATTTTTGATGCAATACTTTGCAGCAGGGCTTGTTCCTGCGTTTCAACTAGAGTGTCTGTGAGGGGTTGCAGTGTTGTGGCACCAGCACCAGTGCCTAAGACCCAATTTTTCTGCCCCTGTCTAACAGGGGCGTGTAATTACAATTTTTGATGCAATACTTTGCAGCAGGGCTCGTTCCTGCGTTCCAACTAGAGTGTCTGTGAGGGGTTGCAGTGTTGTGGCACCAGCACCAGTGCCTAAGGCCCAATTTTTCTGCCCCTGTCTAACAGGGGCGTGTAATTACAATTTTTGATGCAATACTTTGCAGCAGGGCTCGTTCCTGCGTTCCAACTAGAGTGTCTGTGAGGGGTTGCAGTGTTGTGGCACCAGCACCAGTGCCTAAGGCCTAATTTTTCAGCTCCTGTTCAACAGGGGCATGTAATTACAATTCTTGATCTAATATTTCACAGCAGGGCCCTGTGAGGGCTTACAGTGTTTTGGCCACAGCAACACCTAAGGCCCAAATTTCTGCTGAGTATATAGGGCAGGACCCTACTTTCAAACATCTAACTTACAAACGACTCCTACTTGCAAACGGAAGGAGACAACAGGAAGTGAGATGAAATCTACCCCTAAGGAAGGGAAATTCTCTCCTGTAAGAGTTAATATGGGAAAACAATTTCTCCTTTCCACTGATGTTTTCCAATCCTTGTTCCACAAAAAAACCCAAATTTTCAAAAAACATTTTTCATTGGGACAAAAAAGTGAGGTGAAATCTTCTGAAGAGGAGGAAAGACGCAAAACAAATGTCACAGGGGTGATAACCCTTCCCTATGTTTTCCAAAAAGCTTAGAAAAGATTTTTTGGCTGGAGCTAAACACATTAAAAATGTTCAAAATTACAAACAGATTCTACTTAACAACAAACCTACAGTCCCTGTCTTGTTTGCACCGCCTGTATACTGCTGTTCAGAGTATATAGGGACCTTTCCTTATTTTAATTTGGGTGCGGGGTTCCCCTTAATATCCATACAAGACCCAAAGGGCCTGGTAATGGACTGGGGGGTACCCATGCCGTTTGTCTCACTGATTTTCATCCATATTGCCATGACCCGACATGACATTAAACCCGCAAGCAGTTTTAAATGAGATTTTTTCCTTTAAAAATGACATTTGGTGCAGGGACTGTTCTAAACATGGGAAACACGCGTCACTTTACAGGCATACTATAGACACCCCCCAGGTACGATATTTAAAGGAATATTTCACTTTTTTTTTTTTACTTTAAGCATCATTAAAATCACTGCTCCCGAAAAAACGGCCGTTTTTAAAAGTTTTTTTTGCATTGATACATGTCCCCTGGGGTAGGACCCGGGTCCCCACACCCTTTTTAGGACAATACCATGCAAATTAGCCTTTAAAATGAGCACTTTTGATTTCGAACGTTCGAGTCCCATAGACGTCAATGGGGTTCTAACGTTCGTGCGAACTTGCGGTCCGTTCGCGGGTTCTGGTGCGAACCGAACCGGGGGGTGTTCGGCTCATCCCTAGTGGCCAGTTTTTGGGCATGTTTGGAGAGTCCAGGAATCGGCAAACCTAACAGAAAGTGGATAGGTTCTAGTGGGAGAGAAATACTAAACAAATCTTGTATAAAGGTCTGAATGGTTATTCAAAATGGGCGTATCAGGGGGCAGTCCCAGAAAATGTGGAAATGCGAGCCAATGTCTTCCCGGCATCTCCAACATACCTGAGGATTCTTGGGATCATACTTGTGCAAAATCTCAGGGGTTTTATACCAGAAAAATAATATTTTATAAGCCGTCTCTTTATGTTCTACACATTGTGATGATTTAGAAATAGCTTCCCAAATCTTCTGCCATTGAGGGAGAGAGATAGAGTGGGTCACTATCTGGGACCATTTTTGCATATAAGAATGAGATCTGTCAGTAATAGGGGTTGCGTTATGTAGGAATTTGTAAATGTCAGTAATGAGATGAGTCTTATACGGCTCCTGAGCACAAAGGAGTTCAAACGGGGTAGTTCTATCAAGGCTTAAAGAATGGGATTTGGAGGCAAAGTAGTGCCTAATCTGAAGGTATGAGAAGAATAATTGTTTAGGTATCTGGTATTTCTTTTGCAACTCTTCAAAGGGCAAAAGTGTATGAGTAAGAGGATGTACTATGTTTCGAAGCTGGAAGATGCCTGCCTGTGTCCATGGAACCATTCTATTGTATAATAGGCTATCAGGGATATCGGGATTGAACAGCACATTTAACAACGGGGGGGGGCACAGGGATGCTAGAGAGAACTGATGGGAGTATTTCTTCCATATGGCAAGGGTGAATAACATTGGACCTAGGCATATGTTTCTAAGTTGGCACATGGAAGAGTTTAGATCTGCCCAAATCATGGCGCAGGGATGTACTGGTCTAGTGATGCTCATTTCAATCTCTGCCCATATGGTAGGTTCCATTCTGGAGGACCAAGTGATAATTGTTTTAAGGTGTGTAGCAAAATAATATTTTTTAAATCAGATTTTTTTTATTTATAAAGTATAAGAAGAGAAAAAAACTCTACCTTAAACAAAAAACATACATCAAATTACATTGCCAAGGACATATTATTATCGAAATGTACAGCCAATCAGATTGCCTCTCCTGCATCGTTATGGTATATGTGAATTTACAATCAATTTAAGAAGACAAATCTCTACATGTCTATACCAGTATCTGCCATTTCATGTATTTTCTACTTTTAGTAAGCGTGTCCTTTTAGTGCTTTGTACCCCTACCCCGCTCCCGGTCTTTGAAGGACAATCGGTTGGTGCAGAGGTACCCCCCCTGTAAACAGTGGGAGAGGGGTTCCAGTGTTCTTTCTTTAACTAATATAAGTAAACCATATAACTCGTCACTGCAGAGTAAGACAACTTCTCATCAAGAATATTATGTCAGATTGATCCACATTTTGAGTCTCTATGTCACCATTTCACCCTTTACCCACCTAATTTAGACAGCCTCCTTCCTCAGAAAAGGGGAGTAGACGTCTATGTCATGCCACCAAGTATTTTATTTTGGACCAGTTGGAAGGGGGCTAAACCAGGTACCTCCAACCAAGGATCCCATATATGTTCAAATTTTGCTGGGCTACCTCTATGCTGGTATGTCAACTTTTCCCTCAATAGAGTATCATTTATGGCATTAACCCATTCTGCGTGTGTTGGCGGTGACACCGAAAGCCATTTTTTGGCGATAAGTTTTCTGGCAATAAACAATACTCTGATAATGGCTATGTAAGTATGCGGTGTATATAGTTCCTCGTCTAACCATCCCAACAGACACAGCTTGGGGTCAACCACAAAAGTAAGATTCAATTTTTTATTTATAGAGCTGATTATTTCAGACCAGTACCTTTGCAATTTTGGACACCTACAGAGCATGTGTACAAGAGTACCGCTATCTATCCTGCAACAAGGGCAAAAAGGGTCTTCTCTTCTGTGCCATTTATGTAGTTTATATGGGGTACGGTAAGTTTGGTGTATAATGAATAATTGTGTAAGTTTTTGGGAGTAGGAGAGCGACACCTTGGGTGCATTCTCCATTATAGCAGACCATTCCTCGTCTGTGATGTGACCTATATCTTTCCCCCAGCTTGTCCTGCATTTTAATGACATAGTCTTGGATACCTGTATTATTAGGGATTCATATATAGATGATATCTGTCCTTTCCTAGACATTGAAGTTACTAGTTGTGTGAGCACCGTGGGTCTAGTTAATTCCCATTTGGACAGTGTAGTTTGTGCTAAGATGGCATGCCTAAGTTGTAAATATTGAAAAAACAAGACATTTGGTATGCCATATTCTTCCCTTAGGGACTGAAAGTCCCATAGGAGTCTGCCCTGGTATAGCTGTGGGATATACACCACCCCGCTCCTAGACCATGCAGAGAAGCCCTTTAATTTACACAGTTCGGGAAAGTTGCTATTGTTCCAGATACAAGACCATTCAGAATACCCTTCATAGTGAAAGTGTTGCTTGGCCTTGTTCCATATTTTATCTATAAGCACCATAGTTCGGTATTCAGGTATTTTGCAAAATTCTCCCGCTTCCATGCACTCCACAAGGCCCCCGCCCGAGAGTATAGTGCGTATGATATTGCTCATAGGGTCAGATGACTCGGGGCTCTGCCATCCCGTTAGTTGCTGTAATTGGGCCGCTATGAAGTAATAGTATGGGTTCGGGACTGCCAGCCCACCCGAGTCCTTTGCCTCCTGTAATATTTCCAATTTAATATGCGGTACCTGTTTCCTCCAGATCAAGGAGCGAAATATGGTGTTACATTTTTTGAAAACGTGGATAAGAATCCATATAGGGGCATTGTGGAGCGCATACAAAAGTTGTGGACCCCAGACCATTTTTATCAAATTACATCGGCCTACTACCGAGAGGGGAAGTTTAATCCAACCAGCTGCTTTTTCCTGGAATTTTTTAATCAGAGGATTTATATTAAGTTTAACATGTAGTTCTAGGTTGGGATGGATAATTATGCCTGAATATCGGAAAGTATTTACCACCCTGATCTGGTCTGCTGCTGAAGGAAGAGGCGATACAAGGGGATCTAGTGGTAACAATGTGGATTTATCCCAGTTTATCTTGAATCCTGAATAGGATCCAAATTTACAGATTAACTCTATGATATTTGTTAAAGAGGCAGACGTGTCGCCCAAAAACATGAGCGCATCGTCAGCATACAAGGCTATTTTATCTTCTGAATTTTTCCTTTTAAAACCGCATATAGCCGGGTTCCCTCTGAAAGCAGCAGCCAGAGGCTTTATGGCCAGAGCAAAGAGCAATGGGGATAGTGGGCAGCACTGTCTTGTTCCCCTGTGTAGATCAAAGAAGGGATATAGCGTGTTGTTAATTCTAATGCAAGCTTTTGGTGCCCTGTATAGTAATTTAATCCAGGAAATAAATGTCTCCCCTAAATTGAATTTCTCTAGCACCCTCCAAAGGTAATCCCATTCTACGCTATCTAATGCCTTAGCGGCGTCTAGTGAAAGGATAGCTCTTTGGCCTTGATTATCTGTTGGAATTTTCATATTTAGATATAATCTGCGAAGATTGTGTGCTGTGGATCTGTTAGGTATAAATCCCGATTGATCCGGGTGTACTATTTTTGTCACCACCTTGGACAACCTCATAGCGAGGACTTTAGTAATCAATTTTAAATCGTTATTTAAAAGTGATATGGGCCTGTATGACTCAGGTTGGTTCGGATTCTTCCCGGGCTTCAACAGGACCACTACCACTGCCTCGTACATGGAGTCTGGTAAGGAGTCATTAGTATGTGCTTCCTTGATGGTATGGACCAATTCCGGTAGGAGTATGCCACCAAATTTTTTATACATCTCAATTGGGAGACCATCATTTCCCGGGGCCTTAGAATTAGGGAAAGTTGCTAATGCTAGTTGCAATTCTTCTAGAGATATAGGTGCATTTAGCAGTTTTTTGTCTTCCCCCTGTATTTTCAGAAGTGAGATTCCATCTAAAAACTCAGTTAAGGTGGTTTCGGAGTAATTCACCTTTGAGGAGTACACATCCTTAAAATAGTTACAGAATCCCTGCATAATTGAAGAGGTGTCTGTAGCTACCTGTGTTGGTGACACCGCCATGCGGTGAATAATTGGTGGCGGTTGTTGCGATTTGGCTATTACCGATAACATATGGCCTGTTTTTTCTCCCTCTTCAAAGTATGTTTGTGAGGTAAAGAAACATTTGTTTTCTGCTTGTTGGGTATGTATGGTTTATTATTTGTGCGTCTTTCCATTTTCTTTCACTATCAGGTGTGGGCGCTTGTAAGAATTCCTCCTCTGCTTTGTCTACCGCTATACTGGCGTCAGCTGCCCATTGTCTGCTGTTTGTTTTAATTGTGGCTATTTCCTTGATACACATCCCCCTGATAAAAGCCTTCACAGTGTCCAAGACTATACCGGTGGGGCAGAATATTTATTATCCAGTAAAAAGTGTTGAATTTACGTTTGCATATGTGAAGTGTCTCTAAACAGAGGAATCCAGAAAGGATTCATCTTCCAGTGTATGGGTAGTTTTACAGTAGGGAAGCTCAAACTGAGTTGTACCGGGGAATGGTCAGATAGACCTCTGGCAAGATAGGTGACCTTTGGATCATAGTAGTGCATTGATGTATTGCCCAATACTAAATCAATGCGTGACAAAATGGAGTGCGTTAGTGAGTGACATGAAAATTGGGCCTTAAAAGGAAACTTACACTGCCATAAATCAACAAGCCCAATTTCCGTTAAAAATTTGGCAAGAGCTGTATATGTCCTGGGGTCCTGCGGGCAGTATTTCCTGTGCACATCTAATGACATGTCAAGAGTACTGTTAAAATCCCCCATGACATATACCGGAACCTGAGGATATTTCGCTAGAAATCTGGAAAGACATTGCAGTACAGTTAAATTAAATGGTGGAGGTATATATACATTTATAATCACGCATGCATGCGATTCCCAAGTTCCCATCAGAAAAATAAATCTGCCCTCTACATCAATTTGTGCATCAATTTTTGTGAATGAGGTAGTCCTGGAAAACAGTACACTCACACCCCTTGAATACCGGGTATGTGTAGAATGGTATTGCACAGGATACTTCGAGAGGCGCAACAGGTTGGTGGTGTCTTTAGTGAGATGCATTTCTTGCAGACATAATACAGTGGGGTTCCGGTGTGAGACAAAGGTGGAAATGGCAGTTCTCTTTTTAGGGTCATGTAGGCCTCTCACATTCCATGAGAGGATTGATTCTGTTCGCTTAGCCATTTGGTTTTATTTCTGCTTGTGACTCATTCTCCCGTATGGGAGGTCTGTAATAAGTGGACTCAGATGACTCAGCATAAGTTCTGAAGTATAGAAAGTGTATTGTGTGACTCGTACTATGTGTCTCGCTCCGCAGATCTGCATCTAACAACAAAGCGAACTTGCTTTGAGACCCAAATATATATCGCCCATTCAACCAGGGCTTAAAAACGAAAAAAGAAAAACAAACTGGAACAATGTAACTTCCATTGGAAAGCCTTCCATTTGTGCCCCGCAGGGCTCGTGGTGGGGTAATAACGAGGGCTGGGACCTTGTGCCCTCAAAGTCATAAGCTATAGGAGTCACTGGTAAGATAATTCAATAAAGTCAGTTGGGACTCTCTGCGGGCTCCGTTTTTTCCAAGGTGAGCATTAAGAATCAGTGTATGGAGTATATGCGTTGTCTTATCCTGGTTCATGTCCGCGCACAGCTGCCTGCAAGCATCGCTCGTGTCGGTCAAGCCAGTTGGTAGCCATCATTGGATTTTCAAAAAAATGCACTGTGCCATCAGCAACCACACGCAACTTGGCAGGGTATAGCATAGAATATACCACTGAGATTGCACACAATCTCTTTTTGACCTCAGTGTATTTTGCCCTTTGTTTCTGCACAGCTGCTGAGAAATCTGGGTATATGGACACTCTGGCACCCTGTATTTCCATATTGGGTTTCTGTCTGGCCAGACGAAGGATAATATCCCTGTCTTTGTAATGTAATAGTTTCAGCAAAAATGGTCTATCATTGCCCCCTGGTGGTGGTGGACGGAGTGGCAACCTATGGGCTCTCTCAACAGAAAAGAATGGAGTAAGGTTGTTTCTCCCAAAGGTGTCAGCTAGCCATGTTTCAATAAAATCAGTGGGGTGTTTTCCTTCAGATTTTTCAGGCATACTGACAATGCGAATATTTGACCTCCTTAATCTGTTCTCCATGTCCTCAACTCTATTTGTTGTTTCTGTGGCTTTAGCTCAAGTTATGTGAATATCCTGAGCCAGAGGGGGTATATCATCCTCTAGTATGCTCACTCTTCCCTCCAGAGCAGTGGCTCTCTCTCTTATTTTCTGCATGTCCTGTCTTATGTGTAATATGCCTTCTTTCATGCTTTTGACTTCAATAGAGAGTTCAGTTAGTGAGGAGCCATACGTGTGAACTGCAGTCAGTATATCATGCAGGGAAGGCTCAGTGTGTTCAGTGTCTGGAGCTCTTGCTGTTTTAGAGGAAGGAGTGGGGGATGGGGGATTTCTCACTGTGTGCTCTGCAGCTCCAGGGGCCATCTTCTCTGTGACATGCTGTGCTGTTTGCTGAGAGATGTTTTTTGGCTGCTGCCTTTGCTGCGTATGAGGTATGTGGCTGTGTAGTTTTGTGAGTGCCAGTGTCATGAGCATACCTTTCCAGGCGTGCAGCCGCCGAGGGATGTGATTCCTTCCCCGCATGCTGTGGTAGCGGGGATCCGCCATCTTGGCCATGCCGGTCGGCCGAGCGGCTCTCCCCCATCCTCCTAGACACCCCCGTTTTTTATGAATAGCGGCCGGGTGTCGCTGTAGGTGTAGCCCCACGCCGGGAGCGGAGTGTCCGATCTATTTTAGCGGTAGATCGGGCTCACTTCAGGATTTTTTAAATCAGGATGCCGGAGCCTCTGTGAGACACGTCCTCTCACATGGAAGTCCAAGCCACGCCCCCAGTAAAATAATATTTACTAAGATCTGGGGCTCCCAGCCCACCCGGTGACTTGGGGGCAAACATTACTGAGCTCGCTATCCTATGTGCTTTAAAATGCCAGATAAAGGTAAGGAAGGTTCTCTGCATGGCCTTAAGTTGTGACATGGGGATGTAAAATGTGAGCGTGTCAAATAGGTAAAGGAGTCTTGGCATTATAGACATCTTTAGGACATTGATGTGGCCCAAGAGGGAAATGGGATATATATCCCATTGTAGCAGGAGTCGGTCAATGTCTCTAAAGAGTGGGGGATAGTTAGCTTGATACAAAGTTGAATATGAGGAGGTTATGTTTACACCTAGATATTTAAGGGAGTCTGGACACCAATGAAAAAAGTAATTTTGTTTGAGATTGGTGAGATCTGAGGGCTGAATGTGTAGTGGTAGAGCTTCTGTTTTACTTGTGTTGATTTTATATCCGGATATAGATCTGAAGTCCTTTAACAAGGCCATAAGATTAGGGAGAGATATATGATGCCTAGTCAGAGTCAAAAGGACATCACCTGCAAACAAGGACAGCTTATACTCTTTTTGGTGTAGTAGGACTCCCTTTATATCAGGGTGGATGTGAATAGCTGTAGCTAGTGGTTCCAGACAAAGAATGAAAAGAAGGGGGGTAAAGGGCATCTCTGTCTGGTTCCATTGCCTAACGAGAAAGGTGATGATAAATAAGAAGCTAATTGGACTTGGGATGAAGGACATGAGTAAAGGGCATGTAGGGCTGCTATGAAAGGACCTTCAAATCTGTAGTTGGAGAGGGTAGCAAACATATATGGCCAGCTAAGCCGGTCGAAGGCTTTTTGCGCATCTAGACTTAAGAATATAGCTGGATGTGAGGTCTTATGTAATAGATCTATAAGGTCAACTGTACGTCTCGTATTGTCTCCTGCACGTCTGGCTCGTACAAAGCCTACTTGGTCCTTATGTATAAGTTTAGGAATTATATGAGATAGTCTATTAGCCAACACTTTTATGAATATCTTGTAGTCTGAAATAAGTAATGCAATGGGCCTATAGTTATCGGGAAGGGAGGGATCTTTGCCAGGCTTCGGGATCACAGAAATATGAGCACGAAGAAATTGTGAGTGTGGTATAGTCCCTTTGAATAGTGAAGCATATAGAGAAATCATATGGGGGCTTCGAATTGGTAGGAAGGCTTTTTAATAAGAATAGGGCTGGGGGCTTTCTGGGCGGGGAGGTGTTTAACTACCTTTTCCAACTCTTCGGGCGTGACTGTCGAATTCAGGGATGTGAGTAGGGATGAGCCGAACACCCCCCTGTTCGGTTCGCACCGGAACATGCGAACAGGAAAAAAGTTTGTTCGAACACGCGAACACTGTTAAAGTCTATGGGACACGAACATGAATAATCAAAAGTGCTAATTTTAAAGGCTTATATGCAAGTTATTGTCATAAAAAGCGTTTGGGGACCTGGGTCCTGCCCCAGGGGACATGGATCAATGCAAAAAAAAGTTTTAAAAACGGCCGTTTTTTCAGGAGCAGTGATTTTAATAATGCTGAAAGTCAAACAATAAAAGTGTAATATCCCTTTAAATTTCGTAGCTGGGGGGTGTCTATAGTATGCCTGTAAAGGGGCGCATGTTTCCTGTGTTTAGAACAGTCTGACAGCAAAATGACATTTCAAAGGAAAAAACCAATTTAAAACTACTCGCGGCTATTGCATTGCCGGTCCGACAATACACATAGAAGTTCATTGATAAAAACGGCATGGGAATTCCCCACAGGGGAACCCCAAACCAAAATTTAAAAAAAAAATGACGTGGGGGTCCCCCTAAATTCTATACCAGGCCCTTCAGGTCTGGTATGGATATTAGGGGGAACCCCGGCCAAAATTTTTTTTAAAAAATGACGTGGGGGTCCCCCTAAATTCCATACCAGACCCTTCAGGTCTGGTACGGATTTTAAGGGGAACCCCGCACCAAAAAAAAAACGGCGTGAGGTCCCCCCAAAAATCCATACCAGACCCTTATCCGAGCACGCAACCTGGCAGGCCGCAGGAAAAGGGGGGGGATGAGAGAGCACCCCCTCCCCCCTCCTGAACCGTACCAGGCCACATGCCCTCAACATTGAGAGGGTGCTTTGGGGTAGCCCCCCCAAAACACCTTGTCCCCATGTTGATGAGGACAAGGGCATCATCCCCATAACCCTGGCCGGTGGTTGTGGGGGTCTGCGGGCTTATCGGAATCTGGAAGCCCCCTTTAACAAGGGGGCCCCCAGATCCCGGCCCTCCCCCCTGTGTGAAATGGTAAGGGGGTACTTACCCCTGCCATTTCACAAAAAAACTGTCAAAAATGTTAAAAATGACAAGAGACAGTTTTTGACAATTCCTTTATTTAAATGCTTCTTCCATCTTCTATCTTCCTTTATCTTCTTCTGGTTCTTCTGGTTCTTCCTCCGGCGTTCTCGTCCAGCATCTCCTCCGTGGCGTCTTCTATCTTCTTCTCCTCGGGCCGCTCCGCACCCATGGCATGGGGGGAGGCTCCCGCTCTTCTCTTCATCTTCTTACTCATCTTCTTCTCTTCTTCTTTTCTTCTCTTCTTCTCTTCTTCTCTTCTTCATTTTCTTCTCCGGGCCGCTCCGCATCCATGCTGGCATGGAGGGAGGCTCCTGCTGTGTGACGGCGTCTCCTCATCTGACGGTTCTTAAATAACGGGGGGCGGGGCCACCCGGTGACCCGCCCCCCTCTGATGCACGGTGACTTGACGGGACTTCCCTGTGACGTCACGGGGAATGCCACAGGGAAGTCCCGTCATGTCCTGTGCGTCAGAGGGGGCGGGGTCACTGGGTGGCCCCGCCCCCTGTTATTTAAGAACCGTCAGATGAGGAGACGCCGTCACACAGCGGGAGCCTCCCTCCATGCCAGCATGGATGCGGAGCAGCCCAAAGAAGAAAATGAAGAAGAGAAGAAGAGAAGAAGAGACGAAGAGAAGAAGATGAAGAAGATGAAGAGAAGAGCGGGAGCCTCCCCCCATGCCATGGGTGCGGAGGGGCCCAAGGAGAAGAAGATAGAAGACGCCACGGAGGAGATGCTGGACAAGAATGCCGGAGGAAGAACCAGAAGAAGAAGAAGATGAAGGAAGATAAAAGATGGAAGAAGCATTTAAATAAAGGAATTGTCAAAAACTGTCTCTTGTCATTTTTAACATTTTTGACAGTTTTTTAGTGAAATGGTAGGGGTAAGTACCCCCTTACCATTTCACACAGAGGGGAGGGCCGGGATCTGGGGGTCCCTTTGTTAAAGGGGGCTTCCAGATTCCGATAAGCCCCCCGCCCATAGACCCCCGCAACCACTGGCCAGGGTTGTGGGGATGAGGCCCTTGTCCTCATCAACATGGGGACAAGGTGTTTTGGGGGCTACCCCAAAGCACCCTCCCAATGTTGAGGGCATGTGGCCTGGTACAGTTCAGGAGGGGGGGGGCCACACTCTCGTCCCCCCCTCTTTTCCTGCGGCCTGCCAGGTTGCGTGCTCGGATAAGGGTCTGGTATGGATTCTTGGGGGGACCCCACGCCATTTTTTTGGGTTTTTTTGGCGCAGGGTTCCCCTTGAAATCCATACAAGACCTAAAGGGTCTGGTATGGAATTTAGGGGGACCCCCACGTCATTTTTTTTAAAATTTTGGCCTGGGTTCCCCTTAATATCCATACCAGACCTGAAGGGCCTGGTATGGAATTTAGGGGGACCCCCACGTCATTTTTTTTTTAAATTTTGGTTCGGGGTTCCCCTGTGGGGAATTCCCATGCCGTTTTTATCAATGAACTTCTATGTGTATTGTCGGGCGGCAATGCAATAGCCGCGAGTAGTTTTAAATGGGTTTTTTCCTTCGAAATGTCATTTTGCTGTCAGACTGTTCCAAACACAGGAAACATGCGCCCCTTTACAGGCATACTATAGACACCCCCCAGCTACGAAATTTAAAGGGATATTACACTTTTATTGTTTGACTTTAAGCATTATTAAAATCACTGCTCCTGAAAAAACGGCCGTTTTTAAAACTTTTTTTTTGCATTGATCCATGTCCCCTGGGGCAGGACCCAGGTCCCCAAACACTTTTTATGACAATAACTTGCATATAAGCCTTTAAAATTAGCACTTTTGATTTCTCCCATAGACTTTTAAAGGGTGTTCCGCGGCATTCAAATTTGCCGCGAACACCCCAAATTGTTCGCTGTTCGGCGAACTTGCGAACAGCCAATGTTCGAGTCGAACATGAGTTCGACTCAAACTCGAAGCTCATCCCTAGATGTGAGATTGTTGGGTGAAAGTTTTGGTAGCTGTAGGTTTTATACTGTATATATATATATATATAATAGATCAAATTTCTCTTGTGTGAAACTATAGTTAGGATCTGATTGTAAACAATTTTATAATTGTTGATAGAATTCTCCAAATAGTTTAGACATAGTAAATGGGCAATAGGTGGGAGTTCCGTCAGTTTGTCTGAGAAAGTCGGAGGAAGATTGAAAAGGACGGGGTTTCAACTTGTTCAATAACATTTTATGGGGTTTCTTGGAATATTCATAGAATTTTATACAGTATACAATAGGGAAAAGGTTGTCTGATACATTATAAATGAAGTACATAGCAAGAATCATAGGAAAATGGGCATGAGTGGCAGCAATGTGACTGAGTGATATTGACTCTATGAAAATGAAAGGGGTTGTAAAGGTAAAAATTTTTTCACCTTAATGCATTCTATGCATTAAGGTGAAAAAACTTCCGACAAAACCGCCGCCCCTAGCCCCCCGTTTTACTTACCTGACACCTCGAAAGTCTGCCGCTCGCTCCCGACATCCATTTCACCGCTCAGCCTGGCTGCTGATTGGCTACAGTGGATGGATTGAAAGCAGCGCAGCCATTCGCTCGCGCTGCTGTCAATCACATTCAATGATGCGGCGCGCCAGGGGGCGGGGCCGAGTAATACAGTGAGCAGCTATACCCGCCAACTGTATCACGGGAGCGCGCCCCCAAGAACTAACCACCATGCGGGGGAGCTCGCATTAAGGTGGTTAGTTCTTGCGGTGAGAAGCTGAAACAGCCGCCGAGGGACCCCTGAAGAGCAGGTTCAGGGCCACTCTGTGCAGAACGAGCTGCACAGTGAAGGTAAGTTTAACAAGTTTGTTATTTTTCTTTAAATTACCTTTACAACCCCTTTAACAGTCTCAGGTTAAAAAAATGCAACCTGAGAATAAGAGCAAAATGAAAAAGACAAAAAAGAGAAAATAAAAGTCAAAAGAAAAAAAACTTGATGTCCATCAGGTAGAAACCTGGAAGGCCGGGTGCCACCAGGAAGTCCAGGTCAAAGCCATGGGTCAGGAGAAGGAGCATGGGGACCTTCGAACATAGGGACCAGGGGGTCTCCCGCCTTTCTCCAAAGCAAAAGTTGCCTGGAATCCAGAAACAGAAAAAAAAGGAACTGTTAACAAATCATTAAACCAGGGCAGCTGTAATATAGCAATCCACGTATCCCCCGGGCCAGGGGGTGCATAAACCCACTAAAGGGTTGTTGACCACTCAAAAAACATAGTAGCCGGGTGTCCAAGAAATTGGTATAGTCAGCCTCAACCAGTGAAAAGGGTGATCAAGTTGGAAATCTTGAGGTATGGCGCTTCTGAGGTGTGAAATTTGACTTGGCTAGTTTCTGTCTCACCGGGGTCCAGATGCGACTTGGGGCCATCGGTGGTTTAGGAGTAGCTGGGAGGGGTGGAGGATCTCTGTCAGGGAGCGGTGGTAAACCCAAGTTGCGCAGAAAAGTGTCACTTTCCTGTAGATCACGTAAGGAGTATTGTACACCATCTCGGGATGCAGAAAGGCGAAAAGGGAAGTCCCATCGATACATTACTTTCTGGGATTGAAGGTGCAGGGTTAGAGGGCAAAGATTCCTCCTTCTAGCTAGGGTAATGGGTGAAAGATCACTAAATATTTGGATCTTGGATCCCTTGAATTCAAATCTGTATTGGTTGAGGGTTGTCAGAGCTTCCTTACTATCATAGTAATGGAACCGGACGATCACATCCCTAGGGTTAGCCCCTGGTGGAGGTTTAGGGGCAAGTGATCTGTGAGCTCTATTCAAGCACCAGTCTATGTCAGGGATGTTGGGGGCAGCCATATTGCAAAGGTTTAAAAGGTAGGAACGGAGATCTCTATCCTCCACAGCTTCAGGAATACCTTTGAATCTCACATTTTGCCTGCGTTCTCTGTTTTCCAGGTCTTCCTGCTGGGCCTGGAGCTGGGTGATTGTATTTTTTATGGTGGCATTGTCTTCTACCAGCACTTGTACATATTGCACCATCTCATCAAATTCACAGTGGGGACGGAAAGTATTCAGACCCCCTTAAATTTTTCACACTCTGTTATATTGCAGCCATTTGCTAAAATCATTTAAGTTTATTTTTTTCCTCATTAATGTACACACAGCACCCCATATTGACAAAAAACACAGAATTGTTGACATGTTTGCAGATTTATTATAAAAAGAAAAACTGAAATTTCACATGGTCCTAAGTATTCAGACCCTTTGCTCAGTATTAAGTAGAAGCACCCTTTTGATCTAATACAGCCATGAGTCTTTTTGGGAAAGATGCAACAAGTTTTTCACACCTGTACTTGGGGATACTCTGCCATTCCTCCTTGAAGATCCTCTCCAGTTCTGTCAGGTTGGATGGTAAACATTGGTGGACAGCCATTTTTAGGTCTCTCCAGAGATGCTCAATTGGGTTTAAGTCAGGGCTCTCGCTGGGCAATTCAAGAAGTCACAGAGTTGTTGTGAAGCCACTCCTTAGTTATTTTGTGTACTTAGGGTCATTGTCTTGTTGGAAGGTAAACCTTCGGCCCAGTCTGAGGTCCTGAGCACTCTGGAGAAGGTTTTCATCCAGGATATCCCTGTACTTGGCTGCATTCATCTTTCCCTCAATTGCAACCACTCGTCCTGTCCCTGCAGCTGAAAAACACCCCCACAGCATGATGCTGCCACCACCATGCTTCACTGTTGGGACTGTATTAGAAAGGTGATGAGCAGTGCCTGGTTTTCTCCACACATACCGCTTAGAATTAAGGCCAAAAAGTTCTATCTTGGTCTCATCAGACCAGGGAATCTTATTTCTCACCATCTTGGAGTCCTTCAGGTGTTTTTTTAGCAAACTCCATGCAGGCTTTTTATGTGTGTTGCACTGAGAAGAGGCCTCTGTTGGGCCACTCTGCCATAAAGCCCCGACTGGTGGAGGGCTGCAGTGATGGTTGACTTTTTACAACTTTCTCCCATCTCCAGACTGCATCTCTGGAGCTCAGCCACAGTGATCTTTGGGTTCTTCTTTACCTCTCTAACCAAGGCTCTTCTCCCCGATAGCTCAGTTTGGCTGGATGGCAAGCTCTAGGAAGGGTTCTGGTCGTCCCAAACATCTTCCATTTAAGTATTATGGAGGCCACTGTGCTCTTAGGAACCTTAAGTGCAGCAGAATTTTGTAGATCTGTGCCTTGCCACAATTCTGTCTCTGAGCTCTTAAGGCAGTTCGTTTGACCTCATAATTCTCATTTGCTCTGACATGCACTGTGAGCTATAAGGTCTTATATAGACAGGTGTGTGGCTTTTCTAATCAAGTCCAATCAGTATAATCAAACACAGCTGGACTCAAATGAAGGTGTAGAACCATCTCAAGGATGATCAGAAGAAATAGACAGTACCTGAGTTAAATATATGAGTGTCACAGCAAAGGGTCTGAATACTTAGGACCATGTGATATTTCAGTTTTTCTTTTTTTAAAAATCTGCAAAAATGTCAACAATTCTGTGTTTTTTCTGTCAATATGGTGTGCTGTGTGTACATTAATGAGGAAAAAAATGAACTTAAATGATTTTAGCAAATGTCTGCAATATAACAAAGAGTGAAAAATTTAAGGGGGTCTGAATACTTTCCGTCCCCACTGTATATTCTAGGGAATCAGTGTGTTCTCCTAGTTGGTCAATTTCTCCTCTTAATTCTTTGGCTAGTTTTCCCACTTCTTGTGCAATGTTGTGGGTAATAGCCTGAAGCAAAGTATGTAATTAAGCTTCTAAAACTTCTGCTGTCAGCAGTGGGGAAGGCCCTGATGTAGGAGTGGACGTATAGCAGAAAGAGAACCTGTGCTCAGTTCTGAATGTTCCAATGTGGTCTGTCTATCTTCGAGGGCTTCTGAAGCTGTGGATGATGGTCTACTTAAAAATCGATCCATCGTAGAAGAGGTTTGAGGCTTAAGGGTTGCGGAGTAAATGTGCCTTTGATCCCCAATTTTGCCCATGGTGTGCGCGGCCACTACGGAAAGCTTATGGGGTGACCCCCATGTATATTGAAGCTATAGATTTTTCACCGGGGGTCTTGGAGAAATGGCTAGAGACTAAGCCCCATTCTTACTTGCCTGTCACGTTCAGAAGCCTTACATGTTCAGCAATTTATTCTTCAAAGGTAATCCAATTGTAATTGCAATTGTAAGGGGGGCTGTCCCTTTAAAAGCTTGAGATCGGTATAGTAGAGAGTATGTTGCAGGGCTGACAGGTATCTGAGACCTGTGTAATAGCTGTAGGAATGAGTGATCAAGCTATGAGGGAGGAGGTGAACCGTGCAGCAGAGGCAGTGGAAGTAAATGAGGCAGAGTGTCTCTGGAGTAGCAAGATGGCCGCCAACTTCCAGAGGTAGGCTGGAGCCGCAGACTTTCCTAAGGGATGGCCACCGGGTGAGTGAGTTCTGCCTTTTTAAGGCCTCAAACCCCTTCTGTGGAGGACTGATGCTGAGGCTCAAACAGTTAGACACCTCCGGGGGACTCAACTGCGGAGGGGTATGTACACTCTGTTACTCACTGTGTCCTGGCAGAGTGTGCCTGAGTCCGCAGGCAGGTTGGAACAGGACGGAAGGCCGCAGGAGGCCAGACTTGATCGTCGGGGTCATCTCTGCTCACCTCTCAGAGGCGAATTAGCTGCTTAGCGGGTGCTGGACATTTGTCTATTCCACAGATTACGGATATAGGCTGCAGAAACTGCTGGACGATCCACAGGCCCCAAGATGGCAGAGGGTCTCTGCAGTGCTGAGGCAATTAGATGCGGATCCCGCCGGTAAAAGTCCCAAATGGTCACCGGGATTGGTGCAGAAAGGGCTCAGGAACAGATATATATAGTCTGTGGCTATGGTAGAGGGCAAAAGGGCAGCAGATAGAGATGGATTAGTGCTGGGTATGAGGAGCTCAGCACACACACATCTTTCCAGCTGCACGTCTGAACACGCCCCCTCTCTTGTATTTATTGATGATGTGACTGCTGACAAAAGCAGCAGGATGAATTCTGAAGTGTTTTGGGCAATATTATCTGCTCATATTCAGCAAAATGCTTCAGAACTCATTGGACGGCGCTTCACATTGCAGATGGACAATGACCCGAAGCATACTGCGAAAGCAACTAAAGAGTTTTTTAAGGGGAAGAAGTGGAATGTTATGCAATGGCAAAGTCAATCACCTGACCTAAATCCGATTGAGCATGCATTTCACTTGCTGAAGACAAAACTGAATGCAAAACGCCCCAAGAACAAGCAGGAACTGAAGACAGTTGCAGTAGAGGCCTGGCAGAGCATCACCAGGGATGAAAACCAGCGTATGGTGATGTCTATGCGTTCCAGACTTCAGGCTGTAATTGACTGCAAAGGATTTGCAACCAAGTATTAAAAAGTGAAAGTTTGATGGATGATTGTTAATCTGTCCCATTACTTTTGGTCCCTTAAAAAGTGGGAGGCACATATACAAACTGTTTTAATTCCTACACCATTCACCAGATTTGGATGTAAATACCCTCAAATTAAAGCTGAAAGTCCCAAGTTAAAGCACACCTTGTTCGTTTCATTTCAAATCCATTGTGGTGGTGTATAGAGCCAATAAGATTAGAATTGTGTAAATGTCCCAATATTTATGGACCTGACTGTAAGTACTATCATTCGTAATAGTGTGCCACATCCCATTCGAAATTTATTCCGATAGGTATTTTGCTCTGTACTTGAAAGATCCAAAAAACCTGTCTTTTACATAAGAGGCAAAAACATTCCCCCCCAATGTTTTTTTTATTTTTTCTATGATTTGAACCTTAGCCATGATAAATTACAATTATGTATGTGATTGAAGTGACGGGCAACGTTAGTAGTAGGGATGAGCCGAACACCCCCGGTTTGGTTCGCAACAGAACTTGCGAACGGACCAAAACTTTGCACGAACATTAGAACCCCATTGAACGTTCTAAATCAAAAGTGCCAATTTTAAAGGCTAATTTGCATGGTATTGTCCTAAAAAGGGTTTGGGGACCCGGGTTCTGACCCAGGGGACATGGATCAATGCAAAAAAAAGTTTTAAAAACGGACGTTTTTTCGGGAGCAGTGATTTTAATGATGCTTAATGTGAAACAATAAAAGTGTAATATTCCTTTAAATATCATACCTGGGGGGTGTCTATAGTATGCCTGTAAAGGGGCGCATGTTTCCCGTGTTTAGAACAGTCTGACAGCAAAATGACATCTTAAAGGAAAAAAGTCATTTAAAACTACTCGCAGCTATTAATGAATTGCCGGTCCGACAATACACATAAAAGTTCATTGATAAAAAAGGCATGGGATTTCCCCACAGGGGAACCCCAAACCAAAATTTTAAAAAAAATGGCGTGGGGGTTCCCCTAAATTCCATATCAGGCCCTTCAGGCCTGGTATGGATATTAAGGGGAACCCCGTGCCAAAATTTAAAAAAATTACGTGGGGGTCCTCCTCAAAATCTATACCAGACCCTCCAGGTCTGGTATGGATTTTAAGGGGAGCCCTGCACCAAAATGTAAAATAAAATGGCGTGGGGTCCCCCAAAAAATCCATACCAGACCCTTATCCGAGCACACAACCTGGCAGGCCACAGGAAAAGAGGGGGGCGCCCCCCTCCTGAAATGTACCAGGCCACATGCCCTCAACATTGGGAGGGTGCTTTGGGGTCCCCCCCAAAGCACCCTGTCCCCATGTTGATGGGGACAAGGTCCTCATCCCCGCAACCCTTGCCCGGTGGTTGTGGGGGTCTGCGGGCAGGGGGCTTATCAGAATCTGGAAGCCCCCTTTAACAAGGGGACCCCCAGATCCCGCCCCCCTGTGTGAAATGGTAAGGTGGTACAAAAGTACCCCTACCATTCCACAAAAAAACTGTCAAAAATGTTAAATGTCTTCTGACACTTCTGTTAAATGTCTTCTGACAATTCTTATATAATGGAGGGCGGCGCCACCCAGTGACCCCACCCCCTTCTGATGTACGGGGACTTGACGGGGACTGCCCTGTGGCATTCCCTGTGACATCAGAGGGGGGTAGGGTCACCCGTTACATCACCGGGTGGCCCCGCCCTCCGTTATTTAAGAAGTGTCAGAAGACGAGAAGTGTCACACAGCGGGAGCCTCCCATCATGGATGCGGAGCGGCCCGAGAACGAAGACGGGAAGAAGACGTCGCGGAGGAAGATGCCGGACGAAAACACCGGAGCAAGAAGCAGAGGATCGGAGGAAGAAGCAGAGGAAGAAGAAGATGGAGGAAGAAACCGAAGGAATACAGAAGAAAGAAGATAGAAGAAAGAAGATGGAAAGAAGACTTTAAATAAAGGACTTGTCAAAAACTGTCTCTTGTCATTTTTAACATTTTTGACAGTTTTTTTGTGAAATGGTAGGGGTACTTTTGTACCCCCTTACCATTTTTACACAGAGGGGGGTGGGATCTAGGGGTCCCCTTGTTAAAGGGGGCTTCCAGATTCTGATAAGCCCCCTGCCCGCAGACCCCCACAACCACCGGGCAAGGGGTGTGGGGATGAGGCCCTTGTCCCCATCAACATGGGGACAAGATGCTTTGGGGGGGACCCCAAAGCACCCTCCCAATGTTGAGGGCATGTGGCCTGGTACGGTTCAGGAGGGGGGCGCTCTCTCATCCCCCCCTCTTTTCCTGCAGCCTGCCAGGATGCGTGCTTGGATAAGGGTCTGGTATGGATTTTTGGGGGGACCCCGCGCCATTTTTTCTTTACATTTTGGCGCGGGGTACCCCTTAAAATCCATACTAGACCTGAAGGGCCTGGTATGGAATGTAGGGGAACCCCCACGCCATTTTTAAAAAAAAATTTGGTTTGGGGTTCCCCTGTGGGGAAATCCCATGCCGTTTTTATCAATGAACTTTTATGTGTATTGTCGGATCGGCAATTCATTAATAGCCGCGAGTAGTTTTAAATGACTTTTTTTCCTTTGAAATGTAATTTTGCTGTCAGACTGTTCTAAACACGGGAAACATGCGCCCCTTTACAGGCATACTATAGACACCCCCAGGTACAAAATTTAAAGGAATATTACACTTTTATTGTTTCACTTTAGGCATTATTAAAATCACTGCTCCCGAAAAAACTGCCATTTTTAAAAGTTTTTTTTGCATTGATCCATGTCCCCTGGGGCAGGACCCAGGTCCCCAAACACTTTGTATAAAAATAGCATGTGTAGCGCTGACAACTGTTGTTTCTAGCTTTTTGTATATTATTCAGTACAATAGTTGTGTTAGTGCCATCTTGTGGACAATTTATAAAGTGCAGTAAGTTTACGTCTCAGAAGTGATTCATTGTTTACTTCGGAACTTTAGCTCTGACCCACCCACAATGCTCCTGGACAAAGTCAGAACTGAACTGCATTGTGGGAGGATATAAAAGGGTGAGCAGAGGCCATTTTAGGTCTCTTGTTCCTGGGACGCGTGGCCTGCCAGCAGGACTCTGTGGGTGTGTGTGTCCCACAGGGTTGCGGCCTACCTTTCGGAAGAGCGGAGCAGCTGCAGTATCCTGCCATCGCATCGCAGTGAGCTGGACAAGAGACGTGATTGTTCCGGAGGACCCGTGGGGAGTTAACAGAGGACTCCTGGTCGTTTGTGGACGGAACAGTGTGACGGCGTGGTGATTACATGACTGGAGAGAGGAACAAGAAGCTGCCTTCAAAACGGAAATTACAGAGTGTTGCGATTCACGAATTTTACGGTTTCCAGCTCGCATGAGTTTACTGGCGGATGAGGATACTGTTCAAGAGATCCAGGCCGTTTACCAAGGTTTTGTGAATCAGGCCCGTATGACCTCCTATAACTTAGAGGTCCATCACGTCCGGTAAGCGCAATTTCCTAGTGATTTGATTAACAAGGGTGTCTGTGAAGAAATTATCCGTTCTTTCTCCATCAAGAGTGGGAATATTATCATTCAGGAGACATCCATCTGCCTGGATTTCATGTGGTGAGAGGGTTGACACCCAGAAGTTTAACTGAGTATTACACACACATCTTTAGAACTGTACAGAGTGTTGCTGGGACTGATAGTCCCACGGAACAAGTTAAGTCTGAAAGTATTACATCCAAATAGACTTCAGCGTTCAAGAGTGGATGTTAAATGTTTGTTTCTTCATATAAAGACACCTAGTCACTTATTTGGATTATAATTGTTTAGTGTGTTATACTACACTGCAAAACCCCCAGAAGGAATCCTTTGCGGATTACAATTACAAGAGCTAGCAAAGACTGAAGATGTCTGGACTACCTCTTACATTGCAGGGCTCTCCATTTTTAGTATAGTGACTTTAAGGTCTAGAGCAGGGGGAGCTCCCAGGTATAGGCTTATACCACTATATATATGTATTTCTGTGATTGTTATTGACTGTCATTATTGTTCCTTTTACTATCACACTACATTGGTGTGATAGTATATTCAATGAAATAACTTTTTATATAAATATATTACTTACTCAAAGAAAGAAGTTATTTTTGGTCATTATTAAAGTTTGCGTGCAGTGTTGTCATTTCTCCTACAGGTGGAGTTACCAGCACCCGGGCAGAAATAACCATATTTGTAAGTGTATATTGTGGGTTAAAGTTAATGCTTATATTGTTACAACACTGCACTACAGTTGTGCCAAGGGGAGTGAACAATTTAAGAAGTGTGTAGAGCAAAGAGGACAGGCCCGCTTAAACCAGCAGCTCCACCGTGAGTTATTGCTACATGTGGGGGCTCGTCCGGGATAACTGTCACTCTAAAGCAGAACACCTTCTTAATAACCCTAAAATGGATCCCCTCACTACGGCACAGTGGTGTGAGGCGGAAGGCGTCTGCTCAGAAGTGAGCGTAGCCATGGAACTCTGGGGAGATATCTGGGAGAAGGAACACATTAATCAAGTGGTGAAAACACTATCCCCAGGTCAAAGAGCCAAGGTGGTCACAGTAAGACCTGACCATGAGACATGCCGCACCTATGCCTTATTAGAATGGAGGAAGGGAGTTCCGGAAAACTTCAAAGGTGAAAGTGTTGAACTCGCTGACAAGACAAAATTTTACCTGACCCACCCAAGAGAGCAGGGAGAGGATCCTGCCACCTTCTCTCAGATGAGTTTAACAAGAGTCAGGGGTCCATCGCAGGCAGCGCCAACTGCAATTGAACCCAAACTCATCACAGCCCTTGGAAACTTGGTGTCCCAATGTCAGAAAGGGAACTCAACCTATTCAGGGATTGGGTACCGAAAACTGGGCATCTTCTCGGGCCAACAGCCTGTACCCAAAGGAGAAGATACTTTTGAAGAATGGTTGGAACAGACCACACAGGTGCTGGATGAGTGGGACATCCCTGAAACACAGAAGAAGCAGCGGATCACTGAGAGTCTCAAGGGGCCTGCTTCCGAGGCCATTCGAAATTTAAAACTCAGTAAACAAAACTGTGTAGCCCAAGACTACTTAGATATCCTGCAAGATGTGTTTGGGCGTACTGAAAAGGTTTCTGACCTAATTTTCCAATTAGAACACACCTATCAGGCAACTGGAGAGAGGTTATTAGAATATGTGAGGCGGCTGGACAAGGTCATTCACCAGATATTACTGAAGAAGGGAATAGATACGTGTAAGGTGGAGCCAAACAAGTCCTAAGGGGTGCCCAGCCTTTGGACCCCATCACCCTCCAGTTAAGAACTCGCCAAGATGGAGGCATATTGAAATACCTAGACCTGATTCAGATTGTGCAGGAAGAAGAAGCTATTCTGGAGAGAAAGAAGGAGAACATCCAAGAACCAAAACACACTGTTGGAGTTCGAACAGTTCTTGTGATGGAGGATGATCCCCAGATTGAGCTTCTCAAGACTCAGGTGGCTCAGTTAATGGAAATGATGGCTTTACTGACCACGAGACCCCCAAACCTGCCTAATGAAGCGACAGAAAAGTTGAAGAAAGTACCAGACTCCACCTTCAGGAGCCGATCTGGACATTGTTTCAACTGTGGAGGGGTTGCACATTTCGGGAATGTGTGCCCAAGCCCGAGAGCAGCCATACAATGTCAGAAGCCGGCGGAAAACTTCAGAGGGCCCCAGTGAAGGAGTCAACTGGGCGCCCTGTAACTGCGTCAACTCCAACGAAACCCAAGTTCCCAAAGTTTTGAGAGAAAGGGGAAGAGTGAAGCTGAGAAAACGTCCATGGAAAGGAGGAGTCAAGCTGCACACTGGTAGGCAGAAGAAGTCGAACACTAAGGGTGAATTTCCCCGCAACTTGGTGGGACCCTCTCCGATTATCCCAATCCAGATAAAAGGAATCTATGCCAAGGCACTGCTAGATACCGGAGCTCAAGTGACCTTATTATACAAAGACTTCTACATGAAGCATCTCAAGCATCAAGTTAGAAGACTTGGAGATATGGGGTCTAGGCACCCAGAACTTTCCTTATAAAGGGTATATCCCTATCAAAATTACCTTTGACCCACATGTGGCTGGAAAGGCGGAGACTTTCGACACCCTGGCAGTTGTGTGTCCCCGGCCCCCTGGGGCCGACAGGAGTTCCCTCATTATTGGAACAAATACTGACCTGGTCAGAAGGCTCCTGACACCACTTGTACAAGAGGAAAGTGCCCCGACCATGAAGATGCATCCCATGCTAACCCAAGTGTATGAGGACAGTGCATGAGCAGAGGGCCCCACCAGAAGGGGTGGGAAAAGTCTGGCGCTTAGACCGAGGTGAAGAACTACTACAACCGGGTGAAGTGGTATGCATGAGGGCCTCTGTCAAGTTGAGCTGGAGACGACCAGGTCCTTTCATTGTCTTGGAGACAGACCCTCAGGAAGAGAATGTGGGTCTGGAGATACTCCCAAAAGTGCTATCCACTAAGGCAATTAAGAGGAGCAGAGGGAGATTCTCAGTCAGTGTTCAGAACACGACAGCCTTGCCTGTGAGTATTCCAGCCAGGATGCTGCTTGGACAGGGGAATCAAGCAACCCCAGTTTCGCAAAAAGATGTAAAAAAGGGCCCTAAAAAAGAGGTTCCTATGGAGAGCTTTTACCCAAAGAACACCTTACTTACGCCTGCTTGGCTGGAGAGGGCCAAAGCCCAGCTCGTGAGATGGAAGGAAGTCTTCTCAAAGAGTGAGTTTGACGTGGGGTACGCTAAGAGTGCAGAGCACAAGATTCGGCTGGAAGAAGACAAACCTTTCCGAGAAAGAGTCAGGAGGATCCCATTGGGAGACCTTGAGGACCTCCGAGAACAGCTGGCTGAGCTAAAAAGAACTGGGATTATCAAAGAATCCAGGAGTCCATACACCTCTCCGATAGTAGTGGTGAGGAAGAAAAATAGGTCACTCCGGCTGTGTATCGACTATAGGACCCTGAACCGACGTACCATTCCTGATCAATACACTACCCCCCGCATAGAAGATGCCCTACAGAGCCTGTCAGGGGCGAAGTGGTTCAGTGTATTAGATCTGAAGAGTGGCTATTATCAGATCCCTATGAGTCCAGAGGATAAGAAGAAGACTGCTTTCATCACCCTCGTGGGGTTTTATGAGTTCAATCGGATGCCACAAGGTCTGTCTGGGGCCCCAGCCACTTTCCAGCGGCTCATGGAAAAGACAGTAGGCAACATGAACTTGATTGAAGTCTTAGTATACTTAGACGATATCATTGTGTTTGGCCGAACTGTTGAAGAGCATGAAGAGCGATTGGAGAAGGTTCTAAAGAGGCTACATGAAGAGGGTTTAAAACTTTCAATGGAAAAATGTCAGTTCTATTAATCCTCTGTGAACTATCTGGGGCACATTGTGTCTGAAGAAGGGATAGCAACTGATCCTGAGAAATTGGAAGCTGTTACCTCTTGGCCAAGGCCCATGAATGTGACTAGGCTCAGGTCCTTCCTAGGATTCTGCTCCTACTACCGGAGGTTTGTGGAGGGGTTCGCAAAAATAGCCCACCCACTTACAGAATTACTAAAGAATCAGGAAGAGACTGATGTGGATTCGGAGAAACCTGGGAAACAAAGAGAAGGACCCCGGGAGAAAAAGGAATCTATCATGGATCAGTGGACTCAGGAATGTGAAGAGACATTCGGTCAATTGAAAAAAAGTCTTACAACTACAAGGGCCCCTCTGAAGATCCGGAGGAGAAGTGGCAACTGTTACTACCAGAGAAGCACACAGAGACGGTGTTGATCGCTTTATATGATTGTCATGGACATTTGGGGTCAGAAAGGACTCTTCAAATGATAAGAGACAGATTCTACTGGCCTTGCATGAGGAAAGTGGAGATTTACTGTCACTCCTGTCATAGGTGTATCCAGAGAAAGATAAAAAATAAAAAGAGAGCGCACCAGCCTAGTGTATTATCCTTAAGAAAATGATTTATTAAAAACAAGATTAAAAACTACTCACAAAGGTAGAAAGAAATATCGCACTGTAAGCAGTCACAAAGTGATAAATCTGCAGGTAGCAGTCTCCAGGTCCTAGGAGGAGGAGGCATGAACCGCCGCTGGCTAACGCGTTTCGAAGGTGTCCCTTCTTCTTCAGAGCTTTAGCTGTGCTGATTTCTTGCTACCATTTATACATGTGTCTGACTGAAATGGTATTGGAACTCCTCCCTTAATTGATGGGAGGTTCCAAAGGGGAGGGGTTTTTTTGTGGGCCTCTGCCCCATTGTTATAGGATAATACTTTGGTAGGTATAGATATCAATTCATAATATATTATTTTATTTTGTTGTATTTTATTTATTTATTTAATTCGCTCAACTTTGTCTCTTTCCACATGCGCCTGTACACTGGGGGTACAAACAGTAAGATGACCTGGGTCTATTACTACACATAATACATCCAGTGGACTTGGGTAGAACAATATGAGATTACATAATATAACTTATGGGGCATATACTGTATGATATTAATTAGAGAAATGAACGCCATACCTCTCGCCTTCTCGGGGGGGGGGGGGGGGGGCACCTCTATGATGACTACGGCTGCTCGGTTTCCATCGCCGACAGCTGGCATCTCGTCGTTAGTCCCGATGCGCTGTCTCGGCGAATGGAACGCACGCTGCGCCATCACTTCCTGATTGCAATCCATTGAGCGGAAATGGGGTGATGACGTCATTTCCCGTGCGTCCACTGGTGCATGTGATTGACGTCTATTAGTAAACAATAGCTGCCATGTTATCGAGGAAGAAAATATAGAGGGCAAAGTTAGACATAACTGTCCGGCCGATGTGTAAGAGAGATATCATAAGGAGCGCTTAGCTTACAGTAGAACCTCTGAGGGGGCAGAGACCAGAATATTATCTATATATAATAATAGTATAATATAATATTAATCAATGCGTACTTAAATAGAAAAGGGGGAAATAGGAAGAAAAGGAGAGAGCATAGGCAGACTCGTATATGGATTGATATAGAAAATGATATATATACATATATAGCAGAAGCTTGTAAACAAAGGTATATGCAATCATATACCATTTGTTAATATAGTTTAATTTATAACAATTAATTATCCTATGTCACAGGAGCTGCAATCTGTGTTTATTTAATTTTAGGTGTATAAACACACACGGTGTGTGCACGCGCATGCCAATAGATATGGACATATAGCTGGACAAATGAATAATCATTAATATAATTGAATTTAGTTGGTAATGGCTAGAGATAGATCTAAATTTATACTTTTATTTATTTTTTAATTTTTTAATATTTAAAAAAAAAATTTCAAAAATATTTTTTAAAAATACACATGTATAAGAGGATAAGCAAGAGATGCACTATAGTTCTAAACAACCATTTTGGTAAAATTGTGAATATAATATATCTAGTAATAAAATTAATAGAAAAACTTATAAATACAAATGATCATGAACGTGTGCAAAATTGTGTAAATCAGTTATTAGTTGTTATTAAAAACACACATATCATTATGTACACTATTCCGAATGTTGCTATATCTGGAGTACATCCATGTGAACACACAGAAGTATATGCATACACATACATGCACTCCAGGGAAAGAGATTAGATTATAACCACTGATGCTGGTACTAATATGCTTTTTTACGGGAAAGATAGATAAGATAAATAATATGGCCACTATGCAAATAAATTTATGCTTTGATCTGACATATAAAAAGGGGGTATATTTATGTTTTCTAGGGGCTAGCTTATATATAGAGAATTAGAATTACTTCGATCTATAGGACTTATCAACCATAGAAAACCTAAAGTATTTTTCAGGTGATCTAGATGTTATTAGGTAAAAGAGGGAAGGTGGTGGTATAGTAGTAGACAGTGAATAATGGTCTGATAGAAACTGGTAAATAGGCATGAAACTGGCTCGCTGGATGGAATCTAAGATGTTATTAAACTATTTTGTTTATTTCGGGGTCTTCGTTTAGGCCACCAGGGGGAGACTGCCAAGGGTGAAGATCCAGAAGGCCTCTCGCTTGCATAGCTTCTGGTACCTTCTTCCTGTGTCCATCTCACCTTCAATTGGCTCAATTCCAAAGACTTTCATGCCTGCAGGGTCCCCTTCGTGGGTTTCTATAAAGTGTCGGGGGACTGGATATTTGTCTCTCAAGTTGATGATACTACATTTATGTTCCCCTATTCTGACTCGCATTGTACGTTGAGTACGGCCAACATATAGACGCCCACATGGGCAAACGATACCATAAATCACATATTCTCTTCCGCAGTTTATGAATTGTTTCATTTTATGAACCTTTCCGTCTCTTCCTATTATGGTTTTCTTTCTGTGCCACATGTATATACATGTGCCACAGTTCTTCACACTGCACTTGTAGCACCCTTTTTGATTTAATATTGTTGACCACCTATTGGCTGGCTTATTGGTGGAAATCCTCACCCTACTTGGGGCTACCAAGCTCCTAAGATCCCAGGGTTTACGGTAGATGATATTGGGGTGATCAGGGAGTGCCTTACCTAGCACAGGGTCATGTTTCAGAATATTCCAGTTCTTTTTAATGATATTCTGGATTTCAAATGCCTTGTTGGTATATTGGGTAAAGAAACAGGCCTGTTGGGTGTCAAAAGTAGTCTGGTATCGAGATTTTTTTATTTTTATTTTCACCCAGTAGGTCGTCATAGAGAGCCAAGTATTTGTTACAGGCTGTCTCTATATGGTTGGCTTCAATTTCTGTATTTAATTTCTGTATAAGAAGCTTACTTTGTTCCAAGTAGTCCTCTTTCTTGGTACAAGTACGCTTCAGGCGACAAAATTGACCATAGGGGACATTTTGTATCCACCTAGGATGGTGATTACTTTTGGCATGTAAATATGAGTTGCCTCCGCTAGGTTTAAAATGAGTTTTAGATATAATATCGCCATCTTGGTTGCCCTGCAGCTCTAAGTCTAAAAAGACAAGGCATTTCTCGTCTAAGACGTGGGTGAATTCTATCCCAAAAGGGTTGTCCCCACAGTGCTCTATAAAATTGTAGAGATTTTCATCTGACCCGTCCCAGATTATCAGAATATCGTCGATATATCTAGCATATAGGACCAGGTTTGCCCCAAAAGGATTATTTTTCCATATAAAGGATTCCTCCCAAAAACCCATGAAAATGTTCACCTAACTGGGGGCAAACCTGGCTCCCATAGCTGTACCCTTTGTTTGCAAATAATGATCGCCTAAAAAGGAAAAAAAATTGTGTGTAAGAGAAAATTCTACACAGTCTAATAGGAATTTGGCTTGCCGAGAGTTCAGTCTTTCATCTTTAAGAAAAAAGTGATTTATGGCTCTTAGACCATAGGTGTGATCTATCGATGTGTATAATGAAGCCACATCTAGAGAGAGCCATCTATAGCTTGGCAACCATTTATAGTTTGACAGAATCTCTAGTACATGGCTAGAGTCTTTTACAAAAGATGGCAGGCTGACTACTATATCTTGTAAGAAGTAGTCTATATAACAACCCAAGTTGCTAGAAAGGCCATCTATCCCAGCTATTATGGGTCTACCTGGGGGATTAGAAAGGCATTTATGCATCTTGGGTATATAGTAAAAATGTGGAGTAGCGGCATGCCTATTAAACAGAAAAAGATATTCATTTTTTGCTTCTGTAGTATCCAGAGAAAGACTCTGCCACAACGGGCAGAACCAATGGGACACTTATATTATATCTAAAGCCAAGGTCCCATGGATCTAGTGTGTATAGAGTTCCTGTGTTTAGAATCCGACTTGAGTGGGCAAGGAAATATTCTGGTAGTCACGGATCATTTCACCGGATATGTTCAAGCTTTCTCCACGAAAGATCATAAGGCAGTCACAGTGGCTAAGACATTGGTGGAGAAGTTCTTCGTCCATTACGGCTTACCACAGAGGATCCACTCAGATCAAGGAAGGGATTTTGAGAGTACACTCATCAGGAGGTTGTTGGATCTACTGGGGATTAAAAAATCCAAAACTACACCCTATCATCCACAAGGAGACCCTTAGCCGGAGAGGTTTAATAAAACTCTTCTTAATATGTTGGGGACATTAACCTCCGAACAAAAGCCTAACTGGAGTAAGCATATTGCCGCTCTAGTACATGCATACAACAGCACCAAGAGTGACGTCACAGGATATTCACCTTATCGGCTGATGTTTGGGCGTGAGGCTAGGTTACCAGTGGATCTGGCCTTTGGAACTTCTCTGGATCACACATCAGAAGCTTCCCACCGAGGATATGCAAACAGGCTGAGGAAGAGTCTGAAGGTTGCTTATAAGAAGGTCCAGACCATGTCAGAAAACAGAGGGAGCAGGAATAAAAGAAACTTTGACCTTAAAGTAAGGGTCCAAGATCTTCAACCAGGTGACCGAGTCTTACTAAGGAATTTGGGTATTCCTGGCAAACACAAGTTGGCAAATCGATGGAGATCACAGCCATACGTTGTGTGTAAACAGCTCCCAGGGCTCCCGGTATTTGAGATCAGGCCAGAAGGAAGTGCTGGACCAACTAAAACTTGGCATCGGAATCACCTTTTGCCCCTTACTGATGCAGTCAGGATAATCCCCGAAGAGGAATTATCATCCACATCAGAAGTTGCGCAACGGCCTGTGACTAGGTCCCAGTCTGGAACTTCGGCAACTGGAGACAATGAGGAGGGAGAGATGGACATTAGCTGGTTGTGTATGCACTAGGTAAAAATAAATAACGTGATAAAAATATAGATAACATCAAAAAAATATCGTAGCGTAAAATCTATAAATCACGTTAAAAATATTCAATAATAATCAGTGCCATTCATTTATGAAAACAAGTGAATAAATATATATAAATACAACATGCAACTTGCAAAACGTGAAAAAATCCAAGTGATGATAAAAAATATTAAGGTGTCCAAAAATACAATAAAAACAATCAATAAAATATGATATATAAAGTGCAGGCATTAGTGTCCAAAAAAATATATATAGGCATTCCTCATGTTCTTCCTATATGGTCTGCAAATAACGGCATGCTTCGGTGCCCTCCAGTGACCCCCAATAGCTCATGCGCTCACCTCTGAGCGTGTGACACAGTGATTAAACAGTGTCTATACACGCAATAGAGCCACTCCTGGGCTCATATAGGATCTGTTGGGAATGATCTGCACCTCTCTCAGATAATCATCAATGGTAACATATGTAGGAAAGAAAGAAACTCCATAGTGTAATACCGTCAGAGATTTATTAAACAATATATAAAGCCACTTCCCTCCAGGAGGGTACTCACAAGGTATGGGTGCGTCATTGCACCATCCTATCCATAGTGTAATACACAGGGATACAGGAACAAACGTCTGGCGTGCGGTGTGGTGTGTAATCCTCTGCTTGTCTGTGTAGCTCCGTCCTGCCCCTCCCCTATGCGTCTTCGGCACAGGGATCACGTGCCTTCATCTGGGGGATCTGATAGGACGAGCGCTCACTGTATTATATATAGTGTGACTGTGGCCATTTTGCCTAAGACCGCAGACACAACTAGTAATGGGCTACGGCCGTATACGGCAGCCATTTTGCCTGAGACCGCAGACATAACTAGTAATAGGCTACGGCCGTATACAAACCACGACGAACAGCGCTGACTGTCAGCAGTGATGGTCTGAGATAAGCAGAGAATATTTAGATTAGCTAGCGATGTTAACCCTATCTGCAAGTGTAAGTGCAAGTGGATGAGCCAAACTGTGTTGTTAATTCAGGACAGAGCCACAAAACTGAGAGAGCACCACACCGCACCTCATACAAGAAACAAAGCTCATCTATAGCCAATATACATTTAAAAATCATAGTAATCTAATTGTGACAATATTATTATGTAAACATCAATAGAAAATACTTTTACATAAAATAAAACACAATACCATTCAATGAAAATGTTTATATCATTAGTGGATATTGTTAAAAATACCAAAGGGGAATCTATACCAATAATGGATCCAGCTTAAAATACCATAGGAGAATATATACCCAATAATGCTATAATTTCAATTAATCTACATTGATAAAACTCCATTAATAAAAAACCCCATTAATATAAAATGAGGATCCTATCCATAATGGGTATATAATATAGTAAGATAAGCGAATAAATTATATATGAAATCCAAAAATATTATATTAAAAATTTCATAAAAATATATATATAAAATAAAATTATTATGCGAGAATATTTTATTAAAATCACCATAAAAATACATATATAATCACCTAAAAAATCTATATGCCATCCTGTAGAATACTAAAGAGGGAATGGATGAACATATATATAAACAAACCACAATAGATCAAAGTAATTAATAATATATCTGGAAGGGTGCTATATCAATGATACTACATCACAACAGCTACTCCCCATTACATTAAGAAAATTGTTAACGCCAACACAACTCCATCACGATGTATATACCTATTATTACAGCAAATGTAGCCATATATCAACATCCTGTTACCAGTCGCAAAACCAATATAACTAACCTGGGAAAGTGGATATCCAGGTGGGATATTCTAAATAGACTATAATCAATAGTTACTCAAGAAACACCTCAAATCAAACTCCTTGTTAAGCCCTCCAGGAGACAAGGAGCCGAGCTGGTGTATCCACCATGATTCACGTTTACTAATCTCTCTTACAGAGTTGGAACCCCTCCAATGACGCTTGGGTACCTCTATTCCCCAGAACTTCATTCCAACCGTGCTTTGGTTCTGCACTCGTTTGAAGTGTATGGACAGATGGTGCTTGTTAGACCCCTTACGTATATTCCTTACGTGCTCTTCTATACGGTCCTTCAAAGCCCTAGTGGTACGTCCCACATAAATATAATTGCATGGACACTTCAATGCATAAACAACTCCTATAGTATCGCAGGATATAAAATCTCTAATAACATAAGAGTGGTTATTTCTAGGATTAGTGAATTCCTTTATCCTTCTGTTATTCCCAGGAACCCTAACGCAACTGTAGCACCTACCACAACCAAAAAAGCCCTTGAGGTCCCAGAACATCAAAGGTTTCAGGGGGGGTGGTTCAACTACATTATGAACCAATCTATCCCATAGATTGGGTGCTCTCTTGAAAATAATCTTGGGTTTCTCTGGGAGTACCTCTTTCAGATGGACATCTTGCTTTAAAATATTCCAATACTTCCTTATAATCATCTGAGCTTCATTTTTTTGCAAAGAATAATTTAGAACGATACTGATACCATCATTAACATCCTCTCCCATGGTTTCAATCCTATCTTTAAGTAAGCTTTCTCTACTGAGGCATGCAACTTCCAACTTTACTTTCTGTAAAAAATCTTTCTGATATCCCTTATCTAGAAACATACTGCTTAGTATGTCAGCCTGGTGCTCAAAGTCCTCAGCCCGCGGGCAGTTTCTCCTCAACCTTGTAAATTGGCCTCTGGGTATATTTTCTAGCCAAGGTTTGTGGTGACAGCTTGTGGTCGGGATATAAGAATTGCGATCTGTCGCTTTAAGAAACGTTTTTGTGACCAAACCTCCACTAGTGTTAAAAATTTCCAAATCTAAAAAGTGGATATATTCTCTATTTATATCCCAAGTTAAAGAGATGTTGAGGTCATTTCTATTCATGGAGTCCAATAGAGCCATTAATGTTTCCATGCTGCCCTTCCAAATTATCAGTAGGTCATCAATGAACCTTTTATATAGTAAAATATTACCGCAATCCTCATTAAAAACACCCTCCTCTTCCCACTTAGCCATGTACAAGTTTGCCACACTGGGGGCGAACTTAGCGCCCATAGCGACCCCCTTAGTCTGTAGATAAAATTTGTTGCCGTACCAAAAAAAATTGTGCCGTAAACAGAAATCTAAGCATTTGAGAATAAATATGATAAAAATCCTCATTCACTAAATCTTCTTTCCTCAGGGCCCATTCAACTGCTTTCAAGGCACCTACGTGGTCAATATTAGTATAAAGTGAGGATACATCTCCTGTGACCATAATAGTATCCTCTTGTGCTTTACATTTATCCAGGAGTTGCAGTATGTGCTTCGTGTCCTTGAGATAGGCCGTAGTCTTCTTAACCAGAGGTTGCAGATGGATATCGATATATTCCCCTAATCTAGACGTAAGAGATTCAATGCCGCTCACTATCGGCCTACCAGGGGGGTTGTTACTATCCTTATGGATCTTTGGTAAGTAATAAATTACTGGTATTTTACTAACCAAGGGAACTAAATACCTTGCTTCTTGTTGACTTAAAAATCCTTCATCCATACCATATTTGATAACTTGTTCCAGTGTTTTTTTGAAGGACCTGGAGGGGTTATTATCAAGCAATTGATATGTATCAGTATCATTTAATATCCTTTCCATTTCTGACTTGTATTGTTGCAGGGATAAAACAACTATCCCTCCACCTTTGTCTGCCGGCCTTACCACTATATCTGTCCTTTTCTCTAATGTGTTCATCCCTTTTCTAAAATCCTTGTGTTCATAAAACTTTTTAATTGGCAATTGCTCTAGCTCACTAGTAACCAATTTTTTGAACAAATCCACATATTTGTTGTTGGCTATATGAGGATTGAACACGGAATTGTTCTTCAGACTGGTAAATAGTTTTTTCCACCGGATTGAGAGCGTAATATTTCTTGATGTTTAACTTTCTGATGAACTTCTGTACTCCAACATATGTCTCAAACTTATTCAGCCCTTTCTTGGGGGCAAACTTGATGCCTTTATCGAGCACCAATAATTCTTCTCTTGACAAAGTGGTCCCACTCAGGTTAAAAGTCCCATTACCTAGTCTTCACGCCTTCTCTTTCTGCTGTATTCTTCTCCCTGCTCTCCTTCCCCTCTTCCTGGGTTTCTTGTCTCGCGGGGGGACCCTCCCCTGTTCTCCCCTAAAAAAGATTCGTCCAAAAATTCCTCTTCATTATCCTCCAATGGCTGGTAGTTATTATAGACAGGTATTCTATACTGATCTTGTGGGGGATTTTCATACCTTACTCGCTGTGGCTTCGGCGAGTAGTAAACACCTCCCCTATGTGTGTCCCTATATGAGTCGGGAGGGATCCTCTGGGGGTATTGATTATATGGGGGACCCTTGTAAGAGTGCTGGTTCCCTTTGTATGGTGTACCTTGCTGGTATCCATAACCTCCTTGTTGCCTATGTGGGGTGCCGCTCTGGTACCCTTGTTGCTTCTGTTGGCCAATGGGATTGTACTGCCCACCCCTTCGTTGGGGGGGAGGGGGATGAGGTTGATATCCCCTTTCATAGTGATTATATTGGGTTCTGTTTCCATTACCTCGATATGGTGGTCCCCCTTGATACCAATTGTCTTGGTTATGTGGTGGGCCATACCTGGAGTGTTGGGCATTATTTCCCCCATTTTTTGACCTATCCTGCTGGTCATAATATGGTTTCCTAAACGGCTGCCGATAAGGCGTGTGGGGTTGTCTATCATCCTGCCGATATGAAAATTGTCCATTGATTGGTTGTTTGGTTCTCTGCTGCTGCTGCTCTTGTTGCACCTGTGGTTGTGATGTTTTCAAATCGCCAATACCACCTGCTGCTGGTTGCAATTGCGTGCTGGCAGCCGCATTTGTTGCTAATGTGGATTGCCAACGGAAAACTTGTTTGTTTTGATAATCCTCAAAATCTCGCAAGTACTTTTTCTTTTTAATATTTTTATTCTCAACATCTTTCTTCTGCATACCCTTGTGTAAATCATATATGAGTTTATTGTATTCAGGTGTATTATTGAAAGGAATAAGCTTATCCCTAATCTCTTTAATCTGATTCTCCACTAAAGATAATTTTCGTTGTTTTCTCTTGAGGAGAAATTCCATAATTTCCCTTCCTTTACCTTCAAAAAAGGCATACCATTCCTCTACATCCTCTTCACCTAATAAGCCATCATTTATGGGAACATCCCATCTCAACTTTCTGGGAACCATGCCATCTTTCAAGTACTTTTCCATGGTGGACCGGTCCCACCATATATTACTTTTCTTATCCATGCAATGTCCCAGTTTCCTGAATAAGTGAGTGATATCATTCTCCTTGGTGTTATTAACTGAGAATAGATCTTCCAGATCTATCTCCCTAGTCTCAAAAAAGGCAAAGGGATCCATAGGCTACTAACAAGTGTATGAAAAATTGGTAATCGATAATTGCACAAAGATCTTGTGAGCCACAAATGGATTGATGCCTATAAAGTGAATTCAAATACTTCAATCAGCTGCACACACTATCCATATCGTGTATATGACAAAATCAAAATAAATAATTGTGTATGCGCTAGGTAAAAATAATTAACGTGATAAAAATATAGATAACATCAATAAAATATCGTAGCATAAAATCTATAAATCACGTTAAAAATATTCAATAATAATCAGTGCCATTCATTTATGAAAACAAGTGAATAAATATATATAAATACAACATGCAACATGCAAAACGTGAAAAAATCCAAGTGATGATAAAAAATATTAAAGTGTCCAAAAATACAATAAAAATAATCAATAAAATATGATATATAAAGTGCAGGCATGAGTGTCCAAAAATATATATATAGGCATTCCTCATGTTCTTCCTATATGGTGTGCAAATAACGGCATGCTTCGGTGCCCTCCAGTGACCCCCAATAGCTCATGCGCTCACCTCTGAGCGTGTGACACAGTGATTAAACAGTGTCTATACACGCAGTAGAGCCACTCCTGGGCTCATATAGGATCTGTTGGGAGTGATCTGCACCTCTCTCAGATAATCATCAATGGTAACATATGTAGGAAAGAAAAAAAACTCCATAGTGTAATACCGTCAGAGATTTATTAAACAATATATAAAACCACTTCCCTCCAGGAGGGTACTCACAAGGTATGGGTGCGTCAGTGCACCATCCTATCCATAGTGTAATACACAGGGATACAGGAACAGATCTTTGTGCAATTATCAATTAGCTGGTTGTGGTCATCTAATACACCTGAAACTGAAGCGAGTGTTTCATCACCCACAGCCGAGGAGAGTAGTGAGGACCTCAGGCCAGAAGCTCCAGAGTTTGTGCCATTGTCTGGACGAACTGAAAAGTGTTCATGTCCTACTGCAATAGAAGAAAATGGTGTCCAGCCAGAAATAGGGGATACACCAAAAGAACAAAGGGAAAAGAGGAACATTCGCCCACCTAAGAGACTAACATACGATACATTGGGCGAGTGTTCTGAAACCACAAAGACCACCAGTAGAAGGAACATTGATGAGCCTAGTTCCTCCTCAGTCAATCTGGATAATGAGAGCCCTGCTTCACCCCTTGGCACACCTGTATCTGATACTAAAGTGACAGTTGTGGGTACACAGGGTAGCTTTCCAACACCTGAAAATTGGTGGGAGGCTCCTCTGTCGGTCCTGTGTTCTCGTTTAGAGGCTAAGATGTGTAACAGAAACAAGGTCTTATATATCTTTGGAAAAAAATATATAAACTGCGCTAAACAAAGGTATATGTGTTGAGATGGATAAATAATGTGATCTATCACCAACAAAAAAAGTTTTCAAAATACACAAATCAAATGAATAAAGTCCAAATTTCCCACGTGGTAGGTATTCAGTATAAATGTGAAATGCTGATCCAAATGAGCTATGATTGCTCTTACCAGAACTCCAAAGAAATATGCGGATGGCAAAAAACTCTTGCCGGGGCCTCTGGGGTATTGGACCAAACAGCACCGCCCGTGGTCAGATCAAAGTCCCCTCAATGGATACAGGATAGAAGCAAACACAAGAAAAAAGACTGGCCATAGTGTAGTATGTTAAATGCTGGACATGGACATACGAACATACCAATCACCCAGGTGTGCACATATAAACAACCAAAAACAGGGGGGGAGGGAAGTGAAAAACCCCACCACCGTGGCTGTAGATTGTGCTTACCGACTCACGGTGATACACAGGCTTTTAATAGGTTAGGAGCTGACATATAGCTGGCAAGAAATGCCTTGATACGTCCTCATTACACGAAGTCCACATCGTCCATTTTACAGATGCAGTGTGTAATCAGGATATCTGTAACCAGGGCTTTTTTTCTCAAACAATAGGTGCTGGAACTCAACCACGACTCCCCAAAACTTTTTTTTTGGGGAGTCGTGGTTGAGTTCCAGCACCTATTGTTTGAGAAAAAAAGCCCTGGTTACAGATATCCTGATTACACACTGCATCTGTAAAATGGACGATGTGGACTTCGTGTAATGAGGACGTATCAAGGCATTTCTTGCCAGCTATATGTCAGCTCCTAACCTATTAAAAGCCTGTGTATCACCGTGAGTCGGTAAGCACAATCTACAGCCACGGTGGTGGGGTTTTTCACTTCCCTCCCCCCCTGTTTTTGGTTGTTTATATGTGCACACCTGGGTGATTGGTATGTTCGTATGTCCATGTCCAGCATTTAACATACTACACTATGGCCAGTCTTTTTTCTTGTGTTTGCTTCTATCCTGTATCCATTGAGGGGACTTTGATCTGACCACGGGCGGTGCTGTTTGGTCCAATACCCCAGAGGCCCCGGCAAGGGTTTTTTGCCATCCGCATATTTCTTTGGAGTTCTGGTAAGAGCAATCATAGCTCATTTGTAACAGCATTTCACATTTATACTGAATACCTACCACGTGGGAAATTTGGACTTTATTCATTTGATTTGTGTATTTTGAAAACTTTTTTTGTTGGTGATAGATCACATTATTTATCCATCTCAACACATATACCTTTGTTTAGCGCAGTTTATATATTTTTTTCTGTTTTTGGTGTTGTCGCACTGTTTACTGCTGCTCATCCTTTTGTGCTTCTAGCGCGGAACTTTTTGCTTTACATTATATATCTTTGGGGACCACAGATTCAGAGCAGGGGGAGTATGTAGCGCTGACAACTGTTGTTTCTAGCTTTATGTATATTATTCAGTACAATAGTTGTGTTAGTGCCATCTTGTGGACAATTTATAAAGTGCAGTAAGTTTATGTCTCAGGACTCAGTGACATGGAAGTGATTTATTGTTTACTTCGGAACTGTAGCTCTGACCCACCCACAATGCTCCTGGACAAAGTCAGAACTGAACTGCATTGTGGGAGGATATAAAAGGGTAAGCAGCGGCCATTTTAGGTCTCTTGTTCCTGGGACGCGTGGCCTGCCAGCAGGACTCTGTGGGTGTGGTTGTCCCACAGGGTTGCGGCCCACCTTTCCAAAGAGCGGAGCAGCTGCAGTTATCTGCCATCGCATCGCAGTGAGCTAGACAAGAGACGTGATTGTTCCAGAGGACCAGTGGGGAGTTAACCGAGGACTCCTGGTCGTTTGTGGATGGAACAGTGTGACGGCGTGGTGGTGCCTCTATATAGAACTGAGAACTGCTGAACCGGGGACATCCACCTGCCTGGATTTCGTATGGTGAGAGGGTTGACACCCGGAAGTTTAACTGAGTATTACACACACATCTTTAGAACTGTACAGAGTGTTGCTGGGACTGATAGTCCCACGGAACAAGTTAAAGCGGGGTTCCACCCAAATTTTGAACAATATCTGTATGTATTCTCTTCCTTGCCTAGATGCTGACATGCCGTTTAAAAAAATTTAAATCGTCGTAATTACCTTTTATTTTTCTATTCTTCTTTGCACTTCCTGGTTCTCCTCTCGTGGGAGTAGGCGTGTTTCTAGCCTCTCCCAGACTCCTGGGAGCTAGTCTCAGGCTTCACAGGATGCCACTGAGCATGTGCGGGAACGAGCGGTGAATGCTGGGAGCACAGCATTCACCACATCCAGGAAATAAATGCTTGTGGGCTTCAAATGCCCACAATGAAGATGGAAACCGCCTGCAGTGAATAATATAAGTTATTCTTTCCGACAAAATCTGACACAATATGTGAGTATGTAATGCTGAGAAGAAAATTTTGTGAATGAACTAAAAAAAAAAAAACGATAGATAGGTGGACCCCCGCTTTAAGTCTGAAAGCATTACATCCAAATAGACTTCAGCATTCAAGAGTGGATGTTAAATGTTTGTTTCTTCATATAAAGACACCTAGTCACTTATTTGGATTATAATTGTTTAGTGTGTTATACTACACTGCAAAACCCCCAGGAGGAATCCTTTGCGGATTACAATTACAAGAGCTAGCGAAGACTGAAGATGTCTGGACTACCTCTTTCATTGCAGGGCTCTGCATTTTTAGTATAGTGACTTTAAGGTCTAGAGCAGGGGGAGCTCCCAAGTATAGGCTTATACCACTATATATATGTATTTCTGTGATTGTTATTGACTGTCATTATCGTTCCTTATACTATCACACTACGTTGGTGTGATAGTATATTCATTGCAATAACTTTTTATATAAATATATTACTTACTCAAAGAAAGAAGTTATTTTTGGTCATTATTGAAGTTTGCGTGCAGTGTTGTCATTTCCCCTACAGGTGGAGTTACCAGCACCCAGGCAGACATAACCATATTTGTAAGTGTATATTGTGGGTTAAAGTTAATGCTTATATTGTTAGAACACTGCACTACAGTTGTGCCAAGGGGAGTGAACAATTTAAGAAGGGTGTAGAGCAAAGAGGACAGACCCGCTTAAACCAGCAGCTGCACTGTGAGTTATTGCTACATATGCATATAAGACTTTAAAATTATCACTTTTGATTTCTCCTATAGACTTTTAAAGGGTGTTTTGCGGCTTTTGAATTTGCCGCGAACAGCCAAAATTGTTTGCTATTCGGCGAACGGGCGAACAGCCAATGTTCGAGTCGAACATGAGTTCGACTCAAACTCGAAGCTCATCCCTAGTTAGTAGATTTGTTGCCCCTAATGTCACCCAAATGTTCCCTAAATCTATCATTGAGTTTACGAACAAATCTACCCACATATTGCTTGGAACAGGCACTACATGTTATGACATAAATTACATAAGATATGTTGCAGTTAATAAATGTGTTAATTTTAAAAATTCTATCATCACTCAAATGTATATCCTGTCCTGGCAATATGTGGGAACAACAAAGGCACTCAGAAGAGCCACATTTCAAGTTTCCTGTAAAATGTAGCCAAGTAGATGATTGCGTGCATACACTATCACATTAAAACAGACTGGGTGCTAAACAGTTGCCCTAAGTTTTGGCTCTTCTAGCTACAAAGTCAATACCACCATCTAAAATTTTTACACATACAGAATCATTAGAAAATAACAGTAAGTATTTTTGCACTATATGCTTAATCTGTTTATACTCCAAACTATATGGAATTACTAAGGAAAGTTAATTACTCCTTTTATTGGCTTTTTTTCTTGTACTTTTATTATGTAATAATTAATTTCTATTCTTGTTAAGAACAATGGAATAAGCCCTATCTAGATATCACGTGGGATATCCTCTATACAGAAATCTTTCATACACAAATGAAGATTCTCTTTCAAAATCTAACTGAGAACTACAAATTCTGCGCAGCCTGAGAAACTGTCCTACTAGGATTCCCTTTATAGTGTGGTGTGGTTGACTTGATCCAGCCAATAAAACATGTTTCCTGCTAGTGGCTTTCTATATAGCTGAGTGGAGACTCCATAAATGCTACCACTCAAACGTACATCAAGAAAGGAAATCACATGAGGGTCACTCTTGCCTGTAAATCTCAAATTGCACTGATTGTCATTCAGATATCCTAAAAAAGCAGTGAGATCAACATCCCTCTTGCAGACAAAAATGAGATTGTCTATATAGTTTAACCACTTGAGGTCCGGGCCATAGCCGAATGACGGCTACAGCGCGGACCTCAATCTCCGGGAGGCCGTCATATGATGTCCTCCCCTATGCATGCGCACCGCGCGCACCCTGCAGGGCGCGCGGTGTGCGCGCTGTGATCACCGAGTCACGGAGACTCAGATGATCACAGATCCGAGTAAGGGGCTGGTCCCGGCCCCTTACCATTTGATCAGCTGTTAGCCAATGACAGCTGGTCACATGATGTAAACAAAAGCTCGGTGATCGGTTTCGTTTTCTCCTCACGCTGACAGCGTGAGGAGGAAAAAAAAGCCGATCACCGGCTTATGTCAAAGGGACATCGGCCCCAAAAAGGAAGGAGTGCCATCTGCCAGTGCCCACAGTGCCCACAAGTGCCACCTATTAAAGCCCACAAGTGCCACCTATCAATGCCCACAAGTGCCACCTATCAATGCCCACAAGTGCCACCTATTAGTGCCACCTAGCAGTGCTGCCATCAATCAGTGCCCAATCAGTGCCCAACACTGCCACCCATCAGTGCCCATAACCGCCACCCATCAGTGCCCATCACTGCCACCTATCGGTGCCCATCAGTGCCGCCTCATCAGCGTACATCAACAAAGGAGAAAAATTAACTGTTTGCAAAAAATTAATAACAAAATATAAAAAAAATATAATTTTTTTAAAAAAATTCTGTCTTTTTCAATTTTTTTTAACAAAAAATAAAAACCGTAGAGGTGATCAAATACCATCAAAAGGAAGCTCTATTTGTGGGAAAAAAAATGATAAAAATTTCATTTGGGTACCGTGTTGTATGACCGCGCAATTGTCATTCAAAGTGCGACAGCGCTGAAAGCTGAAAATTGGTCTGGACAGGAGGGGGGTTTAAGTGCCCAGTAAGCGAGTGGTTAAATATGAAATAATGTGATTCCTGAAGTGTTTCACATCTCCAAAGATGTGGGACCGCACCCACCAACCCATAAATAGGTTGGCAAGTGAGGGAGAAAATTTGGCTCCCATTGGCTCCACACCTCTGGAGATAATGAACCCCATCAAAAATAAAATAGTTGTGAGTCAATAAAAAATCTAAAGTCTCGTAAATAAAACCACATAATTCCAATGACAAATCAGTGCAATGTTGAAGAAAAAATGAGATGGAAGTATTTGCCAACGTGTGTGGTATGGGGGAATTCAGACTGGACATGTCACATGTAATCCAGATATAGTTCTCACACCACTCAGGTTTGTCCATAACAGATAACAATGATTAGTGTCCCTTAAATAGCTGAGTAAACTAAACACTCATGGCTGAAGTTGTCCATCCATCCATTATCCCAAGCGTTCACTAAGGGATCCGATACCCAAAACTATCAGTCTGCCACAAAGTGGATCAAGGCCCTTGTGAACTTTAGGGAGATGATGGAAAAATGGTACAATAGGAAAGTCTGGAATTAATGTTCATGCTTCTTTGGGAGGGAATGCCCCTAAACTTGCCCCTTTGTTAATCAAATTTATTAAGATATTTTAATATTTATCTGTGGGATTGCTTTTTAAGTGGAACGTAGGTATCCATGTCCCTTAACTGTCTGAGGACCACATCCCTATATGTAATAGTGTCTAAAACAACCACGATCCCCCCTTGTCCGCATTGTGGATCATAATGGTTTTATCTTCCATGAGGTTGTACAAAGCAGATCTTTCTAGACAGGAGAGATTGTCTCCTTCAATTCGAGATTGAAATGACCTGTGTGTAGCTAAATCAAACAGATCTCTCTCTACCAATTTATGGAATTTATCCATGTCCGGATTGCGGGACTGTATCGAATAAAAATCTGATGGCACACGGAAGGGAACTCTCCAGGTGCCACCACAGTCAGTCCCACATTCAGACAATGGAAACTGTTCAAACTCAAGATCCTCCATATCAGTAATTGCACAATTCTCTCTAAAGGGCAAAACACTAGTATCAACAGGGCATTCAATAGTAGAAATATAATTTCCTTGTATATCATCGTCTTCATTGAAATAATGTTGACAAACAGTTAAGTTACCAATACATTTATTAATGTCCAATATGGTATTAAATGGATCAAAATGTGAATGAGGACAAAAGTTCAAGCTCTTGGATAAAAGGGAGGTTTCTTCATCTGTTAACACTCCTCTGTGTGACACATTTATAACATTGTTGTAAGTCCTTACTTCTTCAGAGCTCTGAGGGCATAACGTGCCTGAGTAGAATCGCCTATGTCCCCCCCTTCTTGTTTTGTTGTGATGAAACTTCTTGCTGTTGAACTTGTGTTGTCCATTTTTTGAGGACACGGGCTCATTGGTGACACCGGAAGCTCCAGATTGATCAGAAGAACCATCAGACACCACAAGTGTTGTCCAAAATTTTTGGTTCTGTGTCAGAGAAGCTAACCCATTTCTTGTGTGAATTGCCAAAACTAACCAAATGCCGCGTTTTCTTCCAAACATAAGCATTATTAAGTTCATAGTCCAATTTACCGCAAAGGAGGTTCTCTTTCTTTCCAGCAATAGTGTCCATCTCAATTTTGTTGACTAGTTCATTGAGTTGTTGATCCAACACAGCAAATTGGGTTACATGTTGCAACGGTAAAATCTCCTGTTGAAAAGCTGTAATCTCATCCTGTAGATTTTCTAATTTGCTGGTTTTATAAGTAATGATCAAATTCATCAAATCAACAGAACAATTGGAAAGAATATCGTTCCACTGTTTAATTTTTCACCTCCATGTAAAAGAGAGTTTTTTGAATCGTTAAATTACAGAGCAGAATACCTAATGGATTAAACTTCAAATGGGATGTGACACACTATTACGAATGATAGTTAATTTGAATACATTCTAGTTCTCTATCTATATGTTGTATTTTTTGTCATATTTTATACATGAAGCCTGATATATACCATTAGTGTATTTTTTACATGGTTTTGATATGTGTATTTATTGAAATGGAAATGTTTACTTCTGCTTTTTCTGCAGTCTTTATGCAACATTTTTTCTATGCATTTTTATGTGCATTTTTTCCTTGTGACTTCTGTTATACCTATTTTTTGCTGGTTCCATTGTTATATATATATATATATATATATATATGTTGTTCCTTTTTGTACAAATGATCTTTCAGGATTATTGATCATTGATTGTTTATCATTTCTACTTACCAGTGTTTTACATTGGAATTGTACATATATGTGCCATTAATGGAACTGGATATAGGTATATGTGTGTTTTTAATACAAATACTAATATTTTTCCATAATGTTTCTTTTCTTTATTAACAACATATATGTCTATATATTATTTCCTATGTTGATTTTATTATGCTGTGATGTTTGTCTGGAGCAGAGCCAATTAAGCACTACAATATTATTCAGCTGTGTTAAGAATATATAAGGTGTATGTTCGCTAGTGCTTCAGGGTTATGACTAAGCAAAGAAATTTGTGAAATGCGTCAACCATGCTCCCCTCTGTTGAGTCATCATGCTGCTGTCTTTGTAAACGTTTTCGATGTTGGATGCTTTTAATACAATAAATTTTCTTCCTTATTCTTGGAGTGTGGTCATTCACTTTTGCCTTTGAATCAGCATTCCATAACGGGACTGTCATTTGCCACCATTATGGACAAGGAGAAATTACCCCTTTTTATATCTGGAAATGTACCACATTGGTAATAAAATCCATGCTAGAAACTATACTAAACTTTTTACTTCATTATAAAAGCTGTCACCACCCCCCGATGGCTTAATAATATTCCCAAAAGCCAATTCTGTAGACTTAAAAATAACTGTCCTCCAGAAACAGATTATGACATTCAGAGTGAGATCTTAACCACTTCCCGACCGGCACACAGCGATGTACGTTGGCAGAATGGCACGGACAGGCAAATGGGCGTACATTAATTAATTAATTAATTATTAATTTGCCGCCTTGCCATCGCATGCGCGCCGCCGGCTGGTACCTCTGTGAGTCATATTGCCTTGATTGCTGCGGGGATACCTGCGATCGTCTCACGGGGAGGAAGAATGGGGAGATGCTAATGTAAACAAGCGTCTCCCCATTCTGCTTATTGCAATTTTTTTTACCAAAAATATGTAGAAGAATACGTATCGACCTAAACTGAGGAAAAAAAAGTTTTTTTATACATTTTTAGGGGATATGTATTATAGCAAAATGTAAAAAATAATGCGTTTTTTTTTCAAAATTGACGCTCTATTTTTGTTTATAGCACAAAAAATAAAAACCGCAGGTGTGATCAAATACCACCAAAAGAAAGCTCTATTTGTGGGAAAAAAAGGACGTCAATTTTGTTTGGGAGCCAAGTCGCGCAATTGTCAGTTAAAGCGATGCAGTGCTGAATCGCAAAAAGTGCTCTGGTCTTTGGCCAGCAAAATGGTCCGGGGCTTAAGTGGTTAAAAGAGAAATTCTTTGATAAAGGTTTTCTCTCTGACATTGTGGAAACAGCTTGTTAGCTCTATAAAGACACAGCCCCTATGCCACGTCACTCCACGCATTCTGATAATGAGAGTGTATGTTGTTGCGCCTAGTGCCCTTAGTAGTGTCAATTAAAAAATAAATTGTGTTGGATTATAAAGTGCAAACAAAATCTGAAACTTCCTCCTTAGTGTCCTTGGTAAATAATAATAAAGTGAAATATGAAACAAAATATGTACTTTGAAAAAAAACGCAACAAAATGGCATGATCGCAAAATCACAATCCCGCAATAAAATCGCATTAAAACTGAAAAAGTCATTAAGAGTGCAACATGTGTATGCAATTCGTAAGTAAGTCCATAATAATACCAAACGTAAGTGCAAACAAAGTCTGCAATCTTCCTCCCTAGTGTCCTTAGTGAATATTATTGGTGGATCATACATAAATAGCAATTGCATAGAATCAAACACTGGTTCCTAGATGTATAATAACAGTGCAAATAAATGTGAAACCCAATGGGGGTCATTTACTATAGCGCCAAAAAATTCTCCTGCAGTACCAAAAAATAACTCTCAAAAAAGGCCAGGAAGACTTCAACTCTCAGAAAGTCAGCGCTAATGCAAATGGAAAGCAGTGCTATTGCGGCAATAATGCCTGTCAGATCACATATGCTGGAATAGTGGAAGATAGTGGGGCTCGAACCTGCAAAATCCAAAGTTCTCACTGAAGGCTTATATGCAAGTTCTTTGCCATAAAAAGTGTTTGGAGACCCGGGTTCTGCCCCAGGGGACATGGATCAATGCCATTTTTTTTTTTAAAAACGGCCGTTTTTTCGAGAGCAGTGATTTTAATAATGCTTTGAGTGAAACAATAAAAGTGTAATATTCCTTTAAATTTCGTACCTGGGGGGTGTCTATAGTATGCGCATGTTTCCCGTGTTTAGAACAGTCTGACAGCAAAATGACATTTGAAAGGAAAAAAAGTTATTTAAAACTACTCGCGGCTATACTGAATTGCCGGCTCGACAATACACATAAAAGTTCATTGATAAAAACTGCATGGGAATTCCCCAAAGGGGAACCCCGAACCAAAATTTAAAAAAAAATGACGTGGGGGTCCCCCTAAATTATATACCAGGCCCTTTAGGTCTGGTATGGATATTAAGGGGAACCCCGGCCAAAATTTTAAAAAAAAATTGGCGTGGGGTCCCCCTCAAAATCTATACCAGACCCTTCAGGTCTGGTATGGATTTTAAGGGGAACCCCGCGCCAAAATTTAAAAAAAAATGGCGTGGGGTACCCCCAAAAATCCCTACCAGACCCTTATCCGAGCATGCAACCTGGCAGGCCGCAGGAAAAGAGGGGGGGACGAGAGAGCGCCCCCCCTCCTGAACCGTACCAGGCCACATGCCCTCAACATTGGGAGGGTGCTTTGTGGGTAGCCCCCCAAAGCACCTTGTCCCCATGTTGATGAGGACAAGGGCCTCATCCCCACAACCCTGGCCCGGTGGTTGATGGGGTCTGTGGGCAGGGGGCTTATCGGAATCTGGAAGCCCCCTTTAACAAGGGTACCCCCAGATCCCGGCCCTCCCCCCTGTGTGAAATGGTAAGGGGATACAAAAGTACCCCTACCAATTCACCAAAAAAGTCAAAAATGTTAAAAATGACAAGAGACATTTATTTAAATGCTTCTTCTTTCTTCTATCTTCTTTCATCTATCTTCCTTCGGTTTCTTCCTCCATCTTCTTGTTCTTCTGGTTCTTGTTCTTCTGGTTCTTCATCCGGTCTTCTCGTCTGGCATCTTCTTCAGTGGCGCCGTCTTCACTTCATCTTCTTTCCTCGGGCCGCTCCGCATCCACGATTGGATGGGAGGCTCCCGCTGTGTGATGCTTCTCCTCTCCTGACAGTTCTTAAATAACGGAGGGCGGGTGACCCCGCCCCCTCTGACGCAGGGCGGGTGACCACGCCCCCCTCTGACGTCACGGGGAATGCCACAGGGAAGTCCCCATGCTTCAGAGGGGGGCGGGGTCACCCGCCCTGCGTCAGAGGGGGGCGGGGTCTCCTGCTCTCTGTTATTTAAGAACTGTCAGAAGAGGAGAAGCATCACACAGCGGGAGCCTCCCATCCAATCGTGGATGCGGAGCGGCCCGAGGAAAGAAGATGAAGTGAAGACGGCGCCACTGAGGAAGATGCCGGACTAGAAGACTGGATGAAGAACCAGAAGAACAAGAAGAACCAGAAGAACAAGAAGATAGAGGAAGAAACCGAAGGAAGATAGAAGATAGAAAATAGAAGAAAGAAGAAGCATTTAAATAAAGGAATTGTCAAAAACTGTCTCTTGTCATTTTTAACATTTTTGACATTTTTTTGGTGAAATGGTAGGGGTACTTTTGTATCCCCTTACCATTTCACACAGGGGGGAGGGCCGGGATCTGGGGGCCCCCTTGTTAAAGGGGGCTTCCAGATTCCGATAAGCCCACTGCCTGCAGACCCCCACAACCACCGGGCCAGGGTTGTGGGGATGAGGCCCTTGTCCTCATCAACATGGGGACAAGGTGCTTTGGGGGGCTACCCCCAAAGCACAATCCCAATGTTGAGGGCATGTGGCCTGGTACGGTTCAGGAGGGGGGGCGCTCTCTCGTCCCCTCCTCTTTTCCTGCAGCCTGCCAGGTTGCGTGTTCGGATAAGGGTCTGGTATGGATTTTTGGGGGTACCCCACACCATTTTTTTTTTATTTTGGCGCGGGGTTCCCCTCAAAATCCATACCAGACCTGAAGGGCCTGGTATGGAATTTAGGGGGACCCCCACGTCATTTTTTTTTAAATTTTGGTTTGGGGTTCCCCTGTGGGGAATTCCCATGCCGTTTTTATCAATGAACTTTTATGTGTATTGTCGGGCCGGTGTTCTGCCGAGAAAGTTCCTCTCGGCAGATAAGGACCCCCGTCTACTGCGCAGGCGCAGCGCCTGCGCAGTAGGAGCCGGCGGAAATAGCTGAAGCGAAATAGAGAAGAAATCAGCTGTATAGGTACTTTATTGTTTTTGATACAGTTAAATGGCATCGGACTCCTGACGATTGGTTTAAAGCCAAAAAACGCGTTGAGTTTAGATCTATTGATGCACTTATTTATTATACTATGTATATGTGTTATTGTAACTGTATAACCAATTTACGAACTCTGCCTATGTATACATTGTCGTCAACATGCTTTTATCATGGTCTCAAATGTGTTCTCTCTTGATTGTATTTGGCAAAAATTCCTATGCCATTAAAACTTTTATACCATGATTATGTTATATTACCATTTGTGGAACCTACACTGATTTCATCATTTACATCATAAACATTTATCATTCAGCCCAACACACTCACCCACATGCCTCATACAAAGTCCCGTCTCTGTCCCCCCATTTTTTTTGCATATATTGGGATGGAGGCATGTTGGTGCTCTCCTGTAAAAACAGTGTGGATTGGTCACAACCCCCCTTGATATATGACACAAACACTGCCTAGCCACCAGCTGAATTCATTACCTGCAATTCTCCACAGCTGTTATATATAAAGATTCTACCTTTATCATTTACTTGCAGGTGTGCAGAAGCCTAGGTTTACATTGGAGCAATTTGTCATGCAATTTGAGAGATCAAATCGCATGACTATTGGCAGCAATGGCACTGTTCCAATCGATGTAACATTTTTTTTGTGGCACCGCACCAATTTGCTAAAGTAGTTCCTGCACTACTTTTGCTGATTTCTGGTGCGACTTCAATAGATATTTGTGTATGAAGCCACACGGATGTCTATTAAGTAGCACCTAAAATCATGCTGACCTTGCTACTTTGAAATCGTGCTACTTCAAGTGAAGTAGCACGATTTCAAAGTAGCATCAATGTGAACCAGGGCAAAAAGATTAGTTTTTTGGTGCACAAATACATATTGAAATAAAATAAGAGGTATTGCACTTTCCCAAAACCACCACCCACAAACTAAAGAGAAGAAAGTAGAAGGAAACAAAAAAAAAAAAAAAAAAAAAAACACCACAACAAGGCTGAATAATGTACTTTTATTTTACCAGCAGAAAAACAAAAAATTACATTCATTTACCAGCTTCAAAAAATTTTGGACAGGATATATGGTGCTACATTTAGCAATGAGATTTTAAGGGCCCTGCTCATAGGAGCTTACAATCTAAAATTTAGACAAAACCTTAGAGTGGACACAGCTTTAATTTCTGTGTATAATGGGCAACACATCACATTGTTATCTGCAAGATTATAGAAACATACTTAACAGTCATTCTTACAAAGCATTCCCACATAATATTACAAAAGACTTATTCAAAACACCCACCACCAGCCCACAATCCACACATACATACATTGGTGACCATGTTCTGCTGGAAGCTGCATTTCGGTGTACACGATTAAACGAGATAAAAAAAAAGAGTAGGTCAGCAGATGCTTCCAAACGATGTTTGCATGATCAGACAGGAACAATACACACACAACATTGACAGCATGGCCACATAAACCCAGTTTTGATTGAAAAAATGCACAAGAATTTCATCAAATCTCCCAATAGCATTCCTTCTCCCCCACAAATCACAGCAAAAAACCTGACCTTCTCAGGCCAAACGAACCCCCCTACTGCAGGCCTTTATATAAGAGAGGTTGTATTGTTAGCACACTGACACACCCAATAGAAGTACATGCCCACCAGTATCTTTCAATCTGTCTCTTCATGTATGTCTAAAGTGATTGCACCTGATGGGCAGGAACACATAATAGTGTTCGCAACTCTGTTAGCCTTGGCTATGTGCATCAAATCTCCAACTACAGGACAAAGATCAAAGTCCATTTGCATCCACATAAACAAAGCAACAGTTTTCTAAGCATATGTACCCGTGCAGTGTAAACCCTAAAATTTGAATTGTCCGAGTCCCTGGGCATGATTAGTGCTAATAAACATTAACATCAGTCCCTGGCTGCAATGAGCTTCCAATATAAAGTCCAAAATTAACGTTCTTACATTAGAACCTGTTTCGACAGGAGACAAATAAAATGCCAGCATGTCTTGGGATTGTGGTGAGAAACCCACACAGGGAGAACATATAAACTTCAACACAAGGATTAGCATGTTGGGGAATTGAACCAACATCCCAGCTGCTGATAGACAGAACTGCTACCCACTTACCCACCAGGCATCCCCACACATGTTCTCTGCATCTCTGTGGTGTGAACCAGCCCTAAGTCCATAGCCATGCTCAGAGTCACAAGCAATATACAATATATTGGCCTAAGTATTGGGACGCCTGCCTTTAAACGCACATGAACTGTAATGGCATCCCAGTATTAGTATTGGGTTCAAAACTCATTTGGCCCACCCTTTGCAGCTATAACAGCTTCAACTCTTCTTGTCCACAAGGTTTAGGAGTGTGTCTATGGGAATGTTTGACCATTCTTCCAAGTGCATTTGTGAGGTCAGGCACTGATGTTGGGCGAGAAGGCCTGACCTACAGTCTCCTCTCTAATTCATCCCCAAGGTGTTCTGTTGTGCTGAGGTCAGGACTCTGTGCAGGCCAGTCAAGTTCCTCCACCCCAAAATCACTCATCCATGTCTTTATGGACCTTGCTTTGTGCACTGGTCCAAATGATTTGGTGGAGGGGTAATTATGATGTGGGGTTGTTTTTCAGGGGTTGGGCTTGGCCTCTTAGTTCCAGTTAAGTGAACTCTTAAGTCATCAGCATACCAAGGCATTTTGGACAATTTCATGCTCCCAACTTTGTGTGAACAGTTTGGGGAAAGCCCCTTCCTGTTCCAACATGTTTGCACACCAGTGCACAAAGCAAGGTCCATAAAGACATGGATGAGCAAGTTTGGGGTGGGGAAACTTGACTGGCCTGCACAGAGTCCTGGCCTCAACCCGATAGAACACCCTTTGGCTGAATTAGAGTAGAGACTGCGAGCCAGGCCTTCTCATCCAACATCAGTGCCTGGCCTCACAAATGCACTTCTGGAAGAATGATCAAACATAAACATAGGCACACTAAACCTTGTGGACAGCCTTCCCAGAAGCTGTTCTAGCTGCAAAGGGTGGACCAAATCAAATTTTAACCCTACGGACTAAGACTGGGCTGCCATTAAAGTTCATGTGTGTGTAAAGGCAGGCGTCCCAATACTTTTGCCTAAATAGTGTATCTGGAAAAGACTTACAATGGTGGTGGAACCCTCCTACACATAACTACTACATTTAGACATAATTATAGGACTTGGGAGATGAGACAACTTCTCCACATGTAGTAACATGGTTGGGATTTGAACCCATACCCTCAGAGATACTAAGCAGGAGTTCTAACCTCTAAGCCATGGAGCCGCCACGTGTGAAACCACCCTACACATAACTACACATAACTACACATAACTACACATAAATACACATAAAAACACATAAAAACACATAAATACTGCATTTCTATGGACATACAAGTGATGGAATTACATTACTCAAGAGTTATTCTTCTTGATTTATTCTGTGATATTTGGTGTTTTTTTGTGGGTGAGAGTAGAACATTACCCTCAAATTGTTGGGAATTACATTTTGATTTCTGATGTTGGTACACATATCACATTTTTTGGGCTCAAATTATGAATATTTGGAAATAATAAAAAGCACAAAAAAATGTGATTCATTTTAAATTTGCATCAGCAATGGTATTGTTTGTGGATTATAAAGACTCCTATGTGAGTTTAGGTTAAAGATTGTTGTGAGATGGAGAGTAACAAGTGAAAGTGACAGAGAAAAATATATTTTATCAAAACATCAAAACATTCCACATTGTAGCATTCTTAAAATCAAAATATTTTAAGTAGAAGCAACAATGTTGCAAAGGAAAATTTATTTCACAGAAAGATACATTTCATCTCAACATTAAAAGGTTTTTTTGTGAAAGTTAGAATTGTTCCATTAGAATCAATGACTGAAACTTCATTTGGACTAAATTAGAGCAGATTTTAACTTCCAAAAAATGTTCTCTAATTAGCTCTCATTTTGGTATTTACTATAGCTCCAGGTAAAAAAGACACTTGAGTTAAAATGAGAGTTATTTTCAGGTCTGAGCATGCTCAGTTGTGTTGGCACTTAGTTGTCCAAAACAGGGAATTTTTCACTTTTCAGACTTTTAAAGATATTTCAGTGTAGAAATCACTTTTTCACACAGTTTAAAAGCAGATAATCTTTAAATAATATACCGCATATTTCAGTACCATTTAGACAATTATATCATGTTCTAAACATTATTTCCATGTGCAATTCTCTAGGTTTTAGCAGAGTAAGGGTTTGGGCACTATTTAGATTCAGGGAGCTATAGTAAATTCGATTTTGGGAGAATTTTCTCACCAGCGCTATAGTGAATACCGTTTTAGCGCTGGTGCGCTAATTCGCGGCAATTTGCGTGAATTAGCGCCATAGCGCTATAGTAAATGACCCCCAATGTGTACTGTGAAAAAAAAATCTCAACAAAATGGCATAGTCGCATAAACTGAAAAAAAATCTTTAAAAGTGCAACATGTAAAAGCAATTCATAGGTGAGTCCATAAATTAGGATAATAATCTGTAATCAAAAAAGTGCTGGTGCCTCGGTGATCCCCACTACCTCTGAACTAATGCACTCACCTCTGTTTGACCTCTCTTACTAGGTCAAATTTCGCCTACCCCTATATTGGGGGAGGGGAGAGGACGGCATGATAGACAGTTTGTCTGCTGAGGAGGAGGCTCATACCATCCCGATACCATTCCGGTATATACCCATTCACGCTTATCCTGAAGTGGTTCACTGGCGCACCTGTTCTGTGTGAGTACCCCTGAAGGGGATTTGCTTTGTTTAATAAACGTTTTAAAACTTTATTACACTATCAAGTTCTCTTATTTCCATATACTGCGGAGGGTCATACTGAGGAGTCCAGAATTCCGGTACCATTAAAGAGCCCAATGGTGGTTCACATTGGTGTATTGACTGAGCTTAATTGCAAAGTCTCACGCTCTAAGGTGAGCGTTCACTACTTAAGGGGAGCACCTGAGTGATGACACTATAGCATGTTCTGAATCACCTTCCGAATTGCTTGTGATATATGGACTTTTCACACCGCGGTCATCAGTGACGCATTTGGATACCACATATATGCACATGAGAACTTTGATTCAATCCACTTAGTTTTGAGTTATATGGACTTTTTTCGGCAGGATTGCCAGTGATACAGTTGTATATCACTTATGCACATGAGCATTTTCGATTTATGATCAATTCACATATTACTAATATATTACTAATACATGAATTTTGAGCACAACCATGCATAGGAGCACTCTGGATTAAGTTGTGTATTTTATATATATATATATTTATATATTTTTTTTTAAATAGTCTCACTATTCACTGGTTATTTAAGACACAGTTATTTATTTTAAGTTATCTATTATCCATTTATATTATTTCACTTTCGTTTGTTATTTAGGATACACCTTAAATGTAGCACTGACCCCCGAAGGAGCTGTTGGTATTTGATTGGGCCTGTACTCTGCTCTTACACCCCCTATAACTCCTCCAATATGAGCGCCTCACACAAGACTTGTTGGCCCTCCTCCATCCTCTGCATTTTATATGCAATGACGGCAGCAATGTCCTCCTCCATGGTCTGTCATGCTCCCAGGACCTCTGTAACCCTCCAAAAGAGTCCTCCGGTAGCCTCCTCTAGGGCACTCCTCCTACTGCCACTTTCTCTTTTCAGGGGGGGTGGAGGGACCTGCAGATCAGCCAGCCGGCTCGGCCCGGCCACCTCCTGGCTGAGACTTCCCTGTGTATGAAAAAGGGACATGGGGGCAGGAGGCGGAGCCTAGCAGAGCAGACATGCATTGTTAGAGCTCCACACCGCTGAGGAGAGAAGAGAAGGACAAAGCGGAGCCTGCAGGCTCAAAAGGTATCCATTTGAACCTTTTTGTCCCAGGGAACAAACTGTGAAAGTTTGGGCAGGAAATATGGTACTGGGAGGAAACCGTGGCAGAAATAAAAATCACCTCACAAAGAGCTCACAGGCACTCACTGCAGCTGAAGCAGCTCCAGTCACCTCACAAGATACAGCATCAGGGCGTTCTCACAGACAGAAAATGTCACAGCAAGACTCTCCATTTGAGTCAGATACAGAACAAATCCTCTCACAAACTTCTCCACAAGCCTCCTCAGTATCCCCAGAAATATTATTACAATTTGAAAAGATGCTTCATAAGGCTTTAAAACAAACCTCAGACCAAATAACAAAAAGCCTAACCAAAGAAATAAGAGAGCTGGGAAACCGCACCGCAGCCTTACAAATAAAAATGGATGAAATTGAAATTACAACCCAAGAAAATATAACAGAATTGGAACAATTAAAAAAAGAGAATTTAATACTTCAAACTAATCTTGAAGATTACGAAAATAGAACCAGACGTTCAAACTTGCGCATAAGGGGAATACCTGAAACTGTGACAGACCTGCAATCTACTATTACTGCTCTATTACAAGAACTAAAGCCAGATATCCCTATTGAACGTTTAGAACTGGACAGAGTACACAGAGCCCTCACAGCCAAAAAGAAAGATGGACCCCCACGTGATATAATCACAAAATTTCATTATTACAGAACGAAAGAACAAATACTAATTGCTGCAAGAGAAAAAAAGGAACTTAATTTTCAAGGACACAATTATCAAATTTTTGCTGACCTATCCCAACTTACTATTACTAAAAGACGATCCATGAAACCCCAACTAATGGAACTGCAACGCCACAACATTATGTATCAATGGGGCTTCCCCTTTTCAGTCAGATTTAACTACCAAGGTACAATTTACAGAAGCAGATCAGCAGATGAACTACAACAAACCCTTTTAAAATTAAATCTGACAGAACCCACAAGCAGCAACTCTCCCACACGCAGAAGAATGGCATCATCTTCACCTTCAGGCAGCACCCAGAAAATTTCAGAACAAAATGGGAATCATCATTCTCACAAAAGAGGCCGTTATGCCACATCATCCATGGACCAAGAAGATTCAATGGACTGACATCCTAATTCCTGATATCTCTTCATTTATTATACTAAGAGATGGTTGTCTTTAAAAAACCTATATTTATAACTGAATGTAACTGCATTCTGATAGTCACACACTGTGTGGGATCATGTTACATTCCAGTTATATTTCTTATTACTTCTGATTCATATAGCCTTAGAATATATAAGTGAAATAAGGAAATTCTTGTTCAGTTATATATTATCAGGTAATAACAATAGATTTATTACTTTTTGGGACAAATATGTTCAATAATCCAGAAGTAATGGAAGCTTTTTCTTTCTTTTCTTAAAACAAATATATTATTACCTAACTAGTTCCTAGAATTATGTTTTTGTTTATTCTAATCTGAAGCAATACAACCTCGATTTTATGAGTTAACACATCTAAACAGTTGCATATGAATAAAATATGTAATTGTTTACTCTAAAAGGGTTAAAATCCCCAAATAATTCAAACTATCTTCATCAATACCAAAGTTATTAACAGTACCTTTCTAACTGAATTATTTAGCCTAGGGCAAGACTAACCATATACAACCACCCTGGAATAAATAATTTCAACAAAAACTATATTCTGCACTCCAATTAATGAAACATCATTTTGATGTCTTTTGACATAGCACTTCTCTCCTGTAAGCAGAAGATCCGTGTACCCCCATTAGCCCTCCTCATTCTCCCAATCATATTATGTGGGAGTGTGACGAAGGCACTTATTCCCCTGAGAGAGATATTTACTCTCTTTCACGGGTAAATTGTGATTACTTGCAAAAAATAATTTATACAATGTATCATTTAATCTCATATGTTTTTTGTTTACTCTTTACTCCAGAATTCACTGGTTTCTTTTCTATCTATTCATCTCTTCAGTCCCCACAGGTTGATCTGCGCAGTCAGCTCTGCATACCAAAAAGTAAGTCAAAACTATTTGATCTATTGCCATGGCACCACTGAATATACTTTCCCTGAATGTTCAGGGAATAAATGTCCCTCAAAAAAGGACCAAAGCCTTCCGTACTTTCCATAACAAGAAGGCTCACATAGTATGCCTCCAAGAAACACACTTCACCAAAGATTCTACTCCAAAATATATTTCTCCTTTTTATCAACAAATTTACACGGCTTCTGCCTGTACCAAGCAAAGGGGAACTCTAATTGCATTTCACCGATCCACACCATTCACCTTATCATCAGAAATTAAAGACCCAGAAGGTAGATACCTGATACTCATGGGTTATATAATGGATACAGCAATCACGGTGATTTCCTACTACGCTCCTAACAAACAACCTACACCATTCCTCTCACATATATTACAAGTGATTAATACACACAAAATAGGAACAGTGATAATGTGTGGGGATTCAAACCAGGTCCTTCTCCCATTTCTAGATAAATCACCTTTTACACCATCCAAAATAACCTCTAGATTACCTTTTTCTCAACTTCTTTCCAAATACAATCTGGTAGATTCATGGAGAGAAAGTAACCCAATGAAAAAGAAATTCACTTATTTCTCGCACCCTCATCAAACCTTCACCAGAATAGATCATATTTTTCTAACAATAGGAATGATACCAGAAATTATTGCATCAGATATAATTCCGATTCCATGGTCTGACCATAATGCAGTATACACTACTATAGCCTCAGCCATACCAAAAGCGCATGACCCAACGTGGTACTTACCGGACATAATGCTAAAACACCCACTACATCAGGTGGCCATTGAACAAGCTTTAAAGGAATACATATCAATTAATAATACAACAGACATCTCCCCAATAACACTGTGGGAAGCTCATAAGCCTGTCTTGCGTGGTACAATACAAAGACAAATGGCACTATTTAAACAGGAAAGCAAAAATCTAGCAAAAAAACTAGAACTCAATTTTAATGCAGCCTACATATCATTTCAAGATAATCCATCTCAGAGTACAAAATCTCATCTGGAAAAATCTAGATTGGAATACGATCTATTTCTCACTGAGTCAGTTGATAAATCCCTCATACGCTCCAAACACAATTTCTACATGAATACAAACAAACCAGGTACATATTTGGCTCGGGCATTAAATTCAACTAACAAATCTTTCAAACCAATACGTTTGAAATTATCCAAAAATGTTTACACTTGTAATCCAGTTAAAATATTCCATAAATTTCACTCATATCTCGCAACTTTATACAAAACAAACAATGAATTTAATCCTACAGAAGCTGAATCCTTCTTCTCAAAAATAAACTTACCTGAGTTATCTCAGAATCAAAAAAGCAGTTTGGATAAGCCTATAACTATAGATGAAGTTGCTAACGCCATAAAAGACCTAAAACTTAACAAAAGACCAGGCCCAGACGGCTACTCGGCTTTATACTATAAAACATTCTCAGAAATACTCTCTCCCATTCTCACTGAAACTTTTAACAAACTTCTAGATGGACATTCTTTTCGGCAAGAAACACTAATGGCAATTGTTTGTATGATCCCAAAACCCCTTTCTGATGATACTTCCTGTGTGAATTATCGGCCTATCTCTCTGTTTAACCTCGATATTAAATTATTAGCAAAAATAATAGCAAAACGCCTCAATAGCATTATAGGAAAATTAATACATAGAGATCAAGTAGGCTTCATGCCAAATAGACAGGCAGGCGAAAATATATGTAGGGCAGTGTTATTGGCACATATTGCTAAAAAACGGAAAATCCCTTTATGTTTTCTATCTCTCGATATTAAGAGGGCATTTGACACAGTATCCTGGCAATATATGCAATATTCATTACAAAAATGGGGTTTTGGACCCCACTTTTTAACATGGATCAAAGCATTATATAATAAACCCAAAGCCTATATAAAATATGCTGGATACAAATCTGAAGCCTTTAATATCGAAAGAGGTACCCGACAGGGTTGCCCATTATCTCCCTTATTATTTGCCCTTATACTCGAACCCATGGCCCAATACATCAGAACAAACCAAACTATAACTGGCATTGAAGTAGGAGGTATTACACACAAATTATGTATATTTGCAGACGATATATTACTTTTTCTATCATCACCACAGGTCTCTGGTCCTAACTTAATACCAGCTCTTGATGGATTTGCAGCCCTATCCGGCCTTATGATTAATCCTAAGAAATGCCTAGTGCTTAATATTTCACTCACAAACATGGAATTGATCCCGGCTAAGGCTGCACTCCCATTCACATGGGCAGAAAAATCAATCCCATATCTTGGAATTCATTTAACAGCATCTCATTCTGACTTATTCTCAACCAATTATCCTCCTGTATTAAGACAGATCACAAATCTAATAAAACAATGGTCGCAACTTCCTTTATCCTGGATAGGGAAAATTAATGCAATCAAAATGACTATTCTACCCAAATTGCTTTATCTATTCAGAGTCCTCCCTATTCCAATTCCTTCCTATTTTTTGAGAATAGTACAAAAAAGAGCAACTTCGTTTATATGGGGCTCTTCTAAACCACGTATACCTATACACACACTACATCTTCCCAAAAATAAAGGAGGCCTGGGATACCCTAATTTTACTAACTACTACAGAGCAGCACATTTGGCCAGTCTGTCCAAATACCATGCAAAACAGGAAATCCCACTATGGGTATTTATAGAGGCTTCAGAAAATGACCCTCTATTAATATCAAATTTATTATGGCTTGATCCTAAAGACCGCTTTAAAATTCATAATCCCATAACTAAACACTTCTTATCTCTCTGGGATAAACTAAAAACCAAATATCAGTTACAATCTCCACACAATCCTCTCCTTTCTTTTATCAGAAATCCGGCCTTTTATCCGGCATGGATCTACCCAAATTCTTTTAAAGCTTGGACAACATCAGGCATTCAGACACTAAATGACTTTATAGCATCTAAATCATTCCTTTCATTCCCATTGCTTAGAGAAAAATATGATCTACCAAACTCTGAGATATTTAGATATCTCCAAATCAAAAATTTCTATACACCATTCCTAAAGGGGGATACACCATTATCCCAATTATCCATTTTTGAATCAATCTGTACAAAAGATCCATTTGCTAAAGGTACAATTTCATCACTTTATAATCAATTATATGGAGTAGCAAATCTTAATAGACCCTCTTACGTTCAGAGGTGGAAGGGGGACCTGGGACGAACTTTAGAAGACACGGACTCGTCTAACATATGGCTCACATCTAAGTCATCTTCACCCAACATCTTAGCACTGGAGACAAATTATAAAGTCCTAACTCGCTGGTACCTTGTACCCGCTAGAGTGGCAAAATATTCACCTAATACCTCAGCTCTTTGTTTTCGAGGATGCCCAGAAATAGGCACATATTTACACATATGGTGGATGTGCCCAGTAATCCAAACCTTCTGGAAGGAAGTTTTCGTGATTGCATCTAAAATATTTAAAAAGATAATACAACCAGATCCATATTTAACTTTACTTAATCTAAAACCGGAATGGTTAACACTCTCTCAATTCAAACTTATGATCCAACTAATAACGGCTGCAAAACAAACAGTGGCCAAGGCATGGAAATCTCCTACATTGGTACTAGCAGAAACAATTCACAGAATGAATAATACAATGTCCCATGCTAAGATGGTAGCCATCGATCAAAATCAAATTCCAAAATTTGAAAAACTTTGGCACCCTTGGATAAAACAACAGTTCCTGTCAAATTTCAATGACTCTGTCCTGTTGCCATGGTAACAGATTAAATGACTTACAGAGACACCCATTCTAAGGCTTCAAAGAGAACTAAAAAAAATAATAAACTGACGAGCGGGACAACCTTGTGGACCATACCTCTACCTTTCAACCCTTTTTCTTCTTTCTCTTTCCTTTTCTTCACCTTACGATTAAAGCTCATTATCAGAATTTATTTGACCTATATACACTCTACTTGTAAACAATATGTATAGTAGGTATAAATCATTTAAATACCTACAAAAGTAACTAAGGAAATGATATATATCTTTAATTTAGGTTTACGTGAACCCAATGTTTAATATTTGAAATTTCATGATATTTACCTATATAAACCCTACTGTAAAACAATGAGCTTACTTTATAGATCCTTGTAAACTTACTTTATGTATCTTTATAACATTGTATACTCAATAAACTTCTTTTGACAAGGAAAAAGGGACATAGTTGTAATGTTTTGCTTCATCAATCACAATCCTAAATTAGTACTCCCAACTAACATCTAGTTAACATCATTGATTGGACAAGCAGAAATATTTAGAGGAATGCTATACCTGGCTCAATCTGGGCTCCTCCACATGTGGCCTGGAAGGCCCAGGTTGGGCGTCAGAAGCCTCAGCCGGGGGGGAAGGAAGCGTGGAAGGAAGACTGGAGAGGGATGGCCTGGGTTCAGTCTGGCCTGCCAGAAAATGCAGCCTGTCGTAGTACAACATCCTGGGGACATAGATGTCATCTGCTGCTCTGGATCTCTGTGAATCCAGGACTTTCTTGCGCTCCCTTAGATATGTGCTCCTCAGGCCACCAATGAAGATCTTTAAATAGGTGATGTCTGCCGTGGGGATCACCTGCTTCACAATTTCACACAATTGCACCAGTGCTGCCTTCCTCATTGCTTGGTTCTTGAAATGGGGGTGGTTAATCTCCCACAGACAGGGCAGCTCCCTTAAGATATCTATGAATACTGACATGAAGTCATTGTCTTTCACCAAGATATCCATGTTCACTGCAAGACACAACACAAGACAAAGCCTAATGTCAGACAAAACTCTCCTAATCTTGTTACAATATAGGCCTCAATGTAAAAGCAGTATAGGCACAAGTTTGTCTCTTACCTTCGTTCTTACGATCGGCGCATCCAATGCTCCTTCCTCCGCTCACAGATCGTACGTAATACACACACGTGTTACGCTTTATACACACTGCGCATGCGTGTTACTCCACCCGCCCCTGACGTTCTTTCTAATCTATTCCCCGCCCCTTTTCGTTCGGCACAGTGGGTGAAAAGCACATGGCGGAGTCAGAGCAGGTGCGTGCTAATTATAGCAACGAGAAGGAGGAGGAGGAAAGCCCGGATCCGGACACGTCCCGATCCAGAAGGAGATGTTTTAAGGCCACAAATATGTCCTTTGGGGAGATGTTGGAGATGGTCGACATCATGAAGAAGTCCGAATATGACGGAAAGTATGGGCCTTACCCCAACCCCAATATATGAAAGGCCAAGTTCATGGCGAAAGTGATCAAAAGTCTGCACAGGAATTTCGGGGTACGACGATCGAAAGATCATCTCAGGAAGCGGTGGTCGGACCTGAACTTGAGAGAGCCAGAGCAGTACCGAAAGATCCGGAGAGTGCTGAAAAAAAGTAAGTAGTTGTGCTGTGTTCCTATTCTTTCTGTCTTTATTGCTGCTCCATATGCTTTTATTAATTGTAACGTTTAAAAGGGCAACTTTAATGTTCATGGGCCCTTTATTAGTTCGTATCAAACATTTTTCTTTCGGCCTCTAAAACACCATTGTTTAGGCCATATGCATTTTCCCACTTTTTTTTGGGCCTACTTGGATGCCAAGGATGGAAGTGTACCCCACTTCCAAGCAATGTTTCCTATTTCTAGTTCTGCCATCAAATATCTGTGTGCTAATTATACCATTTTTGTTTTACATAGGGGAGAAAAGACTCGGAGGACACCCCTCATCCGAGGAGACCAGAGACCCCCCACCTCTGGAAGAAGGTGAAATACCACCAACCCAAGCTGAGCAGGAGGAAGAAGAAGATGTGGTGGAGATTGGCACCACAACAGGTGAGTGTCTGCCACCACAGGCTCAGGTAAAAGAGATGGATGGTGGCAGATTTTTGATACCTGTTTTTGTTTTGTTTCTCTCTTTTTAGGTGATCGTGATCCAGAACGTTTCACATCAGAAAGTGCCCAGATCCTGATCGGGGAGATCATGGGGTGTAATGTAGAACTGCAAAACATACAGCAAAAAATCAATGATGTTATTAAAAAAAATAATAACATCATTGATGTTTTGGGGCGAATTTAAAACCCCACAAAATCACTTTTTGTATTGTGGTCCAATCTTTTAAAACTTTTTGCAATGTTTTGAAAAGCCAAATTTGGAGGATGCACACAGTGTGTCAACATGTGCTATCTGCCATCACGGGAGATCAATGGACGCGTTTTGGGGGTGCAACCCCTTCCTCAATTATAAAGTAGCGTTGAGGAAGGGCTTGCTCCCCCAAAACACGTCCCTTGATCCCCCCTGATGGCAGATAGCACATGTTGACATTCGTAAATTGGTGTGCATCTTCCAAATTTGGCTTTTCCTGGGGTGATTTCCCCCCATCTGAACGCTATATCAAACCCAGTTCCTAAATACTGATGTCTGATATAGCCTTCAGGTTTTACCTAATGTGAACTTTGTAAGTTCAAGTTTTTTGTCTTTCTTGTTGGTTTTACACAGGCCTGTTTTATCTGAAATGGATATTTCGATTTTTGATAATGCTACTGCAAAAATTGTTATACAACAAACATGTTGGTTTGTTTTAAAAACCTTTGGTATATGCACATGTGATTGTGCAGGTATAAAAAAGTTGCTTACTCAAGAATGTGTGGATTATTGTCTCAACACTACAATACAACACTTTTGGGGTGATGTAATTGCTGTTTTCAGAAAAAATGGGGATTTTTTCCTAAGGACAAATCCTCTTTGCACTACAAGTGCAGTTTCAGTGCAGTTGCAAGTGCACTTGTAGTGAAATGTGTTTTTGCATTTAGGAAATAACAGCCAACAGTGCTTTGTATAAGGTTACACAATCACGACATTTTCTGGACTCAACACATTTCTGTCAGGGTCAGCTAAAACAAACACAAGCAGTAAATGTCCACCAAGAATTTTTTTTTTATTATTATAAAAAGGCTTCACAGATTGTCTGGCATATTGATAGCCCCCCTACCCGCAAAGAACTCCAGGTAGCGTAACCGGACATTACGGGCACTCAGGGAGGGCAAGCCAGGACGGCCACTTTCAAGCGCTGTCAGTGTGGTTTGATGTAGGATTCCGGCCTCAGGCCCAACTGAGCCAGCATAGTTGGCCGACTGTTTCCTTAAATAGTTATGGAGAACACAGCACGCCAGTATAATATGGTTCAGTTTATACTCCGCCATATGGATGGGTGTCAGAAATAGTCGGAACCGGCTGGCCAGGATTCCAAATGTGTTCTCCACCACTCTTCGGGCTCTGGCCAGCCGGTAATTAAAAACCCTCTGTTCCGGGGTGAGGGTCCTCATTGGGAATGGCCGCATCAGGTGGTCCCCCAGCACAAACGCTTCATCAGCAATGAACACAAATTGGAGTCCTTCAACATTGTCCTCTGGAGCTGGCAAGTCCAAGCTGCCATTCTGGAGATGCCTGTAGAACTCCGTCTGGGCGATGACTCCACCATCGGACATCCGGCCATTCTTCCCCACGTCCACATACAAGAAGTCGTAATTAGCCGACACCACCGCCAACATCACTATACTATTAAACCCCTTGTAATTATAATAGTATGACCCCGAGTTGGGTGGTGGGACGATGTGGACATGTTTCCCATCAATTGCCCCTCTGCAGTTAGGAAAGTCCCACCGCTCGGCAAAGTGGGAGGCCACAGTCTGCCATTCCTATGGCGTGGAAGGAAACTGTTGAGGAAAAAACAATAAACATTACTATTTTTACTCTGAAACATGGCAAGCAGATTATACACAAACATTATGGGGCAACCTCCAGATAGCATTTACTAAGGGGAATTTAACAACGCCAAAGTATAAGGTACACCTATCATATTCCCCCTCCCCCCCTCTCATGGGCCATTTCTAACAATATAGGGGGTGTGTGTAAATCTTGAACAGGTAACCCTCTTCACTTCATTGAGAGATAAATGCCTAAATAATGGGTATTACTTTGAACAGACCCTCCTTAGTTACACTATTGGCAGACCACTGGGCAGGTAAGAAGTGTCATAATACAAAGATATAAATACACATTGTACACATTTGAGGACATTTGGACATTCTGCTATTACCTATCAAGATAATAATAGGATCCAAAAACTTTAAACAGTACCATTGGAAAGTATACAGGCAGGCCCTTGCACTACATGCTTTGGGGAATTCATCCATAAATCTGACCAGTAAAGAGGTGGGTATAGCGTGTATGGGTTTGGCAAAGTCAGCAGATAGATGATTGAGGATAGAGAATTGGGATCAGCTGACTTGGGGGAGTTGGGGGAGGGAGGGTTACTAAAAATTATTTGGGGACACCACAAAAAAGCCTCTGCCACTCTGCCTGAATTTAAATAAAAAAAACATTTCCAAACATTTTAGGGGGTGTTTGGGGTAAAGCCCTACTATGGAGCTGATCAAATACATTGTTAAGTGACTACATGAGGTGAATATAGGGCAGGAGACACCATGCTGGGGAGGTTAGTGAAGGGCAAATATGTATGAAGGACCTAAAATAATAATTACATTAAAATCCAGCATGCATGAGGACAAAGGGGACATTCACAGCATATTACAATCATGGTAATTAGGGAATGAGGAAAGAAATACAAGATATTAGCAAACATTCAATACAATAAAATGTGATATTAAAGTATAAAAATCTTACCTTCACATACTCCTTCTGCAGGACCTGGATGATGGCAGAACAGGTCTCTGGGATAATGATCCCAGAGCCTGGGGGGAGATGCCTGTCGAGAACTTCAAGTCCTGCAGACTTCTCCCTGTGGCCAAATACCGCAGGGTAGCGACCAACCTCTGCTCCGGAGTGATGGCTTGCCTCATGTAGGTATCCTGCCTGCTGATATAGGGGGTCAGCGAAGCCAACAAACGGTGAAACACGGGGTCCGTCATCCTGAGAAAGTTCCTGAAATCATCAGGATTATTCTCACGGATCTCACGGAGCAAAGGCATATGAGAGAACTGGTCACGCTGAAGCAACCAATTCTTGGTCCATGAACTCCTCCCCACCCTGTTCATGGACTGGACTTGTGTCAAGGTCAGGACCCCAACACCAAGCCCCCGCACAGCACGAACTCTACGAGGAGTACGCATACGAAACATGGCTAGAAAACGGTCGGCTGCTCAGAACGAAGTAACAGAACGCACTGAAGAACAGCAAGGCCTGTGAAGAGCGACCTGAAAAACAGTAACGGACGAACAAGAATACAATGACTACCTAAAGTCACGCGGAACTTGCTGCACGCACTGAAGAGCAGATACAAACCCACAAGCACAAACTGAACGGCAGAAAACGATCTGAAAGCCACGAGTCTGAAAAAGCGCGAATCGTCTCTCACCAAACTTTTACTAACACGAGATTAGCAAAAGGAGCCCAAAGGGTGCCGCGCTTGGTTCTGAACCGGCCTTTTCTAGTCTCGTCGTACGTGGTGTACGTGACCGCGTGGTTGGCGATTGGAAACTCCGACAACTTTGTGCGACCGTGTGTAGACAAAAAAGTTTGAGCCAACATCCGTCTGAAAAAATCCTAGGATTTTGTTGTCGGAATGTCCGAACAAAGTCCGACCGTGTGTACGCCCTATTAGTGTGAAGCCAATAGTAAAGGATAACCCCACAATGTGCAACATAACAATAGTATACCTTTGTTATTACCTGGGTATCCAGTGTTCCACCTGCTGGAAAAGGAACAACACTCCACACCAATTGTACTTAACCAGGAACATATTTTTACTGGAACTGACATAAAATAGTAATTACAGTATTTGCACTGTCACACAAACATAATACAACAGCCCAAAAGTTTTTCTCACAAACAGTCTGTACACATGAGGTTGTCTTAACTGACCCCTGGAGATGTGTCTCCAAGTGGGACTAATGCTCAGAGCACAAACGCCTTAACTCTGAGCACCTACCCACTTCCAGCACACCCTGGTAATCACAGAAAGGGAAAGTCAATCAATAAAGCACAACACAATTTCTAGGGAGCTCCCCCTAATTTATAATGCAGTTCCTCTTATCTTTAGTAGGATACAAGGCCTTGCAATGAGAGATGCAGTCCTTTCGGTCTTCTGTTTTCTGCTAGCTATTTGTGTTGTGTTAATTGTAATCCAACAGTTGAACAAACAAGGGTTATTGGAAAATGAATGTTAAAACTATTCTTGTAGTGCAGTACACCTGCAACTGCCTCCAGTGCAATTGGCTTGAATAACACAGTGTCAGTAGTACAATGAAGGGTAGGCTTGAGGTCTGTCTAGACTCAGTCCTTTTTGAATAAGATCTTCTCTGTGGGACTACAGGTCCCAGCAGCACTGTGTTAAAAGTCTAGGTGTATAAAAGTGCGTTTAAGAAACTATGGGCGGCAGCTCTCTCACCCAACCAGGCCTGGAGAATAGAACAGCTCCGCTCAGGTGCACTCAGTCTTGCTTCTTGCCAGCCGGCACCGTTACACCGTTCCGCTCTGCAAGATGGACCGGGACCCTCTGATGACTCCGACCGGTGTCTCTGGATCCTTCCAAGTTCTGTCACACCGTCTTTCCAGTTCACTGGTACAAGGCAGAGTCGCTGGTCGCACCGCTCCGCAACAGGTGTAAGCCACGCTCTCTGGAAACCTCCTCACAGGTCCTTGTAGGAGGGCCACGCGTCCAGAAGAGAGCTAAGATGGCCGCGTGGGGCCTTTTATAACCTACCCAGCATGCAGTTCAGTCCTTGTGTGCTGCTGGGTATGTCACTTAGCATTGTGGGTAGGTCAGTTCCTTGTACAATGTAAACAAACAGTCACTTCCTGTAACATTCCTCCAATGTTCTTGAAACAGAATGTAAAATAAAGTCCATTTTACATTTTAGCCACTAGATGGTGCCAAATTCCAAAGAATGCATTGTCCATATTTTTAACATTACATTAAAAAGACAGGCAAAAATTGTCAGCGCTACACACTCCCCCTGCTTTGAGTCTTTGGTCCCCAAGGATATTTAGAACCTTATTCCTATTACACATTTTTGCCTCTAAGCGATTGCATAATACCGACAGAGGAGCCTCCCACCAATTTTCATGTGATGGAGAGCTGTTCTGTGCAATCACAGCTGACACCATGGTGTCTGGTACAGATGTGTCAAGGGGTGAGATGGGGTTGTGTCTTTCTGAATCAGCAGTAGAAGGGTCAGGCATCTCAGAATTTCTTCTGGCAGTGAAATAAGTCCCTTCAGAGCATTCACCCAAGGTGTTATAAATCACTCTCTTCGTCCTCTGAGTTTTTGGAGTCTCAGGCAGACTTGTGCTTTCTCCAACTTCTCCACTCCTCGGTACATCCACTTCCGCCTCTTGTATTCCAGATTCAACATCAGCATTAAGGCCCTCTGAATCTGTTTCCAACAGGGGAGCTTGAGACTCCACTAAGTCTTCTGTTGACCTGTGTTAAGGTACAAACTCAGGGGCCTCTGGTCGAAGGGTCCCATTATCCTCTCTCTCTGTGTGCAATGAAAAGTCTGCTTTAGCTTCTGACACTTCAGATGGCCACAGCCAGCTTATTTCCACTTCTTCTTCTTCTTCACCATTTTCAGTGACTGAGGATCCAGGCTGAGACCTAGTTACTGGTCTATGCACAGCAGTGGATGTAGACGGTAATTCTTTCTCCGAGGTCATCCTGACTGCCTCTCTGAGAGGTAAAAGGTGGTTTCGGTGCCAGGTCTTTACTGGTCCCGTGCTCCCCTCCTGTCTGATCTCATACACTGGGAGCCCTGGAAGTTGTCTGCACACAACATACGGCTGCGACTTCCAGCAATCAGCCAACTTGTGTTTGCCTGGGATGCCCAGATCTCTTAGTTGGACTCGGAAACCAGGTTGAAGGTCCTGAACCCATACTTTTAAGTCAAAGTTCCTTTTGTTCCTACTTCCTCTGGTGTCTGATGTGGCTTGGGCCTTCTCATAGGCTATCTTCAAACTTCTTCGTAACCTATCTACATATCCCCATTAGAGGTCTCTTAGATGTGGTCCAAGGAAGTTCTGAAGGCAAGTCTACCTGTCGTCTGGCCTCTCGCCCAAGCATCAACTGGTAAGGTGAATATCCTGTAGCATCACTCTTGGTGCAATTGTAAGCATGTACCAAAGCAGTGATGTGCTTGCTCCAATGCAGTTTTTGTTCAGAGGTCAAGGTCCCCAGCATGTTGAGAAGAGTTCTGTTAAATCCCAGATGGCCATGGTGATCATGCAAGGCGATCAGCACCTTTTCTTTATGTTTCTCCGGCAGAAACAGTTGCCACTTCTCTTCAGGGTCTTCGGAGGGGCTCCTCCGGTAGACCACCCCTTGTTGCAGCTGCAACCGATCCCACTCTGTAGTGTGCGAGCTTCCTTCTGAGTGCTCTTGAGAAGTAAATCAGGGTGTTGACTCTCCAAGGCCTTCAACACCAAGCTACAGAGTGATCTTCCTGTTGGTATCTCCGGATGTCCTTTCTGGATAGCTTGGGTAGACCCTCCTCTATGACCTGAGTGACATTACAGTAGCATTTAGGCACTCCTGCAGCGGACACTCCGACTTCTTCAGCTCTGGCTCTGCCTTTTCCTTTGCTGTTCTGCCCCTTCGCAAAGAGCTCTTACTCCTTCTCGGGTAAGTTGGGTCCACTCTTCTGGGTAACCCTGAGAACAGTGAGGTCTCTTGACAGTGCATCCGCATTTTGGTTACCATCCCTGGTCTGTACTTCAGGCTAAAGGTAAATGCCGAGAGGGCAGCCAACCACCTGTGGCATCCAGCTTTGCAGTGGTGAGCAAGTATGTGAGGGGGTTGTGGTCCATCTTGACCACGAACTCCGCACCATACAGATAGCCTTTCAGCTTGTCCACCACAGCCCACTTCAAAGCCAGAAATTCAAGTTTGTGAGTAGGAAGTTCCTTTCAGCAGAGACTAGACTTCAGCTCACATAGGCAATGGGCCTCAAATGCCCGTCATATTCTTGGTAAAGCACTCCACCCAGCCCATGTCGGCTGGCATCCACGTGCAGTTCGTAGGGTTTGGCAGGGTCTGCATAAGCTAAGACCGGGGTAGTGGTAAGGCTCCACTTCAGCTATCTGAAGGTCTCTTTGCCTTGTGGAGTCCACTAGTCCTGGATGAACACTTTCTTCTTTCTGGGCCAACCTTTTGGCTTTCCAGGCTTGTCTGAGTCCATACCAGCTTCTTCCTGGTTCTTCAATAGCTCAGTAAGTGGGTGAGCTATCTTGGCAAACCCTTCTACAAACCTCCGATAATAGGAACAGAAGCCTAAGAAGAACCTAAGCTTGCACACATTTGTGGGTCTGGGCTAAGAGGTGACAGCTTCTAGCTTCTTGGGGTCCGTTGCCAGTCCTTCTGCAGACACAATGGGGTTGATTTACTAAAGGCAAATAGACTGTGCACTTTTGAAAGTGCAGTTGCCCTCTGCAAGTGCAGTTGCTCCAGAGCTTAGTAAATGATGGAGAGCTCTGCTGACCTCCATCATCCAATCACGTGCAAGGAAAATTAGAAAAACAGCATTTTTGCTTACACGTGATTGGATGGTGGAAGTCAGCAGAGCTCTCCATTATTTACTAAGCTCTGGAGCAACTGTCCTTGCAGAGGGCAACTGCACTTTCAAAGGTGCACAGTGTATTTGCCTTTAGTAAATCAACGCCAATTTGTCCTAGGTAGTTTACTGAGGGTTGGTAGAACTGGCACTTTTCCATGGAAAGCTTCAGGCCTTCGTCGTGGAGTCTCTTCAGGACTTTCTCCAGGCTCTCTTTGTGCTCCTCTAGTGTTCGGCCAAACACTATGACATCATCCAAGTACACCAACACCTCAATCAAGTTCATGTCGTCCACAGTCTTCTCCATCAATCTCTGGAAGGATGCTGGGGTCCCAGACAGGCCTTGTGGCATGCAATTGAATTAGAAGAATCCTACAAGAGTAATGAAAGCGGTCTTCTCCCTATCTTTGGGACACATGGGGATCTGGTAATATCCACTTTTCAGATCCAGCACGCTGAACCACTTTGCCCCTGACAGGCTCTGTAAGGCATCTTCTATGCGAGGTGTGGTGTATTGGTCAGGAATGGTCCTTCGGTTCAGTGTCCTATAGTCAATACACAACCGTAATAACCCATTCTTCTTTCTCACTACCACTATTGGGGAGGCATATGGACTCCGGGACTCTCTGATAATCCCTGTCCTCTTCAACTCAGCCAGCTTTTCCTTCAGGTCTTCCAGATCTCCCAGTGGAATCCGTCTGACTCTCTCTCAGAAGGGTTTGTCTTCTTCCAACCAAATTTTGTGTTCAGCACTCTTTGAAAGCCCCACATCAAACTCACTTTTTGAGAAAGCAGTTTTCCATCTCAGGAGCTGGTTCTTGGCTCTCTCCATCCAGGCAGGTGTAAGAGGTGTTTTCTTTGGGTAGAACTCTTCCAGGGTAATCTCTCCGTCTTGTTCTCCCATGATACCACACATTGAGACTGGAGTTGCTTGGCTGACCTGTCCCAGCAGCACTCTGGCAGGCACCTTCACAGGCAAGGCTGTTGTGTTTCGGACACTGACGGAGATTCTTCCTTTACTTCTCTTCAGCGCCTTGGTTGACAGCACTTCAGGGATAACTTCCAGGCCCTTATCTTCTCTCTGCCTGTCCGTCTCAAGGACAATGAAGGGACCGGGCTGTCTCCAACTCAGCTTGATAGAGGCTTGTAGGCAGATTACCTCACCCAGTTGCACCAGCTTTTCACTCCTGTCTAAGAGCCAGACTTTTCCGACTCCTTCGGGTGGGGCCTTCTGTTCCTGCACAAGATCCTGGTACACCTGTGTTAGCATAGGGTGCACAATGGTGGCTGGGGTGCTCTTCTCCTGTACTAGTGGTGTGAGCAGTCTTCTTACCAGATCAGTGTTGGTCCCAATGATGAGAGAGCTTCTATAAGTCCCTGAGGGCCGGGGACACACCACTGCCAAGGTATCGAAGGTTTCAGTCTTCCCCGCCACACTCAGGTCGAAAGTCAGCTTGATAGGTAGGTAACCATCACAGGGGAATTTCTGGGTCCCTAGGCCCCATATCTCCAGCTCTTCCAGCTTTTGTAGTTGCAGGTGTTTGAGATATTTCTCATAAAAGTCTCTGTATAACAGAGTCACTTGAGCTCCAGTGTCCAACAGAGCTTGGGAGGGAATCCAGGTGTTTTGGCACGCTTAGCCCGTTTGGTGGCTTGTACCCTCACGCTTTGCTTTCGTGGAGTTTTTCTTTTCTGTTTCGGCCTAGCTGTGGCCCCAGTGGTCTGGTATATACTGGTTGGTTTGGAGTTGGCTACTCTATTGGGGCACCCAGTTGACTTCTTCACTGGGGCCCTCTGAAGTTTTCCGCCGGCTTTTGTCGTTCTGTTTCAGATTTTGCCGGGCTCGGACATACTTGACGGTAATGTCCAACTCCCCCGCAGTTAAAGCAAACCTTTTTCTTCTCCCCATGATTAAGTCCTTGTGATGAAACATGTCGGGGCATGGCTACACGGCAATCTTACACATGTGCTAGAGGAAGGAGTGATGGGTGATGGAGCGGGGATCAGTGGAGGAACGTCAGCTGTGAACGGGTGAGGTGATCGTCAGCATCCACACTCCCTGGGTCCGCCGTGGCCGTCTGGTGCTTTGCCATTGTTGCTGCATGTTTTGCTGTGTTATATCCCGACTGCTGTGAAGTGATTTGCCCATTGTTTTTATTGATCATGTGAGTGCATTAGTGTTGGTTTTTAGTTTGGAATTAAACATTTTAAACGATAACGATAACACACTATCGGAGCATTTCTTCTTATCCCATATGTGGAACCACTATTCTAAGGAAAGTGTTCGGTGCACTTAGCAGTGGATATCAATGTTCGCATGGTAACCCCCATGAGAGTGGGTTAAGGTTTTTTCCGGCCAAACACGAGAGTGGGAGGCATCAACAGCTGGTGAGTTTGAAATTCACAAGGGAGTGGAATTACATCACTGAGGTGTGGTGGACATTTTATCACAGCATTGCGGAATGGAGACACCCTCACTTTTGGAACTTTCTCTTCACTCTCTCACATCATATGTGGACTATTTTTAATATATTTTTTTGTGTTTATATTTACCTCATACAGTTTTTTCATTCATCCTCTCGTGCAGTCTTTATTTGTGCAGCCCCAGTGTTCAGGGGCTTTTTAAGCTGGTATCATGATACCAGTTTCACTTAGTTATCACGAGGTGTTATATTTATATATATATATATATATATATATATTTTTTTTTTTTTTTTTTTTCATTTTTTTTTTCTTCCTATATTTTTGCCATTTTCAGTTATTTGTGTATCAGATCATCTATGTTGATTCACTCACTTGGTTACATAATCACATTGTACTAGGTGTTATGTCTTATATATAGTTTCTCACATATGTTGTATTGCATCAGCAGTTGGTGCTCATTTGTGTGGTCTTTGCAACTCACCCCACACGCATTTATAGGATTTATTAATTGTGATTCAGTGCACTTCCAGCTCACTCCACGTCATTAGGGTATGTGCTAGCGCTTGTTTCATTCCTATTATCAGGGGGGTAGCGCCACTATCTCATCTACACTGAGGGGTGGATTCAGATTTTTTATGCATACTCTTTAAAGTGGCAGCTTACATTGGGTCATTTTTTAAATATATAGAGCGCAGTGGTGGTAGGACGGGGTTTGGCGGCTTTTACTTGTTCACCTACAGCTTTTATAAACCTTTTTCTTCGCCGGTTTTCCAGTCTGGGGAGTTGTAGGATCTGTCTGGGTCTTTGGTGCCAAGACTTCTTCCTTTTGTGGCTCAACCAGTTTGGTGGTCAGCAGAGCCATTATCTCCAACATCTCCTTGTGCATCTGAAGTAGTTTCCCTAATCCAGACTTACATGCTGGCAGATGTGGCATAGGTAAAGGCCAACATGTTTGGTCAGCGCTCACCGTCAGGACACTGAGTTCTCGAGTGCCTTGTAGCACATCTAACTGGTGTCCTTTGGTTCTGGTTATGTTGGTGGATTGGATCTTTCTTTGTTTCTTGTCCCTTTCTACCTCCATCTTGGCTGCCTCAACAGTCTCTTCAATGAGCACCTCATCTGGTGAAGAGGGATCTTCCAGGTACTGCCTCAACTGAAACTTGACATAGTCACTCCTCAGTCCTGTAGTCACGGACCTCAGGAATTTCTTCTGGATCAATTCAGCTCCAAAGTGTTCCTCAGAGTCCTCCCACTTCGAAACAGATAGCAGGCAGTCTTTTAGTTCAATAGCAATGAATAAAAAGTTCTGGGGAGTCTCCTGTCTACTCTGTGTCATATTTATCAGTTGATGATACAGCTCAGCAGTATCTTCCTCTTTATAATAACTCTTCAGTATTCCCCTGAGTTGTGTTAAAGTCAGTCCTTTTTTCATTTCATATACACATGTACATCTTCGCCAGCACACCATGGATCAGCAATAAGTTGTCCAAAAGGTTTTTAATTAAAGGAAGTCACATCACAGAGGAAGGTGCAACATTTCAGGGCCACGCAGGACCCCTTCGTCAGGCATGTGATAAGGTGCAACAGTGTCAGAAACAAAATATATATATACATACAGTGGTCACCAATCAAAAACATGTGAAAAAATGAAAAAAAAGGTACACACCCCCTCCCTCTGACAACAAATGACGTCAGAATTCTGCCATAAAGTGTTAAAAACAATTAGGTATGCAAGTAACATTAAATAGGCAAGGGCACTGAAACATAAAAATCGTGGAGTGCGGATCGCATCTCCAGCGTAAGCCTAATAGTACCAGATTGGCTAAACCAGCCAGATGTGCCTGCTTGGAGCACAATGCTTTTAGGACCCAGTGACTCTGTTGTCAGCTGGAAGCCCTTGCCGCCAATCGCGTTGCACCATGTATGCCGCGCAGGCGCACACCTCCATGGTAACAGAAGGACGCCTAACAGCGGGGCCGCTGTCATCATGGAAACCAGTGATGTATGGTCGGCGCTGTGTCAGGCATCCAAGGGAAGATGTGCGTGTGTGTGAGAACGAGGGAAATGAAAAGCGATACAGGGTGGAGCAGAGATAAGGGGCAGATAGTAATGAGGGGGAAAACTGAATGAATAGAAGAAAAAAAAGAAAAAAAGAAAAAAGGAAAAAAGAAAAAAAGAAAAAAAAAAAGGAGGCGGGGGGAGAAGAAGAGGGACAGCAGGAGAAGAAGAAAGAGGGGAAAGTAAAGCAATGAGGCAAAGAAGGAGGAGAAAACAGAGGGGAAAAAAACGTGCAGCAACAGAGGGAGGAAAAAAGAAAGGAAAAAGAGAAAATTGGAGAAAAAGAAATGTCCAAAGGGGAAAAGAAAGTAGAGACCAAAAAAAGGGCAGGGGGAAATGGTCCGGGGGGAGAAAGGGGGAAGAAGAAAGACGAAAAAAGAAACAAAAAGAAACTTAAGAAAAAGGAAGAATGAACAAAAGGTGAAGGGAAACCTAAAGTGAAATAATAGATGTAGTATCAGAAGAACAGAGATTAAAGCACATCCCATCTGTGTGAAAACACACCATACTCATATCACAGCGGGGGCCTAGGGATGCATAAAACAGGACAATAAGGGAGAGGCTCATTTAACCATAAAGGATTATAAAGTAATACAAATCATAATTAATACTGTATCAAAAAACGTAAACTCATCAATGCACCCGCTACATAGGTATCTATCACAGGTAGGCATAAGGTGTGAGAAAAAGACAGGAAAGAATAAACAGACCCGGGAAAGGAAGGAAGGATGATAAGTATATGGTATGTCTCATACCCGATGAGATATTGCCCAGACAAAGCATCAAGAGATATTATACATATATTGTACATCATGACGATCAACAAGCCATAGAAGAAAAAAACAAAAATAAAGAAGAAGTCATCATCTGATATCAATGAAACATGTGAAAGATAAATTGGTATTGAGACCACCAGGGTGTACCGTGCCAAGTGTATGTATCCAGTATGCCTCACGGTGGAGGAGTAACCGATCACGATCACCACCACTATGAGGTGGCTTGACATATTCAATCACCATCCCACGGAGTTCATGGATTTGGTGTTTAGTTGTCACAAAGTGCATCGCTACAGGTTTGTTGGGGTCAGCCTACTCACCCTTCTCAGTTTTGGCCAGGGGAACCCTAATGTCACTTCTGTGCTTCTGGAACCGCTTTTTGAACGGGCCAACGGTCTTTCCCACATATGTTATTGTGCAGGAGCATTTCAGCAAGTACACACAGAAATCAGTGTTGCAATTAAAATACTCACGTATCATTTCAAGCATGCCTCTGATGCTTAGGCCTGGCTTAATGGCATTGATTACAGCCTCTACAATTTCAGACTCCAGACATCTTCTTTGAAGCCCCAGATCAATCTGATGTAGAAGGATTGTGTAAGTCAGCTTGTCCTTCTGCCCTCTCTCTCATATATGACCATCGATCTTGAAGTATTTTCGGATGGTCACCTCTGGCAGGTGTTTATGAGGGTGCCTTTTAATTACTGACATGGGTCTGGGTGTTGTCTGACTATCACTCGGGTCTCTGCATGTGACACTCAATTCTTTGTTCTGCAATCATGCTGGAGGTTTCCTGAAACCTCTCCTGTATACTGTTGTTTCAGGTCAGCCAGTTGTTGTTCTGATTGTGAACTCTTCCCGTGAGTTCCGAGTGTTTTAACAACGGCCATTTTCTTCTTGTTAGGGGACCCTCTGCCACTTTCTCTTGGTGTTGACCCAAAACTGACTTCTTGCTGAGTAGGCTCCATCTGTCTTGGGCTGGGACAGTCCTCGCCTGACCTGGCTGAGGTGTCAAGTGAAACCTTGTTTCATCGGACAGTTTTACACTGGCACCTTGGAAGTTTTCAGGGAGAACCCGTTTTCTCCATTCTAATAGAGCATAAGTGTGACGGGTCCCATAGTCTGGTCTCATAGCTATCACCCAGGCCTTCCTATCTAGAGACAATGCCTGCACAACTTCTTTGACCTATTTTTCCTCCCAGTCTTCCCCTGGGAGTTCAAGTGCCACGCTCGCCTCTGAGCGTGCGCCTTCCGATTCGCACCACTGGACCACAGTGATAGGGTCCATACTGGTGTCAAGAGGGTGGGTTTGCTTGCAGAGTAACAGATATCCCAGATGAGCCCCCACATGTAGCACTGACCCCCGAATGAGCTGCTGGTATTTGATTGGGCCTGTACTCTGCTCTTACACCCCCTATAACTTGGCTTAATCCCCTTGACACAGCTGTGGTGCAGTTTTAGTGTAAAGCTAATAGTAAAGGATAACCCCACAATGTGCAATACAACAATAGTATACCTTTGTTATTACCTGGGTATCCGGTGTTCCACCTGCTGGAAAAGGAACAAAACTCCACACCAATTAACCAGGAACGTATTTTTACTGGAACTGACATAAAATAGTAATTACAGTATTTGCACTGTCACACAAACGTAATGCAACAGCCCAAAAGGCTTTTTCACAAACAGTCTGTACACATGAGGTTGTCTTAACTGACCCCTGGAAATGCGTCTCCAAGTGGGACTAATGCTCAGAGCAAAAACGCCTTAACTCTGAGCACCTTCCCACTTCCAGCACACCCTGGTAATAACAGGAAGGTAAAGTCAATCAATAAAGCACAACACAATTTCTAGGGAGCTCCCCCTACTTTATAATTCAGTTCCTCTTATCTTTAGTAGGATGCAAAGCTTTGCAATGAGGGATGCAGTCCTTTCAGTCTTCTGTCTTCTGCTAGCTATTTGTGTTGTGTTAATTGTAATCTGACAGTTGAACAAACAAGGCTTAACGGAAAATGAATGTTAAAACTATTTTTGTAGTGCAGTACACCTGCAACTGCCTCCAGTGCAATTGGCTTGAATAACACAGTGTCAGTAGTACAATGAATGGTAGGCTTGAGGCCTGTCTAAACTCAGTCCTTTTTGAATAAGATCTTCTCTGTGGGACTACAGGTCCCAGCAACACTGTGTTAAAAGTCTAGGTGTATAAAAGTGCGTTTAAGAAACTATGGGCGGCAGCCCTCTCACCCAACCAGGCCTGGAGAATAGAACAGCTCCGCTCCTGTGCACTCAGTCTTGCTTCTCGCCAGCCGGTGCCGTTACACCGTTCCGCTCTGGAAGATGGCTCCGTCCAGTGTCTCTGGATTCCAAGTTCTGTCACACCATCTTTCCAGCTCACTGGTACAAGGCAGAGTCGCTGGTCGTGCCGCTCCGCAACAGGTGTAGGCCGCGCTCTCTGGAAACCTCCTCACAGGTCCTTGTAGGCAGGCCACACGTCCAGAAGAGAGCTAAGATGGCCGCGCGGGGCCTGTTATAACCTACTCAGCATGCAGTTCAGTCCTTGGGTGCTGCTGGGTATGTCACTTAGCATTGTGGGTAGGTCAGTTCCTTGTACAATGTAAACAAACAGTCACTTCCTGTAACATTTCTCCAATGTTCTTGAAATAGAATGTAAAATAAAGTCCATTTCACATTTTAGCCACTAGATGGTGCCAAATACCAAAGAATGCATTGTCCATACTTTTAACATTACATTAAAAAGACAGGCAAAAATTGTCAGCGCTACATATGTTTAATAGTAATGTATGCATTTTTGTATCTGATAGAGTGTGCATTACACTTATTATTTACTGGTAGTGCAGTGTATATATATAACCTAATGCACTCACCTCTGTTTGACCTCTCTTACTTGGTCAAATCCCACATTCCCCTATACGCTGGGGTATGCATGGTGGGCTTCTCTTGCATCCTCCTCCTCCTCATTTGTTCCACTGTATATCCAGATACCCTTTCATTAGTGGGGTGTGTGGCCCTTTAAAACCACAGTTTTTCTTCCATATAAAGATTTATGCAAAAAAAATGGTGTAGTAATTTCAAAATAGGTATTTATTTAAAAATAGTATCTTACATTTAAGTTAAAAAAAACAGCTCCTGTGGGCAGCTGTATACAAAGGTTCCCACTTTACTTCCTGTGTACAGCAGTGTCACCTGACTCTACCCTGCGTGTCTGCACGGTCATGTGACTCCATCAGGGTGTGTCAACTCAATGCATGCTGATATCAATCATCGCCCAGTTCCATTCCTGCCAAAGGCAGATGGAACGAATCTTGCGGAAACATTGGCCTTTATTGAAAGAGGACCAACATCTTTGACCTACTATATCAGATAGACCAATGTTTGTGTATTGAAAAGCCCCCAGCATTAAAAGCAGGCTGGCACCCAGTAGACTTAAAAATAAACCTCTCTCCTCACTTTCCTGGCCATAATTGGCATGTACCAATGCCATAAGTCCTCCTGCAAAACCTGTCGGGTTCGTTCAGCATGGACAAAAGGAATTCCATGTCAAAGGCAAGACCTATCCTATTCCACACATGTTCATCTGACTATGTAGTCTATTGCCTTACGTGTCCATGTGGTCTTTTCTATGTTGGTCAGACCATAAGAACACTATGCAAGTGGTTCGGCGAGCATCGCTGTTTTATTACCGAGGGCAGAGACATACATAATGGGGGTCATTTACTATAGCGCTATGGTGCTAATTCGCGCAAATTGCCGCAAATTAGCGCTAATTCGCGCTAAAACGGTATTCACTATAGCGCTGGTGAGAAAATTCTCCCAAAATCGAATTTACTATAGCTCCCTGAAATTAAATAGAGCCCAAACCCTTACTTTGCTAAAACCTAGAGAATTGCACATGGAAATAATGTTTAGAGCATGATATAATTGCCTAAATAGTACTGAAATATGCGGTATATTATTTAAAGATAATCTGCTTTTAAACTGTGTGAAAAAGTGACTTCTACACTGAAATATCTTTAAAAGTCTGAAAAGTGAAAAATTCCCCGTTTTGGACAACTAGGTGCCAACACAACTGAGCATGCTCAGACCTGAAAATAACTCTCATTTTAACTTGTGTCTTTTTTACCTGGAGCTATAGTAAATACCAAAATGAGAGCTAATTAGAGAGCATTTTTTGGGAGTTAAAATCTGCTCTAATTTAGTCCAAATGAAGTTTCAGTCATTGATTCTAATGGAACAATTCTAACTTTCACAAAAAAAACCTTTTAATGTTGAGATGAAATGTATCTTTCTGTGAAATAAATTTTCCTTTGCAACATTGTTGCTTCTACTTAAAATATTTTGATTTTAAGAATGTTACAATGTGGAATGTTTGGATGTTTTGGTAAAATATATTTTTCTCTGTCACTTTCACTTGTTACTCTCCATCTCACAACAATCTTTACCCCAAACTCACACAGGTGTCTTTATAATCCACAAACAATACCATTGCTGATGAAAATTTAAAATGAATCACAATTTTTGCTTTGTATTATTTCCAAATATTCATAATTTGAGCCCAAAAAATGTGATATGTGTACCAACATCAGAGAGCAAAATGTAATTCCCAAAAATTTGAGGGTAATATTCTACTCTCACCCACAAAAAAACACCAAATATAAACAGAATAAATCAAGAAGAATAACTCTTGAGTAATGTAATTCCATCACCTGTATATCCACAGAAATGCAGTATTTATGTGTTTTTATGTGTTTTTATGTGTATTTATGTGTAGTTATGTGTAGGAGGGTCTCACATGTGGCAGCTCTGTGGCTTAGAGGTTAGAACTTCTGCTTAGTATCTCTGAGCCTCTGGGTTCAAATCCCAACCATGTTACTTCATGTAGAGAAGTTGTCTCATCTCCCAGGTCCTATAACTATGTCTAATTGTAGTAGTTATGTGTAGGAGGGTTCCACCACCATTGTAAGTCTTTTCCAGATACACTATATAGCCAAAAGTATTGGGACGCCTGCCTTCACGCACACATGAACTTTAATGGCAGCCCAGTCTTAGTCCGTAGGGTTAAAATTTGATTTGGCCCACCCTTTGCAGCTAGAACAGCTTCTGGGAAGGCTGTCCACAAGGTTTAGTGTGCCTATGGGAATGTTTGATCATTCTTCCAGAAGTGCATTTGTGAGGCCAGGCAATGATGTTGGATGAGAAGGCCTGGCTTGCAGTCTCTACTCTAATTCAGCCAAAGGGTGTTCTATCGGGTTGAGGCCAGGACTCTGTGCAGGCCAGTCAAGTTTCTCCACCCAAACTTGCTCATCCATGTCTTTATGGACCTTGCTTTGTGTACTGGTGTGCAGTCATGTTGGAACAGGAAGGGGCTTTCCCCAAACTGTCCCCACAAAGTTGGGAGCATGAAATTGTCCAAAATGTCTTGGTATACTGATGCCTTAAGAGTTCCCTTATCTGAAACTAAGAGGCCAAGCCCAACCCCTGAAAAACAACCCCATATCATAATCCCCCTCCACCAAATCATTTGGACCAGTGCACAAAGCAAGGTCCATAAAGACATGGATGAGTGATTTTGGGGTGGAGGAACTTGACTGGCCTGCGCAGAGTCCTGACCTCAACACAACAGAACACCTTGGGGATAAATTAGAGAGGAGACTGTAGGTCAGGCCTTCTTGTCCATCAGTGTCTGACCTCACAAATGCACTTGGAAGAATGGTCAAACATTCCCATAGACACACTCCTAAACCTTGTGGACAAGAAGAGTTGAAGCTGTTATAGCTGCAAAGGGTGGGCCAAATGAGTTTTGAACCCAATACTAATACTGGGATGCCATTACAGTTCATGTGTGTTTAAAGGCAGGCATCCCAATACTTAGGCCAATATACTGTATATTGCTTGTGACACTGAGCATGGCTATGGACTTAGGGCTGGTTCACACCACAGAGATGCAGAGAACATGTGTGGGGCTGCCTGGTGGCTTAGTGGGTAGCAGTTCTGTCTAGCAGCAGCTGGGATGTTGGTTCAATTCCCCAACATGCTAATGCTTGTGTTGAAGTTTATATGTTCTCCCTGTGTGGGTTTCTCACCACAATCCAAAGACATGCTGGCATTTTATTTGTCTCCTGTTGAAATAGGTTCTAATGTAAGAAAGTTAATTTTGGACTTTATATTGGAAGCTCATTGCAGCCAGGGACTGATGTTAATGTTTATTAGCACTAATCATGCCCAGGGACTCGGACATTTCAAATTTTAGGGTTTACACTGCACAGGTACATATGCTTAGAAAACTGTTGCTTTGTTTATGTGGATGCAAATGGACTTTGATCTTTGTCCTGTAGTTGGAGATTTGATGCACATAGCCAAGGGCTATGTTGCAAATACTATTATGTGTTCCTGCTCATCAGGTGCAATCACTTTAGACATACATGAAGAGACAGATTGAAAGATACTGGTGGGCGTGTACTTCTATTGGGTGTGTCAGTGTTCTAACAATAAAACCTCTCTTATATAAAGGCCTGCAGTAGGGGGATTTGTTTGGCCTGAGAAGGTCAGGTTTTTTGTTGTGATGGAGTAGGAATGATATTGGGAGATTTGATGAAATTCTTGTGCATTTTTTCAATCAAAACTGGGTTTATGTGGCCATGCTGTCAATGTTGTGTGTATATTGTTCCTGTCTGATCATGCAAACATCGTTTGGAAGCATCTGCTGACCTACTCTTTTTGATCTCGTTTAATCGTGTACACCGAAATGTAGCTTCCAGCAGAACATGGTCACCAATGTATGTATGTGTGGATTGTGGGCTGGTGATGGGTGTTTTGAATAAGTCTTTTGCAATATTATGTTGGAATGCTTTGTAAGAATGACTGTTAAGTATGTTTCTATAATCTTTCAGATAATAATGTGATGTGTTGCCCGTTATACTCTGAAATTAAAGCTGTATCCACTCTAAGGTTTTGTCTAATTTTAGATTGTAAGCTCCTATGAGCAGGGCCCTTAAAATTCCGTTGCTAAATGTAGTACCATATATCCTGTCCAAATTTTTTTGAAGCTAGTAAATGTAAATTTATTTTTTTTCTGCTGGTAAAATAAAAGTACATTAAGGTGTGTGTGTGTGTGTGTGTGTGTGTGTGTGTGTGTTTTTTTTCCCCTTCTACTTTTCTTTCTTTTTAGTTTTTGTGGGTGGTGGTTTTGGGAAAGTGCAATATCTTTTATATTTTATTTCAATATTTATTTGTGCACCAAAAAACTAATCTTTGCCCTGGTTCACATGCTACTTTGAAATTGCGCTACTTCACTTGAAGTAGCACGATTTCAAAGTAGCAAGGTCAGCGTGATTTCAGGTGGCTTCATACACAAATGTCTATTGAAGCCGCACCTGAAATCAGCAAAAGTAGTGCAGGAACTAATTTAGCAAATTGATGCGGTGCCACAAAAAAATTTTTGCATCGATTGGAACAGTGCCATTGCCAATAGTCATGTGATTTGATCTCTCAAATCGCATGACCAATCGCTCCAATGTAAACCTAGGCTTCTGCACAACTGCAAGTTATATATAAAGATTCCACCTTTATCATTAACAGCTGTGGAGAATTGCGGGTAATGAATTCAGCTGGTGGATAGGCAGTGTTTGAATGTGTCAGCTCTGGTTCACATTGGTGTGATTTGACATGTCAAATCTGTGGCAATTGCACTGTTCTAATTGGTGCGATTTGTATTGATATTGGTGCAGAAACCTGCACCGATGTCTCTGATGTTGCCCCCCACAGTCGGGACTGACATGCAGGAATTAAATTGTGGGAGTTCAGCTGAACGCTTTCCTCCCTCTGTCAGTGTGAACCAGGGCTCAAACTGGGCCTTTTGCCTTTTGTAATTCACCTGCTGCTAACCCAGGGACACCATTTCTTATCAAACTCCCTTAAGTTTACCTTCAAATATATGTAGAAATACAGATTTGCATATCTGAAAATAAAAAATACTAATCGTGGTTGAGATCAAATATTCGCAGCTGCAATCAAAAGCGTGGTTTCACCTTCTGACCTGGAAATTAGTCATTGTATGCACCCGGAAGATCCTGTCCTGGTCAGGATCTCCATCTAGGTGGACATGGCGAGGTCTCTTTAGCAGAGAGGAGGCGCTGCTCATTGGCCGGGTAAGTGTAGGATATGTACTTGTACTTAATCAATGCGGGGGTGGATGTCATAGTTAGATTTGGTGTGGGTGGGGTTCATTGATTTGTTTGGCATCACCACACATTTGCTTCCGTCCCATGTGCACACATCACTTCCTGCATTTGTTCTGCTGATGTAAATCAGTAAGGACTTTGCAAGTATAAATGAGAGCTCCTTTTATTAAAATATATATGACTTGTTTTACAGTTGGGCGAATTTTCCAGCAAATTTGGACCTCTGAGTTGCATGACAAGTTGTACCCCATGATAACCATTCATATCTGTGCTACTTTAAGTCGCACCAACTTCAAAGTAGTCCCTGTACTACTTTGGTGTGACTTTCATGTGACTTGAGGTATATTGGGTACAATATTACACAGGCATTCCCAGAAGTTGGGGCCAAGTTGCAGCGGCAAAGTGGCAGCAAAATAGTGTGACTTTCAGGTTGCAGCAGTGTGAATGAGATTCAAGGATAACACCTTTGAATTTGGCCCTATTGTCACTTGTGCATCCTGAAGGTGTAGCAAATTTGTCCCTGCACTACCTTGGTTTGACTTTGATGCAATTTGAGGTCCATACACCACAAGATTACACAGACATTACTTCAAGTCATGACAAAGCTGTGCAATTTTAAGGTCGCACAAGTGCAAATGGGGCCTTATTCAAAGGTGTTATCAATTAATCTCATTAGGTTACTTTCACACTTGGGTGACTTTTCATGGAGCTTTGGACCTCAGAGTCACATGAAAAGTTGTCCCCCTTGATTTCCATGCATATTTATTAGAGCTGCACGATTAATCGTCATTGTGATTTTTTTTCCCCTTTACGATCTTGAAAAAAGAGTTTCACAATTCTTGCTATGTAAAGAACTCTCTCTGCTCTTCTGAAGCCACAGCCGAAAAACCAGGAAGTCTGCCAAGAATTAGAACATTCTTTATCAGTGAACTTAACTAGAAACCTTGTAACAATTTGTCAATGAAATAGAATTCTGTGTAAGGCTGGGTTCACACTGCTGCGGTGCGGGAACGCAGCGAATTTACTGCGGGTTCCCGCACCGCACCAACTCGCACGGCAGTTCACACTGCCATATGCGAACTGCTGGGGAGTGTCATACAATGTTAATGACACCCCCAGTTCAGCCCGCATATCGCAATGCGAACTGACAATCCGGACACTTTCGGATCGCATAGGTGTGAACACCCATGCGATCCGATTTTGGTCCGAACAAAAAAAAGGGTCCTGTGCGAGTTTGGACCGAATGCGGTGCGATATCAGCCATACTATCTGTATGGCTGATATCGCACAGCACAGACATCGCATGTGATGTGAACAGCAGTGCGCTGCGAATCACATGCGATGTCTGCAACGGCCGCAGTGTGAACCCAGCCTAAGTAAGGAAAGTTTAACCACTTAAACACTAAACATTTTTCTGACATTTGTTGGTTTCAGGTTAAAATCATTTTTTTTTGCTAGAAAATTACTTAAAACCTCCCAACATTATTTATATATTTTTAGTAGAGACCCTAGAGAATAAAATGGTGGTTGTTACAATATTTTATGTCACACTGTATTTGCGCCTTTCAAATGCATTTTATTTTGGAAAAAAGTACTTTAATGAATTAAAAAAAAAGAAAAGTTAGCCCAATTTTTTGTGGGATAATGTGAAAGTTTTTACGTCGCGAGAATAGTGATCTTTTTATTCTAAGCAAAAAAATTGTGATTCTCATTTTGGCCAGGACCGTGCAGCTCTAATATCTCTGCAACTTCACCCATGTTCACATAGGTCTGAATTGACATGTCAAATTGTAGGCCAAATCGGCGCCTATTGATGGCCATTTGAACTGTCCGAATTGGTGCGACGCCACAACGATTCCCAAAAGTAGTTCCTGCACTACTTTGGGCGACTTCAGGGGGCGATTTCTTACCTCCCAACTTTTTGAGATGGGTATAAGGGACACCTATTAGCAAAAGTAGGTAGGCATAGGACACCTTCTTAAAGGAGAACAGTTGGGACCTATGTGATTTCACTAGACATCTGTGCAGGAAAGTGCACTGATGTCTCTGAAATCGCTGACAAAGTCGGGCTGAGTCACACTTGTGCGACTTTGGACATCAGAGTTGTATGACAAGTCATACCCCATGATTTTTAATGTGTACCATTCATATCTGTGCAACTTCAAGTAACACTGACTTCAACGTAGTCCCTGTACTACTTTGGTCTGACTTTAATGTGAGTTGAGGTCCATAGACCTCTAGTTTACACAGGCATTCCCTGGAATTGTGGCAAAATTTCTGATGCAAAATCATGGGAAAGTTGCGTGTCTTTCCCTGCGACAAGTGTGAAAGGTGCCTAAGTCACTGTGCTGAGTACTATTTTATAACTAGAATATAAAGTAGTCCCACCATCAAACACTAGTAAACATATGTTCTCAATATAATTGTGCTCAAATGGCTGAAAATCACACAGATGGTATCACCTACTGAAAGCTTGCATTGTACTCAGCAGCATATGCTGAAAAGAGGCAAATGCCTATTAGCCAATGCCACATCGGCACGAGCATGGTTGTTACTATAATATTAATGCCTGAAATGCAAAACATTATTGTATTGAATCAAACATTAGTAAATGTATTTTCTCTGTAGGTAAGTGCTCAGCTCTGTAGCATAGCGGTATACCCTGCTGCCCCCAAAAGTTCAAGCCATGAATTCAAATCCCACTGACAGCATCACCTCCTGGAAGTGTGCATTGTACTCAGAAGCATATTTAGCCAAAGCACATCAGCTTGCTTTATTCCATATTTTAACTCTTCAAATGCATGCAATGGTATGCACTTATTCAATAATATGGTATGGAATTCCAAAATTCAAGGAAAAAAATGTCGTAGGGTCCCCCCAGTACATACCAGGCCCTTCGGTATGGACTTTAAGGGGAACCCCACACCAAAATGTAAAATAAATTTGATGTGGGGCCCCCAAAATCCATACCAGACCCTTATCCAAGCATGCAGCCTGGAGATCAGGATAGGGGGGGACGAGTGAGCACCCTCCCCTTCTGAACCTTACCAGGCCACATGCCCCAAAGCACATTTTCCCCATGTTGATGGGGACAAGGGCCTCTTCCCCACAACACTGGTCGGTGGTTGTCGGTCTGCAGGCAGGGGGTTTATCAGAATCTGGAAGCCCCCTTTAACAAGGGGGCTCCCAGATCCTGCCCCCTATGTGAATAGGTATGGGGTACATTTTACCCCTACCCATTCACCAAAAAAAGCAGTGAAATGTAAAAAAATTAATAGCCGGTTTTTGACAAGTCCTTAATTGTAGAATAGCTCCGAGCTGTCTTTTTCCCTGAGCCATCTTCTCCAGACGCTGTCTCTCCCTCCTCCATCTTCTCCCCGAGCTGTATTCTCCCAGAGCCGTCTCTCCTGCCGCCGCCATCTGCTGTGTTCTTCCGCACCGCTGGTTACCCGCTAATAAAAAAAAGCTGCTCTTCTTCCATGGTGGTCTTTCTCCGCTGTGTTGTCACCCGCTGTGTGGCGTCTCTTACATGGAGCGGACTCTCCGGGTGACATTATCGGTTGGCCACAGAAGACCGCCACAAGAAGAGCGGCTTTTTTTTTATTAGTGAGTAACCGGCTGCGCTGAAGAACACATCAGCGGGAGAAGATGGTGGCAGCAGGAGAGACAGCTCGGGGAGAAGAAACATCAAACACTAGTGAATGTATTTTCTATGTATCACTGTGCTACACCCAATAGGCTAGCGGTCAGCACTTCTACCTTGAAGAACTCATGGGTTCAAATCCCACAGAGAAATACTAAAAGATTGAATTGGTGAAAAAAAAGCAAATGACTATTAGCCAATTAGCCAAAGCAGCATATGCTGAAAATAGGTGAATGCCAATTAGCCAATGCACTTTAAATTTGGCTGATTGTATTATATTAACTCTTCAAATGCATGCAATGATATGTAAGTATTCAATACTATTATGGTGTGAAATTCCAAACACCATACACTAACTAATGGGCAGATTACATTTTTTTGTTTGTTCATTTTAATTCTCTTGTGCACTGAAAAAATAAACACAGCTGGGGGACGGTAGGTTGGCTGGTATTTGAACTTGTACCATGAGTGCTGTGGAGACATCTGAGCAGACTACTAAGCCATTGTGCTAAGTATGAGACCTGCATAATAGTGTAGTATGATTAAAGAATGAATATACATAATTACTGCTTTATAGTCACCTAGATTAAAAAATAAAAAACAACATACAACAAATAAGTAACCTAAATGTTTAATACATGTAACTTTACAGAATAGCAGACATTACTATGTAAAAATCATTCATAACTGCATTAGTTATCAAAAGAAGGAAAAAACTAGGAATACTTATTGCAACATACATCAATAGATGCACAGGAGGTAGAGCACATCTCACATAAAATGTTTCTTTCACATACATGGATCATGATTACAGTGCAGTACTATATAACAACTTGGTAGGAATTGGCATTTGCATATACGCGGAAGCGCTAATTAGCGCCAGCTTAGAATTTACTAACGTGTTTCTCACTAATAGCGCTAGTTTTTCATTCGCACATTCGCCTGTTGAAATTTTATTTGGCTAAAATGGGAGCTATTATTTGCCATAGTGCCCAGTACTTCCTGGCACTATAGTAAATGACCCCCATAGACTTTAACGGTGTTCGCGTCCTCGAACAAACTTTTTTCCTGTTCACATGTTCTGGTGCGAACCGAACAGGGGGGGGGTCTGCTCATCCCTACCTAGCAGTAAAAAGGGTCGCTGGTTCGTATTCCCAACCATACCACAAGACTACCTGCCTGGAGTTTGCATGTTTTCCCTGTGCCTGCGTGGGTTTCCTCCGGGTACTCCGGTTTCCTCCCACACTCCAAAGACATGCTGGCAGGTTAATTGGCTTCTGTCTAAATTGGCCCTAGTATATGAATGTGAGTTAGGGACCTTAGATTGTAAGCTCCTTGAGGGTAGGGCCCATATTAGTGTATAATGTATATGTAAAGCACTGTGTAAATTGACGGCACTATAGAAGTACCTTAAATAAAAATAAATAAGTCTTCACTAATATTATGGTGTGAAGCTCCAAAACACCATACACTAGCTAACAAGTAGTTTACATTTGATAAACTTTATTGTATGGTATATAAACCATCAAACACTAGTAAAAGTATTTTGTATATATAATTGTGCTCAGCCCAATAGGCTAGCAGTTAGCACCTCTACCTTCAAATATTCAGGTATTGAAAGACTCATGGGTTCAAATCCCACAGAAGAGTCCTAAAAGATTACTATTGGTGGAGTAAATGAGAATTACTGTTAGCCAATTAGCCAAAGCAGCATACAGTGAATGCCAAGTAGCCAATACACTTTAATGTGGCTGATATTATTGTATTAAATCTTCAAATGCTTGCAATGGTATGTAAGTATTCACTAATATTATGGTGTGAATCCCTAAACACCACACACTAGCTAACAAGCAGTTTACATTTGATAAACTTTATTGTATAGTATATAACACATCAAACACTAGTAAAAGTATTTTGTACATATAATTGAGCTCAGCCCAATAGGCTAGCAGTTAGCACCTCTACCTTCAAACATTCATGTACTGAAAGACTCATGGGATCAAATCCCACAGAAAAATCCTAAAAGATTGCATTGGTGGGAAAAGGAGAATGCCAATTAGCCAAAGCAACACAAATATACGTGTATAGATATATTTACTGAAAATAGGTGATTGCCAAGTAGCCAATGCAGTTTAATGTGAAAGTTTTTATTGTATTAACTCTTTAAATGCATGCAATGGTATGTAAGTATTCAATTATATTATGATGTGACATTCCAAACACCACACACTAGCTAAAGGGCAGTTTACATTTCTTTGTTTGTTTATTTTAATTCACTTGTGAACTGAAAAAATAAACACAGCTGGTGGATGGTAGGCTGGCTGTTGTTTGAACTCATACCATGAGTGATGTGGAGATATCCAAGCAGACCACTAAGCCATTGTGCTAAGTACAAGACCTGCATAACAGTGTAGTATTATTGAAGAATGAACATAAGTAATTACTGCTTTATAGTCAACTAAATTAATAAATAATAAATCAAAAACATGAAAAAAACAACATACAACAAATAGGTAACCTAAATGATTTATACATGTAACTTTACAGAATAGCAGACATTACTATGTAATAATCATTCAGAACTGCATTTCTTAGCAAAAGAAGGAAAAAAAAACTAGGAATAATAATTGCAATATAAATCAATAGATGCACGGGAACTAGAGCACATCTCTGATAAAAAATGTTTCTTTCACATACATGGATCATGGCTACAGTACAGTGCTATATAACAACTTGATAAGAATTGGCATTTGTATATACGCGGAAGTGCTAATTAGTGGCAATTTAGAATTTACAAACGTTTGTTCTCTGTTTATATCGCTGGTTTTCATGCGCAAATTCGCCGTTTTGTTTCCATTTGGCTAAAATGGGCTCTATTATTTGCCATAGTGCCCAGTACTTCCTGGAGTTATAGTAAATGATCCCCAGTGTATCCAAACATTTTCTAGAACACCACAATAAGTCAAATGAAGGTCTGAGTCATTGAGGCTATATCTAGAGATCTTCCCCTGGCTGAGCAATTCCGTAAGCTGTGCCAGAGGGAGACCTACTGCATTTATTCTTTGGATGTTCAGTCTCCTGGCGGATTGAATAAGGAATGAAAATGAATATGCTGCTTTAATTGTCACCTGTTTGGTTTTGAAAAATAATTCCTTCCTTTATGTTTTCAGGTACAGAAACAACTCCATATATACAAATTTTTGGGAGAATCACGTCACGCACCTGTAAATGTAAGTCTACCCATACACATTACTATACTATGTACAATGGTGTTTTTTCTGCTACATTATGTCATTCCATCACAAGGTACAGTTGTTCTTCTTCATTATCATCAGTGTCCCCTTGGACATACAGTGCCTTGAAAAGTATTCATCCCTTGAAATGTTTCACATTTTGTCATGTTACAACCAAGATCGTAAATGTGTTTTGTTGGGATTTTATGTGACAGACCAACACAAAGTGGCAATTGTGAAGTGGAAGGAAAATGATAAATGGTTTTCAATTTTTTTATAAATAAATATGTGAAAAGTGTGTTAGTCTGGTTCCACTAGACTAAAATTCAGTGGAACCAATTGCCTTCAGAAGTTACTTAATTACTAAATAGAGTCCACCTGTGTGTAATTTAATCTCAGTATAAATACAGATGTTCTGTGAAGCCCTTAGAGGTTTGTTAGAGAATCTTAGCGAGCAAACCGCATCATGAAGGCCAAGGAACACACCAGACAGGTTAGGGATAAAGTTGTGAAGAAGTATAAACAGGGTTAGGTTATAAAAAAATATCCAAAGCTTTGAACATTTCACAGAGTACTGTTCAATCCATCATCCGAAAATGGAAAGAGTATTGCACAACTGCAAACCTACCAAGATATGGTCGTCCACCTAAACTGACAGGCCGGGCAAGGTGAGCATTCATCAGAGAAGCAGCCAAGAGGCCCATGGTAACTCTGGAGGAACTGCAGAGATCCACAGCTCACATGGGAGAATCTGTCCACAGGACAACTATTAGTCGTTCACTCCACAAATCTGGCCTTTATGGAGCAGTGGCAAGAAGAAAGCCATTGTTGAAAGAAAGTCATAAGGGGGGCGGAGCCAGCAGCTGAGGAAGATGGCCGCATAAGGAGAGAGCTCCCAGTCGACATAACAGTTCCCGAGCTCTCAGAGCGACTAAAAACAGCGACGCAACGCCGTTCCAGCTTCCAATCAACGGTGCAACACTGCCAGCTGACATGGGGAAAAGAAAACCGGCTTCAGGTCCCCACAAGCTGACCACGTACTTCGGGCCTGCCGGAGCTCGGTCGACTAAAGATAGAAAAGGTGGCGGCTGGGAACATCCACGCTCTCCCTCACACCACAGCACTCCGTGCGGTTCAAACTCCAGAGGTGGAAGCAGATCCTCTCCCAGAGACTCTCCGGGAAACAGCCCTGTTAAATCCAACCCAAAGAAGTCCCCAGCACACCAGTATGCAGGTGAGAAGGGAAGGGGAGACATCTCTGAGGACTCCACAGAGGAATTCATTGAATGTATAGATGACTACCCTGCTGTGGGGCAGCCCCTCTCAGACAAGACACTGAAAGACATGCTGGTGTTTCTGAGAGGTTCACTCCAAAGGGACATGATGACAATGGTTTCACAGATTAGAAGGGAGGTGGATGACATGGGAGATAGAATACACCACATGGAGAACAAGATGGGGGACTTTGCAGTTTCACACAATGAGCTAGTTGATACTCACAATGAAGCAGATGATGCATTAACGGCCATTAAAGCAAAAATAGTGGACCTTATAGACTGTTCCAGGGGGAACAATGTAAAGTTCCGGGGTGTCGCTGAAAATATACTTCCAGCTGACCTTCGCAACCATATTCAACAACTGTTTGCAAAACTTCTACCTGAAGAGAGAGATTGTTGTTGGCAGGGCACATAGACTTCCTAATCTGCCATTTTTGCCTGGCAAAGTGTCACGCAATGTGATTGCTTGCATTCACTTCTATCATGTCAAAGAAGCACTGATGCAAAAGGCAAGGAAAGAAGTGAAATTGCCAGACCCTTACTCTGAGATTACATTGTATGCTGACCTTTCCAAACATACAATGCAATCACGCAGTAACATGGTCCACTTAACCAAGCTATACCGCAATCATAATGTGATCTACCATTGGGGATTCCCTGCCAAACTGCTAGTTACATGGGAACGCAAATACTATACAATACTTATTGTGGAAGCAGGAATGCAACTGGCGGAACAGTGGGGTCTACTGCCCGCTGAACACCAACCGGATCATGCCTTACCAGCAAAGGTAGATCCAATGTGGAATATAGTTCCCGGCTGAACAGCATTGTTTACATGCTTTTAGGCTCGACGGTGTTTAAAATAGCCGTAAGGAACCTTGTGGCTCCAAGAGCTTATTCCCCCATTCTGAATAGCAGTAGTTACTGCTCAAATGACTGGTTATTTGTTTTTTATATTTCATCTTTTTTGTTTCTGTTCACTTGTTCTAAGTTTCTTCATTAACACCATTGATGCTGAACGTCATTCCAAGGAAAACATAGATCCTCACCTGAAAGAACTTCTAAGACCATACAACAGACTTTTTGCATTACCAATTTGAGCAATGGCTATTAAAATTGTCATTGCACATGGGTTGAACAGCCCCTTTAAACATAAAGCTATGTAGCAGGAAGCTAAGAACCTCAAAGGAGATATCATTTGCGTGCAAAAAACCCACTTCTTAGATGGTAAACCACCAAAATGCACACATACACAATTACCACAAGTCTTTACTGCAAATGCAAAGGAAAAGAAAAGAGGAACATTTAGCAATTAAGAATTCTGTTTCCTTCACCGTCCACTCTACAGTATTAGATCAAAATGGGAGATACATAATTCTTGTGTGCAATATCAATAATATCACATATACCATAGCGAACATTTATGCACCAAATTCACTTCTTGCGCAAAGTACTAAAAAAATCTGTCAAGTACGTAAAGGATCTCTTCTCATTTGCAGAGACTTGCTATTGTGGATCATAAATTAAACTCAACTGCTAAATCGCAATGCCGACCCTCTTTACAATCTCTTCTACACACTGAAGATCTCTATGACATATGGCGCTGCTTGAATCCTATGGAGAAGGACTATACGTACTACTCAGCTCCTCATAAGATTTATACGCAAATTGATCTCTTTGTGTCTGATCTACAAATGTTATCGAAAGTGTCTACTGCGGCTATTTATTCCATTCTTGGTCGGATCATGCTCCAATCACAATAATGATCAAGGAATGGAATGAATCACAGCCTATCTATATGTGGCGAAACAATGTAAATCTCTTCTCCTGACCGTGATTTAAAGCAGAAGTTAAAGAAAAACTACAAGAATTTTCTTCTAATAATGTCACACCAGATGTATCTTCTTCCTCGATCTGGTGCGCACATAAAGCCTTTGTTGGAGGCATATTGATACAGATAGCGGCCAGGGCGAAGAGACGCAAAACACAACTTATGTAAGAAATAATTGCTAAAATTAAACAACTGGAGTCTCATCATAAATCCACATTGGCAGAGGACAAATTGATAGAACTGACCCAATACATAAACCAATTTAAAACCCTATTAACATCGAATTACGAAAATGCTTTAAGGAGACTTAAGGCATTACACTACTCTCAGGGTAATAAAGCAGGAAAATGCCTAGCTAGCTATCTCAGAAATAGACAATTAAAATCTAAATTTGCCTCATCTATTGACCCTGTAATGAAAACAAAAGTATTTCATCCTGACTAAATTGCAAATGCCTTTCGCAAATATTATACAGACCTCTACAACTTAGCGAATGACCCAGCAACTCCACAACCATCCGAAAGACTAATAGACAATTTTTTAAGGTCAGTAACCCTTCCGAAAATATCTAAAAAAGACCTAGATCAATTGAACTCACCCATTGGAGATGATGAGATTCTGGCTGTCATTAAATCATTAAAAAATCATAAATTACTTGGAGCTGATGGATTTACAGCTGAATATTACAGTACTTTTTCAGACACCTTATCCCCACATTTAAAGAGACTATTCAATGATGCAGCTTTCCTTCTGAAATGTTGAAAGCCACAATAGTGACTTTACCTAAGCCAGGGAAAACCCCTGATTGTCCACAAAATTTTCGCCCTATATCGCTGCTAAACTCAGATCTTAAGATATATGCAAAAATTTTGGCCATTAGACTAGCTGCAATCACTCCAAAGTTAATCAAAACAGACCAGGTGTGATTTGTTGAGGGAAGACAGGCTCTAGATGGAACCAGACGCATGCTAAATCTCATACGTATAGCTGAACTAAGGAGGACTCCTATAATTTTTTTGGCCCTTGATGCCAAAAAGGCTTTTGATCGGGTCCAATGGGGGTATTTACAAGCTGCCCTGAACAAATTCAGACTGGAAGGGTTCTCACTATCAGCGATTTCTGCACTGTATTCTAATCCCTCTGGCAACATCTATACATCTAATGCTCGGTCTGAAACCTTTAAAATCTATAATGGTAGGAGGCAGGGATGCCCTTTATCCCCTCTAATTTTTACAATAATAATGGAACCACTTGCTGAATAAATCAGAATTAGCATGGACGTTAAAGGCATTACAGTAACAGGTCAACACCACAAAATAGGTTTATTTGCAGATGACATGGTCCTCACCATCACAAGCCCAAAGTCTTTACTAACAGCGGTGCAAGCCATAATTAATAACTTTAGTAACATCTCCTATTACAAATTAAACACTAATAAATCCACTGTCTTACAACATTCCCAAATCATCGTTAGCAACTTTAAAAACACATTTTTCATACTCCTGGGAAAAAGGCAAATTACCCTACTTGGGGATTATCCTCACATCCCCTTCGACAAATGCAAACAAAACTAACTTCCTACCTCTTATACAGACAATTTCACAGGACATCCTACATATTGCTAAACTAGAATTAAACTGGCTAGATCGCATCGCAGCCTTTAAATGATGATCCTACCTAAAATTCTTTATCTTTTTAGAACAATCACCATCAATATTCCAACTATTTTTTTTTTTCAAAAGATTAACTCTCGTATAAAGAATTTTAAATGGCAAGGGAGGATACCAAAAATAGTGTTTTCTACACTACTAAAGCCAAAAAAACTAGGGGGAGTGGGTCTACCAGACTTGGAATCTTACCATACAGCAGTACTTCTGGAACAAGCGCACGCATGGTTTGACTCCACCTCTGACAAACAATGGGTCTCCGTGGAGAAGGCATCCACCAAGTCCTCAGATCTCATTTCCCTTCTTCTGGAAGCCAGAACAAACTTACCAGTAAATATTCCCAATCTCCCTGCTATTTAAGCTTCAGTGAATGCTTGGAATAGGAGTCATAACAAATATAGGAAAAAAAACACAAACACTCAAATTACTGCCCCAACTCCTGTTTTAGAATACATAATACCCTCTATTAAAACAAGACACTGGACTTCTAACAGGCAGTACACTATTACAGACATCAACATAGAAAACCCAAAAGATAGACACTATGAAACACTACAAGTGAAACATTTACTTCAGAAAAATTACATAAGGTTTATCAAAGTTAATAGTGAAATATGGCAGGAACTACAAGCTAAACCCTTTAAAAAGGAGGCATTTCAAGACTATATGCAAATCTTCAACCAGACGACGATTGTCCTAAAACAACTCCTATGCTAGCATGGGAAAGAGATTTTAGCACCTCTTTCAGCTACTTAGAATGGAACAAAGCCAGATAAATTACCTAGATGTGTCAATCATTGGGATAATGTCCTTAAAATGATAAATAGAAGCCATCTCGTTCCCCTCAAACGATCCAAAATATACTCTGACTCAAAAGATGCTGGAGGGACTGTGGGGACAAGGGGTCTATATTCCATGTTTTTTGGAAATGCAGATGCCTACGTAGCTTCTGGAATAGTATATTTTCCTTGATATCCAGGATCACAGTTTTTTTCATCTCCCCTGCACCTGAAATGGCTCTCTTACATTTGAAGCTAGATAAAGTACCTAAACAATTTTGTCCCCTGATCATACAAATTCTTACAGCAGCTCGTATGACTATTGCCTTCCTCTGGAAAATGAACAAAGCCCCTAATGTTTCAGATACTATCAAAAGAGTACAAAATTCTGCCGAATATGAAAGAACACTAGCGTATAGTACAGACTCTACACAAAAATTCCATAACTATTGGAATTGTTGGCTTAATAGTTTCCCAATAAGGGATATATAAACAGAAATCCATCACAAGATCTGGTCTCTTGGAACTTGGTGTTAACGTTTTGTTATGTTTTGTTTTGATGTTCTAACTTTCGTTGATACTCGACCTTTCATAATCCTCAAATTATAATTCATATCACCCCCTTTATCAGGGAAATAGAGTTATAGTTGGCAACCCTTCTAAATGTATTTGTACTGCTCAAATGACGAAAAGTTATGTATGGCTTGAACATTGTATTACTCAAGACATGCTATGGATATCTTTGTATAATCTGCCAATACTCAATAAAAACTAATTGAAAAGAAATAAATTTGCAGTTTGCGAGAAGCCAAGTGAGGGACACAGCAAATATGGGGAAGAAGGTGTTCTGGTCAGATGAGACCAAAATTTAACTTTTTGGCCTAAAAGCAAAACGCTATGTGTGGCGGAAAACTAACACTGCACATCACCCTGAACACACCATCCCCATCGTGTAACATGGTGGTGGCAGCATAATGTTGCGGGGATGCTTTTCCTCAGCAGGGACAGGGAAGCTGGTCAGAGTTGATGGGAAGATGGATGGAGCCAAATACAGGACAATCTTAGAAGAAAACCTGTTAGAGTCTGCAAAAGACTTGAGACTGGGGCAGAGGTTCACCTTCCAGCAGGACAACGACCCTAAACATACAGCCAGAGCTACAATGGAATGGTTTAAATAAAAGCATGTGTTAGAATGGCCCAGACAAAGTCCAGATCTAAATCCAATTCAGAATCTGTTGCAAAACTTGAAAATTGCTGTTCACAGACGCTCTCCATCCAATCTGACAGAGCTTGAGCTACAGTATTTTGCAAAGAAGAATTGGAAAAAATGTCACTCTCTAGATGTGCAAAGCTGGTAAAGATATCCCCAAAGAGACTGTAATTGCACACAAAAGATGGTTCTACTAAATATTGACTCAGGGGGCTGAATATAAATGCTCCCCACGCTTTTCAGATATTTGTAAAAAAAAAATGAAAACCATTCATCATTTTCCTTCCAATTCACAATTATGTGCCACTTTGTGTTGGTCTATCACATAAAATCCCAATAAAATACATTTACGTTTTTGGTTGTAACATGACAAAATGTTGAAAAATGTCAAGGGATATGAATACTTTTTCAAGGCATTGTATAGTATATTGACATTGTTTATACACACATATATACATACATATACAGTTTTTATATTTATGTGTGCTACTTCTCTCAAGGTGTCTGACATGTGTGGGATCCCATATATGTATATATACATACAGTATATATATGTATATATAGGGCTTTTTTTCAGCGGGAACGTGGGGGAATGCACATTCAGCACCTCTTGGACTGACTGTATGTAATGGCAAGGGGTGCTGGGGTGTGCTGCAGGGTATTGATGCTCACTGCTGGGGATCTATTTTTGCAAGGGGGTTTATTGTTGCTGGGGAGGTCTATTGTTGCTGGTGGGGGACCTATTGTTGCTGGGTGGGTCTTATGTTGCTGGGGGTCAGTTGTTGCTGAAAGAGATCTACTGTTGGGGGAGGGGGTCTATTGTTGATGGCAGCCAGACAGACTATTAATGCTGGCTGTGCGGAGATCTGTTGATGCTGCTGGGAGTCTATTGTTGCTGGTGGGGAAATTTTGTTGTGGTTGGTCCATTGTTGTTAGGGGATCTATTGTTGCTGGCTGCAGGGGATCTATTTTACTGCTTTTCTTAATATCACTACCAAATTCCATACTATCTACTTAGCACCTCAAAATGATACTTGGTTCTATATTGTCTAAAAGTAATGGTACTGGGAGGTGGGTAGGGGGCGGAGAAAAGGGGTGAATCGGAAAGGGGGAGTTCCTGCACCTATTGTCTGAGAAAAAAAGCCCTGTATATACATATATACATATATATACACACATACTTTAGTCCAGCCCATAGGCGTGCGCAGCCTATTGCATTAGGGTGTGCACCTCAAACCAAAGCTCAAACACACGTGATATATATATATATATATATATATATATATATATATATATATATATATATATATATATATATATATATATATATATATATATATATATATATATACACACATACACACTCTTATAAATAAATGTAAACAAACATTTTAAAATGTATTAAAACATTTTTAATTAAAAAAACATTTATCAATGTAAACAAACACAATTTTTTTAAACTTATTAATTAAATAATCTTTTAACATAAACAAAGCTTTGAAATAATTATCTGAATCAAATAAGCAATTTAAAAAACTTCACGGTAAGTAGCAACAATAGATCCCTCCCAGCAACAATAGACACCCGCTCCCCAGCAAAAATAGATCCCTCCCATTAACAATAGATCTCCCTAGCAACAATAGATCTCCCAGCATCCAGTATCAATATACTCACCAGCAACGTAAGCCCCCTCCCGCAACAGTAGTATTCTCCCATCAACAATTGACCCGCCAGAAACAATAGCTCCCACCAGCAGTAATAGACTTCCCCAGCATCAATAGATCACCCAGTGACAATAGAGGCCCCAGCAGCCAATATCAATAGACACTCCAGCAAATCCTGTCACCCCTTGGCATATACATTCAGTGCTGAGGTGCCAGAACTGTGCTCTCCCACGTTCCTGCTGAAAAAAAGCCCTGGAAATATGTATTTGGACATCAAATTGGCATCAAAAAAGTGGTTCACACACTACAGATTAGGGATGAGCTTCGAGTGAGTTCGACTTGAACATTGGCTGTTCGCAAGTTCGCCGAACAGCGAACAATTTGGGGTGTTCGCAGCAAATTCGAATGCCGCGGAACACCCTTTAAAAGTCTATGGGAGAACTCAAAAGTGCTAATTTTAAAGGCTTATATGCAAGTTAATGTCATAAAAAGTGTTTGGGGACCTGGGTTCTGCCCCAGGGGACATGGATCAATGCAAAAAAAGTTTTAAAAACTGAAGTTTTTTCAGGAGCAGTGATTTTAATAATGCTTAAAGTCAAACAATAAAAGTGTAATATCCCTTTAAATTTCGGAGCTGGGGGGTGTCTATAGTATGCCTGTAAAGGGGCGCATGTTTCCCGTGTTTAGAACAGTCTGACAGCAAAATGACATTTCAAAGGAAAAAAAGTAATTTAAAACTACTCGCGGCTATTGCATTGCCGGTCCGACAATACACATAAAAGTTCATTGATAAAAACGGCATGGGAATTCCCCACAGGGGAAACCCGAACCAAAATTTAAAAAAAAAAAATGACATGGGGGTCCCCCTAAATTCCATACCAGGCCCTTCAGGTCTGGTATGGATATTAAGGGGAACCCCGGCCAAAAATAAAAAAAAATGGCGTGGGGTCCCCCCAAAAATCCATACCAGACCCTTATCCGAGCACGCAACCTGGCAGGCTGCAGGAAAAGATGGGGGGACGAGAGAGCGCCCCCCCTCCTGAACCATACCAGGCCACATGCCCTCAACATTGGGAGGGTGCTTTGGGGTAGCCCCCCAAAACACCTTGTCCCCATGTTGATGAGGACAAGGGCCTCATCCCCACAACCCTGGCCGGTGGTTGTGGGGGTCTGCAGGTGGGGGGCTTATCGGAATCTGGAAGCCCTCTTTAACAAGGGGACCCCCAGATCCCACCCCCCCTGTGTGAAATGGTAAGGGGGTACAAAAGTACCCCTACCATTTCACTAAAAAACTGTCAAAAATGTTAAAAATGACAAGAGACAGTTTTTGACAATTCCTTTATTTAAATGCTTCTTCTTTCTTCTTTCTTCTATCTTCCTTCATCTTCTTCTTCTTCTGGTTCTTCCTCCGGTGTTCTTGTCCAGCATCTCTTCTCCTCAAGCCACTCCACATCCATGATGGCATGGAGGGAGGCTCCCGCTGTTCTCTTCATCTTCTTATCTTCTTCTCTTCTACATCTTCTTCTCCGGGCCACTCCGTATCTATGCTCCCACTGTGTGACGCGTCTCCTCTTCTGACGGTTCTTAAATAATGGGGGGCGGGGCCACCCAGTGACCTCGCCCCCCTCTGATGCACGGGACATGACGGGACTTCCCTGTGGCATTCCCCGTAATGTCACAGGGAAGTCCCATCAAGTCACTGTGCGTCAGAGGGGGGCGGGGTCACTGGGTGGCCCGCCCCCCATTATTTAAGAACTGTCAGAAGAGGAGACGCGTCACACAGCGGGCGCCTCCCACCATGCCAGCATGGATGCGGAGCGGCCCGGAGAAGAAGATGAAGAAGAGAAGAAGATGAAGTGAAGAAGAGAAGAAGATGAAGAAGAGAAGAAGATGAAGAAGAGAAGAAGATGAAGAGAAGAGCGGGAGCCTCCCTCCATGCCATCTTGGATGCGGAGCGGCCCAAGGAGAAGAGATGCTGGACGAGAACACCGGAGGAAGAACCAGAAGAACCAGAAGAACCAGAAGAAGATGAAGGAAGAAAGAAGAAAGAAGAAGCATTTAAATAAAGGAATTGTCAAAAACTATCTCTTGTCATTTTTAAAATTTTTTACAGTTTTTTAGTGAAAAGGTAGGGGTACAGTACCCCCTTACCATTTCACACAGGGGGGGCCGGGATCTGGGGGTTCCCTTGTTAACGGGGGCTTCCAGATTCCGATAAGCCCCCCGCCCGCAGACCCCCACAACCACCGGCCAGGGTTGTGGGGATGAGGCCCTTGTCCTCATCAACATGGGGACAAGGTGTTTTGGGGGCTACCCCAAAGCACCCTCCCAATGTTGAGGGCATGTGGCCTGGTACGGTTCAGGAGGGGGGGCTGCTCTCTCGCCCCCCCTCTTTTCCTGCGGCCTGCCAGGTTGCGTGCTCGGATAAGGGTCTGGTATTGATTTTTGGGGAGACCCCACGTCATTTTTTTTAAAAATTTTGCCCGGGGTTCCCCTTAATATCCATACCAGACCTGAAGAGCCTGGTATGGAATTTAGGGTCACCCCCATGTCATTTTTTTAAAATTTTGGTTCAGGGTTCCCCTGTGGGGAATTCCCATGCCGTTTTTATCAATGAACTTTTATGTGTATTGTCGGACCAGCAATGCAAAAGCCGCGAGTAGTTTTAAATGACTTTTTTTCCTTTGAAATGTCATTTTGCTGTCAGACTGTTCTAAACACGAGAAACATGCGCCCCTTTACAGGCATACTATAGACACCCCCCCAGCTATGAAATTTAAAGGGATATTACACTTTTATTGTTTGACTTTAAGCATTATTAAAATCACTGCTCCTGAAAAAACGGCCGTTTTTAAAACTTTTTTTTTTGCATTGATCCATGTCCCCTGGGGAAGGACCCAGGTCCCCAAACACTTTTATGACAATAACTTGCATATAAGCCTTTAAAATTAGCACTTTTGGGGGGGGCGTGGCTAGCCGGCAGAGACGATGGACGCATGCTAACAGAGCTCTGCAGTATCCTGGGCCTAAACGGGTGATAATAGCGACACAGAGCCTGGTTTCACGGATCCTTACACTGGACCCACAGTGGACACACTCCCGGATGCCTTCCCGCAAATGAAAGGAGCCCACGAACCCAAGAAAGATGACAGACTTTCTTATACAGCCGCGCCATCTCACTGTCCAAGATGGCGCCGGCAGAAATGCAGGAGAGCCGCGCGGCCTCGGCACACAGCACGGACGGGAGACAAGACTCTAGCCGCTCATATGGCAACAGATCACAGGGACAAGGTCAGTACCCTCCACCTCCATCTGCATCTTCCAGCCCTGCAAAAAGCAAGCTGAAAATGTCCTTGCCCTGTGCAGAAACAGCAGATATTAGTGGATTTGAATCCTCCCTGGAGGATACCAGGGAACTACAGGAGTCCATTATAGACTTCCCCACACAAAACCAGCCGGTACTAGATACCACACTTAAAGACATGTTAGTATCCCTGCGATCAACCTTACATGCTGACATGCTGGCAATAACACAGCAATTCAAATCAGAGGTAGCAGCGGTAGACTCAAGGGTATCCCACATTGAATCTAAGATGGGCGAATTTGCGTCAACTTTTAATAATATGGTGGACGCTCATAACGACAGGGATGAGGAAATCACAGCTATCAAAACAAAAATGGCCGACCTAGAGGACAGATCAAGATGCAATAACGTCAAAATCAGGGGGATACCTGAATCGGTTAAACCCCCAGATTTAAAGGATTACTTTACAAACCTTATGAAAGCTGCACTTCCGGAAACACCCCTGGAAGATTTAATCATAGATCGAATACACCGCCTCCCAAAACCCAGAAACATACAAGAACACCTTCCCAGAGATACAATACTTCGCATCCACTTTTTCCACATCAAGGACCAATTCATGATGACAGTGAGAAGACGAGAAAACATCCCTCAAGAGCTACATGACCTTTCTTTCTTTGCTGACTTGTCAGCCTTCACCATGCAGCAACGTAGACAGTTAGCAACTATAACGAAACTGCTGAATAACCACCGCATCCAGTACAGATGGCTGTATCCGGCCAAGCTTCTGATTACAAAAGAGGGCAAATCACATGTCGTAACGAATGTTAGGGAGGGAATCCGTCTCCTGAGAGATTGGCGACTTTTTGATCCAGATGACAATGGCCAGGATGGGTCACATTCTCTTTCATCCACCAGAGCCAGCTCAGACGCAGAAACAGGCTGATTTACTCAGCTGAAAAACGACAAAAAACCTGTTTGTCCCAGGAGAATGCCACTTAGCTAACTCCTTGCTTTACCCCCCGAGTCTAGCGGAATTGCATCCGCACAGATCCCTATCAGGATCGATAATTTTTTACGACTTTTTGTTTGTACCCTTTTTCTCTTCTCCCCTCCCTACCTTTCTTTTCGTCTACAGGAACAGAAATACGGACACACTGATCCATTATCCTCAATCCTTGGAGACTTTTTGATCCGCAGTATCCAGCACATCGAAAGCCAATACCATCAGGCGGCCAGCTTTCTCTACACACTCTCTACAAGCAAAGGTATGAGTCACACAACTAAAAACATGTCTTTCAAACTATCATCACTAAATGTGAAAGGTCTGAACAGCCCCTACAAATGCCAAATGGCCTGGAAGTAAGCGTCTAGACTGAAAAGCGACATCATGTGTTTCCAAGAGACTCACTTTTCAGCGGCCAAACCTCCGGTCTTTAGTAACCGTAAATTCCCTCACCTATATACAGCAAATGGCCCAAAGAAAAAAGGAGGGGTAGCAATTGCAATTGCAATCAGAGACTCTATCCCGTTCTCAGAAATCACAACTCACCTGGATAACTCCGGCAGGTACATCATACTGGTATGCGAGATCTTTGCAGTCAAATACGCCTTAGTCAATATATACCTGCCAAACAACAACCAACTCCGATTCTTAAACAAAATATGGAAAAAGGTAGAAGCTCTGAAACAGGGACATGTTATCCTATGCGGGGACTTCAGCGCAATCCCAGACAAGCATATGGACTGAACTAACCCCAAACACCTAAAATATAGAAGGACGACGCTGGCAAGATTTATTAATGCATCAAACCTCTTTGATGTATGAAGGTGTCAACACTCATCAGAGAAGGACTTTTTTTTCTAATGTACACAGCACGGTACTCAAGAATAGATTTATTTCTAGTGGACAAATTTTTATTGCAGAAGATTGTTACATCAGACATTGATATTATATCATGGTCTGACCATGCTCCCATATCCATAGGCGTGGGGGGGCGGAATGCAGAGACAGCAGCAAATAGATGGAGGAACAATGTTTTAACTATCTCCCAACCTGAGAATCCTAAATTAATCAGAAAATCTTTGACTGAATTTTTTTAAATCAACGGTATCCGACCCTTTCATGCTGTGGAACACTCATAAAGTAGTTATGAGGGGTCTCCTAATACAATTAAGTGCCAGGGCCAAAAGGCGGAGGACAGAGAGGCTCAATGACCTGCTGAATAAAATAAAAAACTTAGAAATCTCCAACAAACAAAATTCTACCCAAAAAACAAGAACTCTATTATTTGATGCTAGACAGGATTAGAGATCACTTCTGGTGTCCCAGCAGGATAGCCGCCTTCGCATTTTAAAAGCGAATAACTACCGCTGCAGCAACAAGGCGGGTAAACTGCTGGCGAACCAGTTGAAAGAGAAAATGATAAAAAAAAGAATCCCACACATAGTGAATCCTAAATCTAAAATAACAGTGTCCAACCCCAAAGACATAGCAGACGCTTTTAGCGACTACTATGAAGCCCTATATAATCTTAAAGAAGACCCAGATACACCAGAACCATCTGAAAACATGATTTCGGAATTCTTGGAAGCAATTAATCTTCCAAGGGTTCCACAATCAGAACTTACTAAACTTAAGCTACCGCCCAAGAAATTGAAAAAACAATTCGGAATATGCCCCACAACAAATCTCCAGGTCCTGATGGATTCTCATCTGAATACTACCAATTATTCCAAAATGAACTGTCCCCGTATCTAAAGCAGGTCTTTGATGCCGCAATGTCCAAAGCCTCATTACCAAAAGAAATGTTAACAGCAACTATCATAACCCTGCCAAAACCAGGTAAAGATTACTCAACTCCACAAAATTTTAGGCCTATTTCTTTACTGAATGTGGACCTCAATTTGTACGCCAAAGTCTTAGCCAATAGATTGACATCATTATTACCAGTACTCATTAATCAGGATCAAGTAGGCTTCGTATCTGGTAGGCAAACTACCGACGCAACCAGAAGAATGATAAATATAATCCATTTAGCAGAGGAGTCTCGAAGGCCTTCTCTGCTCCTGACTTTGGACGCGGAAAAGGCCTTCGATAGAGTCCATTGGGGATATTTACTCAAGGTGTTGGAGAAGTTTGGTTTGATAGGCCCCATACAACAAGCAATTTTAGCACTGTATTCCTCCCCGTCCGCCTATGTTTTTACTGAAGGAATGTTCTCTAAAAACTTTCAAATAACAAATGGAACAAGGCAGGGGTGCCCTGTCACCACTAATTTTTGCATTAATTATGGAACCACTTGCAGAAACAATTAGGAATAATATAACAATCCAAGGAACATAAAATATCACTCTTTGCAGATGACGTCATTTTGACTCTATCTGACCCCTATAACTCATTAAAAGCTGCACACGAGACACTACTAGAATTCAGTAAAGTAGCCTACTACAAGGTGAATGCATCTAAATCTAATATTCTAGGGATAGCGATTGACAACAAAACTAAATTCGATATGCAAAAAGATTTCCCATATCCGTGGTCCCCAGACTCTATCACCTACCTACCTAGGTATACAGCTAGCATCCCCCACTTCGAAACTTTTCCAACTTAATTACCAACCCCTATTAAAAGCATTTCAAGAAGATATCTCAAGACTCCAAAAATTCTACTTATCTTGAAATGGTCGATTAGCGGCATACAAGATGTTACTACTCCCAAAACTAATGTACAAATTCAGAACCCTTCCAGTACCTATCCCAAACACTTTCTTTAAAGCCATGCAAAACCAAATGTCAAAGTTTATATGGGCAGGTAAGAGAGCTAGTTTCCCGTCGCAAATGCAAGAAAGTCACAAAGAAATAGGTGGTTTAGGGGTACCAAATTTAAAAGACTACTATATAGCAGCAGTCTTAGACCAACTGAAACAATGGTTCGCCAACAAAGACATTAAACACTGGTCCCAACTAGAACAGTCATGGTTGCACCCTAGATCCCTACAGTCATTGATACTTGCTAACAACATACAACAAGTTACAATCAAAAATGATCACCCTACCATACAAGCTACAATGCAAGCCTGGTCCCACCTAAAAAAGACATCCAGCCCAAAAATGGAATTCACAGAAGTACTTATCCCACTAGAAACCTTGAAATGGCTGATCCCAAACATTTCCCTAGAACAATGGCAAAGTAATCAAATCTTACTATTGAGGGATATAATACAAGAAGATAAGTTGCTGCCATTCAAAGAAATACAAAATAAGTTTCATCTACAGTCACCAGAGTTTCTGACCTACCTACAGATTGCCTCATGGTATAACAAATGGAAAATATCAAATTCTCTCATACCAACTCTAGTATGGAAGTAATTGAATTCCACTAACCCTAAAACGAAAGGAATATCTCTGATGTACACAATACTCAATGCCAAAAGATTATTTACTAAACTCACTCCCCTACAAAAATGGGAAAAAGAATTAGGCCAGACGTTTACAGATAAACAATGATTATCGGCATTTAAATGTAATCATAGATTTTCGAGGTGCTCTAACTATGAGGAACTGGCGGCAAAGCTAATAGCAAGATGGCATTATACACCGTACATGATGGCTAAATTCTCTAGAGAAAATTCTAATTTGTGTTGGAGAGGCTGCGACCATGTTGGAACATTGACCCACATGTTATGGTTATGCAAGCATATTCGCAGCTTCTGGTCAGAAATATTTAAACTAATAGCGAAAATAACAGGAGTCTTTACCACTCCATCGGTCGAGAAGGCCATTCTAAGCATTAATATGTCAGAATACCCAATCTCAGTGAGATCTATATCGATGCATATACTTTTTGCCGCCAGGTCCATGTTGGTGAGTAAGTGGAGATCCGATGAAATTCCCAGTATCAGAGAAATTACCACAAAGATCAACACGATATCTGTTTATGAAAAAATCTTAGCTTATAGAGATGGCTATGGCGCAAAATATCTTTCAAATTTGAAACTGTGGAATTCACTATTTCATACATAAAAATAATTCTGTTACCTGTAATCCAGTTGAAGTTCAAATCACTACCTTTTTACCCTTTCTTACTTTCTACCTCCCCCCCCCCTCTCCTTCTATCTTACCAGTTTGTATGGTGATATGTTCTAATCACCACAGTTAATGTACTATTAAATGGAGCTAATCGATTGTGAAGTTCAACTATGAAACATAAAGCATAAACAATAAGAATTATTTGTTCCAGGATATTGTATTATCTACAAAATCTTAAACTGAGTTAATCTGTAATATTTTAGCATCTTGTGTATCTGATAAATGTACAGAAGACAATCCCATGATGGACAAGTTGAATATTTTCATAACATGTATGTATGACAAATTCTTAATAAAAATTATTCTTAAAAAAAAAAAAAATAGCACTTTTGATTATTCATGTTCGTGTCCCATAGACTTTTACGGTGTTCGCGTGTTCGAAGGAACTTTTTTCCTGTTCGTATGTTCTGGTGCGAACCGAACAGGGGGATGTTCGGCTCATTCCTACTACAGATTATTATTATGGCTACCTTCTCTACATGTTTAGAGAAGAAGACGTCGCACAGAAGGTGTTATAGACTTAAATTCTTCAAACATTTCATTATAATTAGCAAACCATGCCAATTCTTGCTCAGTGTTACCCGTATGGGTAAGCCGATACACCGACAGTGTACATGAGACCTGCATGGCATCAGTGATCTGCTGATCGCTGGTGCAATGCTTTCCAGGCATCTACAACAAAAAATAATAGATGCACATTTTTTTTTATTGATGGGCACACTGGCAGCAATTGATGGGTACTGTAGCTGTGTTTGATGGCACAGTGGTGGCAATTTATGGGTACAGTAGCTGCGTTTGATGGGCACAGTGGCTGTAATTGATGGGCACAGTAGCTGCGTTTGATGGGCACAGTGGCTGCAATTTTTTTTTTTTTTCTATTTGTTTGCGCCCCCCCCAAAAAAAATTTTGAGCACCAGCCGTCACTGCTCCAATGTGGGCTGATGTACATTGGAACATACCAAAGACATGTAGTAGAATACATTTTGGCCTAAATTTTCAAAGAAAATTGATTTTATTGGATAGGTTTTATAACAGTAGTAGTAGTAGTAGTAACAGTTTTTTGTTGTTTACCAAAAAATAAAAAAACCTAGTGGGGATTAGGGATGAGCCGAACACCCCCCTGTTCGGTTCGCACCAGAACATGGGAACAGGAAAAAAGTTTGCTCGAACACGCGAACACCGTTAACGTCTATGGGACACGAACAAGAATAATCAAAAGTGCTAATTTTAAAGGCTTATATGCAAGTTATTGTCATAAAAAGTGTTTGGGGACCCGGGTCCTGCCCCAGGGGACATGGATCAATGCAAAAAAAAGTTTTAAAAACTGCCTTTTTTCAGGAGCAGTGATTTTAATAATGCTTAAAGTCAAACAATAAAAGTGTAATATCCCTTTAAATTTCGTAACTGGGGGGTGTCTATAGTATGCCTGTAAAGGGGCGCATGTTTCCCGTGTTTAGAACAGTCTGACAGCAAAATGACATTTCGAAGGAAAAATTACATTTAAAACTACCCGCGGCTATTGCATTGCCGACAATACACATGGAAGTTCATTGATAAAAACGGCATGGGAATTCAACACAGGGAAACCCCGAACCAAAATTTTAAAAAAAAAAGACGTGGGAGTCCCCCTAAATTCCATACCAGGCCCTTCAGGTCTGGTATGGATATTAAGGGGAACCCCGGCCAAAAAAAAAAAAAAAAAATGACGTGGGGTTCCCCCTAAATTCCATACCAGACCCTTATCTGAGCACGCAACCTGGCAGGCCGCAGGAAAAGAGGGGGGGACGAGAGTGTGCCCCCCCCTCCTGAACCGTACCAGGCCACATGCCCTCAACATTGGGAGGGTGCTTTGGGGTAGCCCCCCAAAACACCTTGTCCCCATGTTGATGAGGACAAGGGCCTCATCCCCACAACCCTGGCCGGTGGTTGTGGGGGTCTGCGGGTGGGGGGCTTATCGGAATCTGGAAGAAGATGGAGGAAGAAACCGAAGGAAGATAGAAGATAGAAGAAAGAAGATACAGTATAAGATAGAAGAAAGAAGAAGCATTTAAATGAAGGAATTGTCAAAAACTGTCTCTTGTCATTTTTAACATTTCTGACAGTTTTTTTGTGAAATGGTAGGGGTACTTTTGTACCCCCTTACCATCCCCAATAGGGATCACACTGTGCAGGAGAGGAGAAAGACACCTAGCTTCTAGAGACCTTGAGACGGATAAATACCGTATTTATCGGCGTATAACACGCACTTTTTTCCCCTTAAAATCAGGGGAAAGTTGCAGGTGCGTGTTATACGCCGATCCCCCTGCGATCCGAGCTGTCACTTGTTCAAAATCGCGGACCGCGATTTGAAAATGGCGCCGCCGGCGCCGAAGTACACAGAGCCGGTCCTCGGCTCTTTCCGGCGGCTCTCGTTTACTTTCGGTTTCACTCGTAGTCCGGAGCGGAGCTATCCGAGTAGGTTCGGATAGCTCCGCTCGGGACTACGAGTGGAGCCGAAAGTAAACGAGAGCTGCCGGAAAGAGCCGAGGACCGGCTCTGTGTACTTCGGCGCCGGCGGCGCCATTTTCAAATCGCGGTCCGCGATTTTGAAGATGTGACAGCAGGGACAGGGGATCCCAGGCTGCACTGGGGCAAGGCTGCACTGGGGAAGGCTCTACTGGGGAAGGCTCCACTGGGGAAGGCTGCACTGGAGAAGGCTGCACTGACAAGGCTGCACTGGGGAAGGCTGCACTGACAAGGCTGCACTGACAAGGCTGCACTGACATGGCTGCACTGACAAGGCTCCACTGGGTAAAGCTGCACTGGGGAAGGCTGCACTGGGGAAGGCTGCACTGGGGAAGGCTGCACTGACAAGGCTGCACTGACATGGCTGCACTGACATGGCTGCACTGACAAGGCTGCACTGACAAGGCTGCACTGACAAGGCTGCACTGACATGGCTGCACTGACATGGCTGCACTGACAAGGCTGCACTGACAAGGCTGCACTGGGGAAGGCTGCACTGACAAGGCTGCACTGACAAGGCTGCACTGACAAGGCTGCAATGAAGGACATTTAAATGTAAGTTTTTTTCCCTTCAACTTCCCTCCTAAAAGTTTTTTTTCCTTAAAATTCCCTCCTAAATTGGGGTGCGTGTTATACGCCGGTGCGTGTTATACGCCGATAAATACGGTACTTAGAAAAACCCTCTAGGCTTCTAGTGGGGACTGTCTGAATGTTAAACAATCGAAACTGGTTGAATAGGTCACTCTAGGAGTGACTCTGCATGGAAATAATGAATATAAAAAAAACTAATAGAAAAGTAAAAAAGAGGGAACATATCCCGAAATCAAGTTAACATACGTTCTTTTACAGGACATTGTTACATCTGGACATGTCCCGAGTTATCATGCAATGGGATAAGGAGAGAGGGGGGGGGGGTGGGGGGGGTGAGGAGAAGAAAGAAAGAGAAAGAGAGAGCAGAGAGAGTTAGCCGTCCGCCAGTCAGTTCCTGGGTGTAAATAGTACTATAATGCCTCGTTTCCACCGAGCGGATCGGTTCGGTTTGGTTTGGTACGGTACGCTATTTTGGGTGTTTCCATTATCAAAGCGTGCCATACAACCGAACCGAACCATTCCATTCAGGGTCCTGCTTCAGATGTGGGGCCATAGAAAATGGAACGGTTCGGTTAGGGCGGAGCTACGATACTTTACACTGATTGGTGGACGTGTGACGCCATGACGGCATTTTTTCTAAACCCACGTATGGCCCCTGTCGGTTCCACTTGCAGTGGAAACACTCGCCTGAATAGGCCGGACCATTCTAGGCAAACTAGATCTGACCCGAACCGATCCGCTCGGTGGAAACGAGGCATAAGTGTGAATTTGAGGAAGCACCTACGCCTATGTATTTGGACCATGGTTCCCAAGTCTTTTCAAACTGTGCTGAGGTGTCCAGTATGGAGCTTACCATCTTCTCTTGGGCCATTATCCATGAAATTTTGCGTTTAGCCACTATAATAGAGACCTTAGGAAGCTTCCAGGCTTTGGCCAAGGTGAATTTGGCACCAAGCAGAATAAAAAATATTAATTTTTGCAAGTATTTTGGGGCCCCTGGAATTAGGTGATTGAGTAGAGCCGTCAGAGGAGACTTGGGAACGGTTAGGGCTGTGACTTTAGATATGATGTGGAAAATTTTGTTCCAGAAGCTTCTGATTTTGGGACAATCCCACCAAATGTGCATCATGGTGCCCTTCATATGACATCCGCGGAAGCATAAAGGAGAGACCGAGGGATATGCCCTACATATGACATCCGAAGAAGCATAAAGGAGAGACCGAGGGATACATGAGGGAAAGCCGGGAGGGGGTTAGGTACCATCTGGTGATGACCTTCAGGCTAGCTTCAATTAATGTGATATTGAGTATACCATTAAAGGATCTAAAGAAGGTTTTGTGGCAGTGTTCCAGATCCCAGGATTCCCGTGCATCCCTCTCCCACTCCAGCATGAATGTTGTTTTCCGACCGCTTGTTGCAAGCGAGGAGTAGATTATGGAGATCCCCCCCCCCTCTGCTCCAGAAGCTGCCCACACCATAGTTCATATGGGGTGAATTGAGGTGGTTCCGGTTTCGATACCCAAATGGAATGAAGAAAGTGTGACAGTTGCATCTGAACCTTTCCGAATTGGGTAGGTCCAAATGTTTAATGCAATGGGCGAGAGAAATTGGTCCAGCTGAGGTAAAATAGTTCCCGATCCGGTACATTCCCCTGTCTAGCCACCACTGAAATGCTTTGATATCCATGCCTGGATGGAAATCCGGGTTATGGAAAATATGGGCTAAGGGCTTGCTTTGTGACACCAAGGAAGGAGACTTCCTGAGAGTGTCCCAAATCCTCAGTGACTGTGGCAAGGAAGGAGATAGGATGGGAGGCCTAGTCTGTGGAGAGCACCAGAGGAGGAAATCTATAGTGAAGGATGGGACTGACTGCCTCTCCATTTCTACCCAATAAGGTCTGGCTGATTTAGAATAGACAATGGATAGCTGAGCCAATCTAGCAGCTTGGTAGTACCAAAAAAAAATTAGGGAGGCCCAGTCCCCCCTTATTTCTCAGGCTGTATAAGGAATGTCTCGCAAGTCGATGACCAGATTTACCCCAAATAAATTTGACAACCTTGTTTTGGAACGCCAGAAGATGGTGCTTTTTATATGGCGATCGGAAGCGAGCGAAATATATATAAGAGTCTTGGGAGAAGGGTCATTTTGACAGAGTTTATTTTACCTAGCTAGGATAATTGGTGAGGGGACTATTGCTTAAGATCTGATTCCAATTTTTTGTAGATGGGGGAGGTAATTAACTTGATATAGTTGTTCAAATTTAGGTGTGAGATTTATACCAAGATATCGTATGTAAGACTCACTCCACGAAAAGAGTCCTTCAACCGAGATACCAGAGACTCTGAGAGAGACACATTGAGTGCTTGGGATTTAGAATAGTTGACATGTAAACCTGAAGTCCTGGCAAAGTCCTCCAGGAGCTTACAGACAACAGGAAGGGATGTGACTGGGGACGTAAGGTAGAGAATGAGATCATCGGCGAATAAGCCGCATTTGTGAATTTTAGGACCACATCTGACCCCTGCTATGTCTGGGTTAGTGCGGATAGCGATTGACAGCGATTCAATTGCTATCGCAAATATAAGTGGCGATAGCGGGCATCCCTAGCGGGTCCCTCTCGCTATTTTAATAGGTTCTGAAAGTTGTCCTTGTAATTTAATCCTAGCTTCGGGGTAAGAGTATAGTGATTTAAGTAGCCCAGAGAATCGGGGGCCAAAGCCCCATCTTTCTAGAATAGAGAACAGGTAGGACCAAGAAACAGAGTCGAAAGCCTTTTGTAGGTCTAGAGACAGCAACATACCCTTTTGATCACAGCCGCCATCCCAGCCAGATTGCAAGATAGAAACCACATCAACTGTTCTTCTGATTTGGTCAGGACCCTGCCGTCCGGGAATGAACCCGACTTGGTCCTTATCTATATAAGACCCAATAAAGGACGCCAGGCAATCAGCCATAATTTTAGTCATTATTTTAAGATCCTTATTGATAAAAGATATGGGTCTATAGTTAGATACCTCACCTGGGTCCTTGTCCGGTTTTGGGATGACGGTTATGAATGCAGCATTCATCTGCGGGTCCAGAGGGTCCCCTTTGATTTTAGAGTTAATAAATTTGGCCAGGTACGGTGCTAAAGTATTCGCAAAAGTTTTATAATATGGTGTGGAGAAACCGTCTGGACCTGGAGCTGACACCTCTTTAGGTTTTTTATTACTGCTAGAACTTCCTCAGTAGATACAGGAGCTTCGAGTCTATCTCTGTGGTCCGCCGACAGAGTGGGAATCAGTAGGTTATCCAAGAATTTGGTTACAGCATGAGGCCCATTCAACTTATGTTCACTATAAAGATCTGCATAGAATCCATGGAAGGCTTCCATGACTTTCAGAGGATTCGTCGTGTGTTGTTGTCCTGCTATTTTAATTCTAGGGAAGGCGTACGAGTGAGTACGTGGCGTGAGTCGGGAGTCCAAGAGAGACCCAGCTTTATCCTTTTGGTAGTAATATTTTGCCCCTTGCCATAAAATGCTTTTTTCTGCCTTGACTGTGAGAGCTAAATTAAGTTCCAGGCGTGCCACGTCCAGACGGGACACCGGTACCCGAGCTGGATCTCTCTTGTGCTCCGAACAAATTTTTTGGAAGGTCTTTTCAAGATTGTCTATGTCGACCCTGTGTTCCCATTTTAATTTGGGAGGCCATTTGAATTATTTTCCCTCGTATGGTCGCCTTATGAGCCGCCCATAAGGTTTCAGCTGAAACGTCTGCAGTGTTGTTTTGCATAAAGTAGTCAGAAATAGCTTTTTTGATTTCTACTTTCCTAATAGGGTCAGAAATATTTGTTTCTTTTAGTCTCCAGAAAGCAGGTTTGGTTTGTGGGGCTTGGTTGTTTATTATAACACTCAACAAGGAGTGATCGGACCACACCGTGTCTTTGATCTGTGCTTTTCGGGCTGTCGGAATTAGGCTATTGGAGACCAACAGATGGTCCAGTCGAGCGTAAGATTGGTGTGCATGGGAAAAATGTGTATAATCTTTTTTGGTTGGATTTAACTCCCTCCAAATGTCCGTGAGACCCTGTGAGTATATCAATTTAGCTATCTTAGAACTGTTCCTAGTTGGGCGGACGGTTTGAGCACGGAGAGGTTTGGATCTGTCTAGGCCCTGGTCAAAGGCGATATTAGAATCTCCGCCTAAGATTGTGGAGCCTTCCAGTAGGGGAACAAGTGTCTTAAACATGTTACTGAAAAATTTGAGTTGTCCTGCATTCGAGGCGTAATAGGATACTAGAGAAAATAGTCTACCCTCTATAGAACCCTTCACAAGGAACCCTTCCCGCAGCACCTGTTGCAAAGTGAATTTGCAATTCTTTGAAATGAGGATAGCCACCCCTCTGGTTTTATCTTCCGCGTTAGCTAAATAAAATAAGGGGAATTGGGCGTGAAGGAAATTGGGTTTGTACCGGATCGGGAAGTGTGTTTCTTGAGGAACCAGGACATCAATTTTGCGGGATTTCATATAATATAGGACCTTCCTTCGTTTAGAAGGTGAATTTAGCCCTTAGGTATTATGAGTCACCACCCTTAACAGGGAAGACGATGAATCAGCGACAGCCATGAAGCAGAGGGGGTGGACCAACCACCATTCTATCAACTCTTACCTGATCTAAGGAGCTGTGGGGAACTGCAGCCAGTGCAGAAAAGGGAATCCGTCGCTTCTTGTGTGGAAAATGGACATTGACAGGCAGACGGCCAACTGCAAAAATAAGAGTCGTTAGAGAGGAGAGAAGAAGAGGAGAAGGAGGGGAAGGTGAGGGTGGGTGCTTCAAGCCCCTTAGGGGCTTGAGAGAGCAGTGAAGGCTTCGAAGCACATCACTCATCGAAGAAGAAGACACGTCCAGTCCCTGCATACAGGGTGGACTCCTAACCCAGGGAGAAGGAATTACCTAAACCGTGGGGTAGGGGGAGGCGCGGCATAACTGCCCCAACCTTGGTGCACCTTTAAATAGACAACATAACTAGAAAACAGAATCACTCTGATTTGAGGGATCAGGGGGCCCTGACAGCCCACCATCTAGCATTCCCTTCCCCCCGCTCGGAGAAAAAAGCCAGGAGGGGGGATGGACTCTTCAGGCTCCAACCCCGGGGGAACAGTACCGGGCCCAAATAGAAAGCATTTCTACAGCTATTATTAGGGGTTAGACCTCTACGGTTAATACCATCGGTAAATTTATGCCTAAAAACATCAGGAGGCAAGTGATAAACAAAGGATTAACATTAAACCCTGACCAATATCCATGAGAGCCTACATTAACCTTATAACCATGTAATTAGCTCTTAATAGGAGGGCTTCTATAGGCCGCAAAGGGTACAGATGCCAGGAACAAATTGACTAAAAAATGAAAACAAAAAAGAGGGGGTGGGGGGAAGGAAATGGCGCTTAAAACTAGCGAAAGATTTTTTCGTGCATTGTAAAAAAAAATCTTCCTCCCTTTCCCCCCTCCCCCCCCCCAAAAAAAAAACACCCCGAAAAAAGTGAGTGGAAAAAAATGTATCAGGGGTATATCTACCCCAGAGTCTCTCGGAGCTCAGATTGAACACTGAGGAGAGAGTCCAGTTAGAAAGTTAGCAACAAGAAAAAAATCCTTGACTCGTGGTGTCATGGAGGTCTGGCTTCTTTGGTGCGTTTGTATTTAGGTTAGTCCCAAACAGGCTGTAGAGGACTCGCTGGAGAGGGGCGTTTGGAAGAACCCGCTGAAGAGTTTGTCAGGTCCATTGCTGACTCTTGTGAGATGAGGCGAAGATCTAGAAGTACCCATTCACCTTCTTGTAGGCTGCGGAAGGAATGTGTCTTGCCCTTGTAGTCAAACTTCAGTGCAAAGGGGAAGGCCCATTTATATTTGATTTCACGTTGAGATAGAATAGTAAGTAAGGGTTTCAGTGACCTCCTTTTTTGTATTGTGTTTGGTGATATGTCTGCGAAAGGGTGTTGATATCTGCATTTTTTCATCACTTCTTCCTTTACCGAGAAGTAGTGAAGTTTAACCACTATATCCCTAGGCAGGCCATCTTTCCTCGGGGTTCCCAACGTTCTGTGAGCTCAGTCTATCTCCAACTTATGTGAAGGAATGTCAGGGATAATTTGTTTGAGAAAGTCCTGAACTACTGATGTTGTTTCCGTTATCGATTCTGGGAGCCCCCTAATTCTGAAGTTCTCCCTTCTAGATCTATTTTCAAGATCATCGATACGAGAAAGCGCAATGTCCAGCTGATCCTGTAACACCTGGATTTGGGCAGAGTTCTGTCTGGTTTTAGAAATGGTATGGTCAAGTTTATCTTCAATAGCTTCCATCCTGGAGCCCAGTACTTGGAAGTCTTCCCTGATGTCTCCCGTGATTTTAGCTGCAGTTTCAGCCAGGCCTCTGTCTAAAAGGGCTGACAATTGGGAGAAGAGGTCCGGAGCAGAGAGCAGTGTGTGAGAGGGGATGTCTGTCAGTGCAGGCCCTGTCACAGTGTTAGGAGAGGTAGGCTCCATGGATAAGTGCTGAAGCTCCTCCATTGACTGTGCAATAAGGGGTTCTGTAAATGCTGGGGTGTGTGCCATTGGTTTAAGATTACTCACTGGGGTCCCAGGAAGGAAAGAGCGGGTTAATGCAGCATATGACAGCTTGTCTCCCTGGCTCTCCTCAGCAGTCTGCGTATTAGGCAGCATTGCCCCAGCCATCTTGGATTCGGCCCGCTCCGCCGAGGCTCTGAAGAGCGGTTCTAGGTCCCTCCTGGACGATCCTGCCAACATGGGCTTGTGCCCCAGCTATTCCGCCCCCAGACTAGGTGGGTTTCGTGGCCCCCGGGGTCCTGGATCCCCCGCTATGTGTGCCGGGTGGTTGAGGCAGTGCGGAGCTCTGGACTTAAGCAGCCATCTTGGAGCAGTCCACGCATGCACCTGGGGATATTACACTTTTATTGTTTCACTTTAAGCATTATTGAAATCACTGCTCCCGAAAAAAACGGCCGTTTTTAAAACTTTTTTTTGCATTGATCCTTGTCCCCTGGGGCAGGACTCAGGTCCCCAAACACTTTTTATGACAATACCATGCATATAAGCCTTTAAAATTAGCACTTTTGATTTCTCCCATAGACTTTTAAAGGGTGTTTTGCGTGGCTTTCGAATTTGCCGCAAACACCCCAAATTGTTCGCTGTTCGGCGAATTGGCGAACAGCTGATGTTCGAGTCGAACATGAGTTCGACTCGAACTGGAAGCTCATCCCTAGTCAGAACACAATATTAATCAGATCACTTCTATTTATTTATTATTGGTCAGAATATAGGGACCACTTCAGCCCCGGAAGAATTTACCCCCTTCCTGACCAGGCCATTTTTTGTGATACAGCACTGCGCTGCTTTAACTGACAATTGCGTGGTCGGGCGACGTTGAACCCAAACAAGATTTATGTCCCTTTTTTCCCACAAATAGATCTTTCCTTTGGTGGTATTTGATCACCTCTGCGGTTTTTATATTTTGTGCGCTATAAACAAAAATAGAGCGACAGTTTTGAAAAAAAAACAATAATTTTTACTTTTTGCTATAATAAATATCCCCCCAAAAAATGTAAAAAAACAAATTTCTTCCTTATGTTAGGCCAATATGTATTCTGCTACATATTTTAAAAATATTTTGAAAAAAGACACTGGCAGGGAAAGGGTTAACACTAGTGGTGATCAAGGGGTTAAATGTGTTCCCTGAGAGGTGTTTCTAACTGTATGGGGGCTGGGCTGACTGGAGAAAGAGAGAGGTTACTGTTCCTAATCACTAGGAAGAGACAATCTCACTCTACTTCCCTGACAGAATGGGGATCAGTTTGTTTATACTGGTAGATCTCCGTTCTGCCTCTCTCTGGAGCGATCGCGGGTGGACCTGCTGGCTCCCCCGCTAGCGAATTAGCACAGATTGCCGTGTACAAGCTCAATATATGACAGCGATTTGTGCAGCCAACTTGCCACAGTACAACTGCGGTGGCTGGTTGGCAAGCAGTTAATAACTACTGGGACCCCATCAGTGGCGGCCCATCCATAAGGGACACCCGGCGCCACCCCCTCCCCCCCAGGCAATCAAAAAAATAAAAAAATAAAAATTGTTTTTAAACATGGCCCTTTAAAACAAAAAACAGCTTCAGCTCGCTGCCCATAGTGTATCACTATGGCCGGGTGCTTTGTTCTCAGTGCGAGAACAAAGTCACTTCTGGCGGGCTATAAAAAGATGGCCGCCGTGAGGTCTTATCCCCTTGTGGAGAGGGGAGGCCCCTCCCCTCTCCACTGAACACACAGAGAAAGCCAGGAACTAGCTGCCGCTAAAGGGGAGAGACAGACGCGGCATTAAGGAGGGCTGTGCTGCCGGGGATACAGATGTGAGGAAGACTTTGCTCTGCTAATGGGGACACAGATGTGAGGAGGACTCTGCTCTGCTGATTGGGACACAGATGTGGGGAGGACTTTGCTCTGCTGATGGGGACACAGATGTGAGGAGAACTCTGCAGCTCTGCTGATGGGGACACAGATGTAAGGAGGGCTCTGCTCTGCTGATGGGGACACAGATGTAAGGAGGGGCTCCGCTGATGGGGACACAGATGTAAGGAGGGGCTCTGCTGATGGGGACACAGATGTAAGGAGGGACTCCACTGACAGGGACACAGATGTAAGGAGGGGCTCCGCTGACAGGGACACAGATGTAAGGAGGGGCTCTGCTGACAGGGACACAGATGTAAGGAGGGGCTCCACTGATGGGGACACAGATGTAAGGAGGGACTCCACTGCTGGGGGCACCTGATGTAAGGAGGGAATCGACTGGGGGCACCTGATGTAAGGAGGGACTCCGCTGGGTGCACCTGATGTAAGGAGGGACTCTGCTGGGGGCACCTGATGTAAGGAGGGATGACTCTGCTGGGGGCACCTGATGTAAAAAGGGACTCCGCTGGGGGCACCTGATGTAAGGACACTGTCAGGGAATTAGTAGACCAGACTGAGTAGACTGCACAGAGATAACAAAAAGGCATGTAAGTGAATAGTAATGATATTTATTAAGATAGGTGATAAATTAAGAAAATACAAACAGTGCACATCCAACCTAACAAACCCACCAACAGCAACAGTATATACAGCAAGGGGCAGTACCAGAACACAGATGTCAGCCAGGCCAGGGTCATACACAGCAGATCAGCAGAAGGACAAGGGATGTTCCAGAAACATAAACGTTAGCCAGGCCAAGGTCATACACAGGGAGATCAGTAGTAAAGGAACAATGAACCAACAGGACAGGGAGGGGATGGATCGAGCTGAAGGGTAAAGGTAAGGGTACAGGAACACAGAAGGGACCGGGTCAGGATAAGCTCGGGAACAAGGTCAGATGCAGGCTCGGGTAACAGGCAGCAAGGCCCTAGGAGAGAGAGATACCAAGGCTAGCATGTGAGGGCTTGCTGGGTATTTATGAGACTGCAGTAATTGTCCTCATGTAACACCTGAGTGCAGGAGTCACTGTCTGCTCCAAACTGCCGGAATACACCTGCTGGTGGACACTGATACTACGGCCCAAGGACCCAACAGTGCCACCAGCAGGTGAGTCCTCTTATTACAGGTCCTGGGTGTTGGAAGACACCCGCTGGTGGACTCTGGTACTGCGATCTAAGAGACCGACAGCGCCACCAACAGGTGAACCCTTTCATGACAGAGGGACTCCGCTGGGGGCACCTGATGTAAGGACGGACTCTGCTGGGGGCACCTGATGTAAGGATGGACTCCGCTGGGGCACCTGATGTCAGGACAAACTCTGCTGGGGGCACCTGATGGAATGTGCTTCAATCATCCTGACACCATAACAACCATGGTGCCGGGATGATTGAAGTGCTAACACCAGGTGTTTGGAGTATCTTTATCTGCTGATTGTTAAACTTTCTAGAATACACATATTTCTATTGTTCAGAAACGTATATGGTGGTGTTCCGCGCTTAGGACAGGCTTGTGACTGAACTGCAGCCCCCCAGATAAAGAAAGCCCCAAAGGTGCGATCCAATAATTGTAAAATCTGAATTAGGGGATTGGCGCTGTTCACTAGTATGAAATAAATGAATCCACTATAAACAAACTGCTACTACAAGGAAAGCCTTTTACCCCAACTATAAATGAATGAAAAGTGTAACACAAGTGCTAGGAATGGTCACAAAAATGTGCAGACTACCCAAGGTAAAAAAGAATATAATACATAAAAAATATAAAATATAAAAAATGGAACTCCAAACAATGAGTGATCGATCAAGTGTGTATAGAAAGTGATTGTCAATGTCCACTGAAAAGGATGATGTGTATGCAAAAAAATGCGATAAAAAATATATAAGTGAGTGATACCTAAAAATGGGGACAAACACACTGTTGCCCACTATAAATGAGTGTGTGTACTGGTGTAGCTAAATATTGAAAAAAATTGTTTGGAAAAAATGTGTGAGAAAAATAAAACTAAAAACAAAAATAAAAATAGAAAAGAAAACATAGGAAAAAACAAAGTCCAGGTAACCACAAAATTGTTATCAACAAGCAGCACAAAAACAACAAGTGCCGTGAATATTAGTTCTGTCGTTCAGTAAAACAGTTCTAGTGCAACAGGCTAGTGCATCTTCAGAGGTTACAGGTAAGTCCGTCCCAATAGTTGTGTACTGTCCAGTGTGGAGTCCCCTCTAGTGCCCCCACTCACCAGAGCGCTCAACCCCTGCAGGGGTAATGAGCATGTAGATCCAAATCTGATGATCCAATCGGTCGGTGTCCCCCTCACCACCTTTTATCACTTGTGTCACCAGATCGTTCTCAAAGGACATCCATCCGGACCAGTTACCATGTGCAGGGAAAAGAGAAGAGCCTCATAGTGTAATTCCGAAAGTAAATTTATTAAGCTCAAGCTCACAGCAGGAATAAATAAAATCCAAAGATTAAAAACAAATGGAAACAAATGGCACTCTGCCGGCTGGCTCTACGTGAGAAGCCGCAGACAGAGTAGTGTGAGCGGCGTGCGTTCCACAGCCGTCTGCCGATGCCGGAAGTGCAGGACAAAAACGAAACGGATAAAAAGACGTATGCGTACCAAGACGCATACGTCTTTTTATCCTTTTCGTTTTTGTCCTGCACTTCCGGCATCGGCAGACGGCTGTGGAACGCACGCCGCTCACACTACTCTGTCTGCGGCTTCTCACGTGGAGCCAGCCGGCAGAGTGCCATTTGTTTCCATTTGTTTTTAATCTTTGGATTTTATTTATTCCTGCTGTGAGCTTGAGCTTAATAAATTTACTTTTGGAATTACACTATGAGGCTCTTCTCTTTTCCCTGCACATGGTAACTGGTCCGGATGGATGTCCTTTGAGAACGATCTGGTGACACAAGTGATAAAAGGTGGTGAGGGGGACACCGACCGATTGGATCATCAGATTTGGATCTACATGCTCATTACCCCTGCAGGGGTTGGGCGCTCTGGTGAGTGGGGGCACTAGAGGGGACTCCACACTGGACAGTACACAACTATTGGGACGGACTTACCTGTAACCTCTGAAGATGCACTAGCCTGTTGCACTAGAACTGTTTTACTGAACGACAGAACTAATATTCACGGCACTTGTTGTTTTTGTGCTGCTTGTTGATAACAATTTTGTGGTTACCTGGACTTTGTTTTTTCCTATGTTTTCTTTTCTATTTTTATTTTTGTTTTTAGTTTTATTTTTCTCACACATTTTTTCCAAACAATTTTTTTCAATATTTAGCTACACCAGTACACACACTCATTTATAGTGGGCAACAGTGTGTTTGTCCCCATTTTTAGGTATCACTCACTTATATATTTTTTATCGCATTTTTTTGCATACACATCATCCTTTTCAGTGGACATTGACAATCACTTTCTATACACACTTGATCGATCACTCTATGTTTGGAGTTCCATTTTTTATATTTTATATTTTTTATGTATTATATTCTTTTTTACCTTGGGTAGTCTGCACATTTTTGTGACCATTCCTAGCACTTGTGTTACACTTTTCATTCATTTATAGTTGGGGTAAAAGGCTTTCCTTGTAGTAGCAGTTTGTTTATAGTGGATTCATTTATTTCATACTAGTGAACAGCGCCAATCCCCTAATTCATATTTCTATTGTTGTGTAGGATCTAGGCCTGCTGTCTCTCCCTCCATCCCTCATTCATCTCAGACGTTAACCACACCCCCTTAGAGTCACACCCTTTAAGCCACGCCCACTATTCCACTGAAATCACGCCCATTTTCACCAAGTGGGATGGGTCAAAAAGGAAGGGCGGGGTCTGGCACCCCCCATCCTAAGACTTCACCAGCCACCACTGGACCCGATGACTGCATAGACTATTTTCTGGAAAAGGTGAACTTGGCCTTTAAAATTGTGCACACCTCTGCAAAGGAAACAAACTTTGCTACACAATATTTTTTTGTACAAATAAGACAGATATAACAAATCACTTCCAATGGTACATTTAATATTTTTAGGGTTTACATTCACTTTCCATTTTTATAACCTCTCCATTCCAATGTGCAGTAAAGAATGATTTTCTAAAACAAGGTTGTTTCCATGTAATCTAATATCAATTTTCAGATAGAAATATTTTAGTAGTTAGGAGACTGGAAATGGTGTTCCAGAGAAGGAGGAGGAGTTATGTGGTCACATGGTTTACAGTTCATAAAAAAGACATTATTAGAAATCCTATCTATACTGTTAAAAAAAATACAAATTCTGATCTGACAGTGAGGATTTGTTTGGAAATGGGAACAAAAGCAAATCTGCCAAAGAGAAAAGGAGAACAAAGATAGTGGTGAGGAGTGCGGTGTATGTGTACTGTGTTTATCACTGACAATGGAGGTACAATTGGGATAATTAGTGTCAATCATTATTTTGGGATAATTAGTGTCAATCATTATTTTGGGATAATTAGTGTCAATCATTATTTTATCACATTGTTGTCTGAAAACACAAAGTCCTGTTACCTGTCTGTGTGATCTCATCCAGAACTGACAATAAATTAGGATGAGGATGATCTTCCTGTAGCTCATAGAGACATTCCCAGAGTCCAATCACAGCTTTTCTTCCCCGATCCCGAATATCTTGTAACAAGGTGTGAGAGAAGGCAGACGGGTCTTTTTCCATTGACTGGTATTTCTGGAAAATATAAGTTATTATTGTTTCAAATCTGCTGTTAAAATGTAACTTCATTTTTTTGGGATAAATACATAAAATGATTCTAGGTGCTTTGAACACTTCATTCAGAAAAGAACATCTTGTTACAAGGAAGTTATACTGGGTCCCGCTAACACATGCCTGAACTTTTCCTGGCCTTTGTATGCTTTTGCATTTCTCCCATCACAATTGGATGTAATAGGACACTACCAGAGCTGCAGGTGTTCCGTCAGATATTGCTACCTATCAGATTTAGTAACGGAAGTAACGTTTCATCACGGCCATCTTGGTACACCCTGCACTCCTCCACAGTAAGAATACAGTGAGAAGGTAGCAAGCGGACATCTTTATACACCCACCGGAGTTTTGCATTACACACTTACTTTTTATGCCCTGTACACACGATCGGACATTGATCGGACATTCCGACAACAAAATCCATCTGATTTTTTCCGACGGATGTTGGCTCAAACTAGTCTTGAATACACACGGTCACACAAAGTTGTCGGAAAATCCGATCGTTCTGAACGCTGTGACATAAAACACGTACGTCGGGACTATAAACGGGGCAGTAGCCAATAGCTTTCGTCTCTTAATTTATTCTGAGCATGCGTGGCACTTTGTGCGTCGGATTTGTGTACACACGATCGGAATTTAAACTATCGGATTTTGTTGTTGGAAAATTTTATATCCTGCTCTCAAACTTTGTGTGTCGGAAATTCCGACGGAAAAAGTCAGATGGAGCCCACACATGATCGGAATTTCCGACAACACAATCCGATCGCACTTTTTCCGTCGGAAAATCCTATCGTGTGTACAGGACATAACAGTTAACACTTAGCTTATATAGTCAAATTAAGTATTTTGAAATCGGTCTGAATGTTTATATATTGAATTTTAAAAGAAGCGGCGAGCCTGGTGATCTCACATGTTTGCTAAAATAATAGAACACAGCTGATTAGAAAAATCAACATCTAAACAGTCTGACGGATTTCAAAATACTCTGCCAAGCAAAGTCTGCCAAGCAAAGTAGGTGAGTTGGAAGCTCTGGTGCATCAGGAGAGCTATGATGTAATCGGTATAGCTGAAACTTGGCTTCATTCCTCACATGACTGGGCTATTAATATTCCTGGCTATGCACTCTTTCGGAAAGACAGAGTAAAAAGAAAAGGTGGAGGGGTCTGTCTGTATGTGAGAAGTGATCTCAAAGTGAGTGTGAAAGAGGACCTTGTGGCTGGAGAGTGTGATGAGTCTGAAGGGACAGGCACTCTATGACAGTTATTGTATTACGAGCTCGCTGCTCGTCGGATCTCCACCCGGTTTTAAACGTTTTAATGTGAGTACATAATTTTATACTGTAATAAAAGTGGTCTGCTTCTATACAATACTACACTATTGTGGGCTTCCTTTCTCAATCTATCTGGGTGACCCCGGGACACTACTTGAAAGGACCAGACGCCCCCTCAAGAGAAGTGACCAGGATAGGACCATATTTCTACCATTCTTCACAGCTGATTATACCCATGGTCTCTACAAAGGCTGCCATGCCTCTAAGTGGCTAAACGTGATTACCCCATTACCCTCAGGTAAGGGGCCACTGCCCACCAATGTGCACGCTGTTGCATGAAGACTGACCACCATTGTCACCCATTTTTAGCACGGAAGTGATTACACGTTTTATGGACTTTTGATTAATTGTTTTTTGTTGTACGGAGCACTACACCTGATAATATTTTGCATGCAAGATTTGCATGCATATTAATGAACTCTCAAGCACTTAGCCACATTTAACCTCCACTGGATGCACTTTTAGCACTTTGTTTATACATGCACTTGTGAATGTGTTGATTTATATCAGATTAAGCCAGCTGCTATATTTACCTATGCTATATTTATTCATTTATATATTTATGTTTGTAACCATGATGTCCAAGCACTGATCACTTTGCACGTTTTATTTATTAGCACTTGTCGTGTATCTATATTACGATTATTCGGTCATGCACACCACTAGCACATAATTATACAACTGTCACATTAGGTTATTTTTCCACTGCTCTGTTACAGTTGCAAAGATTAAATTTGGGTGTACTGTAAGATACTCACCATTACAGAGCCAATATACGCCTATCTCGTTAGGATTAGCGCAGCACCACATTCTATTTAATTTCTCTGAAGCATTATGGGTGGAACTGCATACAGATGTGCGTAGTTCAGAGTTAATCATTGGATGGGGGATGGGCGTGACCAGTGGCTGAGGGGAAGGGGAGTGCGTTGAGAACCCGGACCTATCTGCTCCTAGCTGCTCCTCCTGACGCCCGCCCGCCGCCCATGCTGGATGTTCTGGATGCCGCAGCGGCTTTTCCCACGCTTGTGACGGCCGGAGGGTAGGGGAGACAAGGAGTGAGCAGCCGGCTCAAGATCTAGCTGGTGCCACGGCCGCGGCTATCCTGGAGACAGGAGTCCAAAACCGCACCGGATCCTCCATCAGAGCGCTCGCGCTGGCTGCCTGCACACAGGTGGATGCCGCTGGTCAGCGGATTGGATGACAGGGGGAAGGAAGACTGTTCAGGTACACAGTGTGCTGTTCATCTGAGGTAATCCGTTTGTGTCATCCCTAAAAGACGTGAATTTGGGGAACCCCCCTGTAGTGACATCTCTCGGTGAGTTTTTACTTTGATGTACAGGAAGGGGCATATTAAAGGTTGGAGAGGGTGCTATAAGGTGGAAGGTGAACATACTGTCTAGCGCTTTCATCTCAGGGTTTTCTGAGTTTTTGGAAGTCGGTTTCTGGAGGTGGTTTTCTCCCTTGGGGTAACAGCGAACCACTAGTTTATTTGGGAAGAAAAGAGTTGGCAGAGACTGAACATTTGGTACAAATCTTTGCCCCCAAAATCTCAAGGGGTGAGGGAGGACAAGATGACCAGAAAAAAAGGGTCAGAGGAGGCCGCAGCACAGGAAGGAGCTGGGGCGCACAATCTGCAAGGTCCCAAAGAAAAAGTAGCCCAGGGAGCTGCCGCAAAATTGGAGCGCTTTGTCCACACACCAAACTGCACACCAAAAAAAGGAAACCAGGGGGGCGCACAACTCCAAAGGGGGGAAATTAATCACCCTGGGGGGAGGAAAAGCCAAGGTCCAGCTGAAATTTGTATACCTACAGTAACCGAATCAGCATCACAGACATATCTGGTAAAGGAGAGTGGCCTGAGTGGCCTGGGCAATGAAGTAATAAAGAATAAGGAGGCTCCAGAGCAGGAACCATCTCTGAAGGACATTCTCCTAGCAGTTAATGTCTGCAAGACCACGCTGTCGGATCTATCAGACCAACTTAAAGGTATTAGAGACGACTTGGCCATGTTTAAAAGGGATATGCAAGAGGTATGTGCCCGTACCACCGCTTTAGAAGAAAGGCTCAGTCAGGTGGAGGACGATGTGAACCCACTGAGACAGGAGGTTAAGAAGATGAAGGAACAATTAGACACATGCCTCCAGAAAATGGACGAATATGAGAACAGGGCACGCAGGAAGAATGTGAGGGTCCTGGGCCTCCCCGAAAAAAGTGAGGGCAACAACCTTGTAGAATTTATGGAGGGATGGTTTAGGGACATGTTTGGTAAGGACGCATTCTCCAACATGTTTGCTATCGAGCGAGCACACAGAATCGCCCCGAGGGTTCCACATCCAGGGGGTCAGCCAAGGCCCCTCATAGTTAAAATTTTGTTTTTTAGAGACAAAGTGACTATTCTCCAGAGAGCGAGGGAGATGAAAAATATCCTGTACAATGATGCAAGAATATCTTTGTATCCAGATTTTTCTCCTGAGCTGCAGAGACAGAGAGCAAAGTTTGTAGAGTGTAAGCGAAGCTTACAGCGGCATAGATTCAGTTATGCGCTGCTGTATCCAGCTCATTTATGGGTAACAGCACATGGAGAGGTGAAATTTTTCAATGCTCCTGCAGAGGTGTTTTCATGGTTAGAAAAGTATGAGGGAAGGCTATGGCCAGGTGAAAGGCCCCAGGGAGAAAGGGGGAAGGAGTAGGAGTTCAGAATTTGGGGGCTCTTTACCTCTTTTTTTTGTTTTTTTCCTCTCCTCTCTTTCCCCCTCCTCCGTCCTTTTTTCTCTTTCCATCCTTCTCTCAGTTGGTGTAGTAGGGATATATGGTTCAGAGGTGTGGGTTTAAGGGGGTAGCAGCTATGAAATTTTTTTTTTACACATATTAAGTATGCTGGGGGTAATTCCCCCCTTATAAAGGTTCGGGCTGCAATGCAAGAGGAGGAAGGAGGTATACCCAGGTTTAAAGGGTTAATCACGTTCACTTTAGAAGCTCAGTGGGAAGGGCCCAAGGTTGGGTCGGTGGGGGAGGGGGAGGGGGGATGGGATGGGGGGGAGAGGGGGGGTGGGGGGTTGGGAGGGTGTGGGGAAGAGGATGTGTGAAGGGTGGTTTGGGGAGGGGAGGGAGGTAGGGAGGTAGAGTGGAGTGAAGGGGGTAGTATTGAAGTCACACAAAAAGTAATGGCACCAAAACTTCAAAAATTAATCACAATAGCTTTGGAAATTGAGAATTATTTTGAGTCAAGATATAGGAACAGGTGATGGTAGACACAAAAATAGGTATGAGGGCAATATCAGGAACATTTAATTGTGTGAAGGTATGTTCGTGGAATGTGCGGGGGGTGAAAGATGTATGTAAGAAACAAGCAATTTTTTCTATGGCCAGAACAAGGGATGTCAGGATACTCTGCCTCCAGGAGACTCATTTAGATAGGGGTTCGGTTAACATTCTAAGGAATAGGGGCTATCAAGAGCAGTACCACTCAACCCATACCTCGTATTCGAGAGGAGTGAGTGTGCTGATAAACACCAGATTGGTTTTCTCCTGTAGACAGAGCAAACTGGACAAGTATGGTCGGTACGTTTTTCTCTATTGTAATATTGAGGGGCGGGATTGTATTCTTGCAAGTGTATATATTCCTCCACCATTTAAAACAGAGATACTTAACAAACTGATAAGTTTTATAGCAGATAAACCAGGGGTGCCGGTCATAGTAATGGGGGATTTTAACATGGCTATGGATAATCGTTTAGATAGATTCCCGACAGGGTTGGCTCCTGGAGGGGCATCTAGGGGCCCGCTTCTCTAATTCTGTGAGGAAGTGGGATGGGTGGATATCTGGAGGAGGTGGCATCCGGGTGAAAGGCAATATTCATGCCACTCAAGGACGCATGCCACTCTGTCCAGGATAGATTTGGTGCTCTGTAATGAGGAAGCTCTGAGAATGGTGGAAGGGATAGATTATGACCTTAGGGGGCTCTCTGATCATTCTCCAGTGTTTTTTTCAGTGAAAATGGGGTGGAGCACTGGACGAGGGGAGTGGAAATTGAACCCCTTTTGGCTTGAAGTAATTGAGGACGATGGGGGGATCGTTAGCAACCTGAAAGAGTTCATAAATCTGAATCAAGGATCTGCCCCGCTAGGTATAACCTGGGATGCTTTGAAGGCATTCCTTAGAGGGGTTCTTATACAGAAAATCTCCTATGTCAAGAAGAAAGCACAAGTCAAGGAACAAAGAATAAGGGAAAACGTGAGGGAGGTAGAAGTTAGATATTTGGAGGAGCCAACCACAGTTAGATATGAGGCTTGGGTAGAGGGTCAGGAGGAATATAGAAAATTAGTCCTGGAGAAAGAGGAAAAGAGTAGAATGTTTCAGAAACAGAATTTTTTTGGTGAAGGGGAATTGGTGGGTAGAACTTTGGCATTAATAGCTAGGGCAAATGGCCCCTCCTCCACGATACCGGCAGTGTGGGATAGGGACGGGAGCGCTATAAGGCATACTCCTGGTATGGTGGAGGTGTTCAAAGATTACTATGAAGATCTGTATAAGGCCCCACAGATGGATGTAGAATGGGAGATGTGGGAGTTCTTTGAAAAACTGAAAATAGTTCCGCTAGCCAGAGAGGAGAGAGATACCCTGGAAGCCTCATTGACACTGGTGGAGATACAAAGAGTGGTAAAGGAAATGGCGAATCAAAAAGCGCCAGGACCTGACGGTTTGCCCGCAGAACTGTATAAGAAATATGGGGAGGTTTTGCTCCCAAAATTAGTAGAAGTTTTGAATGGTGCCATGGTGGAAGGTAAACTACCCATGTCTATGACAGAAGCTACGATTATAATTTTGTTAAAAGAGGGGAAGAACCCGTTAGATGTTGCCTCATACAGACCAATCTCACTTTTATGCACGGATGTCAAGATTCTGGCTAAAGTTCTAGCGAACAGGTTAAAAAAATAATTTCTAGAGAAATACACGCGGATCAAACCGATTTCATTCCGGATAGATCGGTGAGTATGAATATCAGGCGAATGTATGGTAACATACAAGTACCTACGGAGAAGGGAGGCAATAGGGCTATTTTATCATTAGATGCGGTCAAGGCATTTGATAGCCTTGAGTGGCATTATCTGTGAAAGGTACTGGCAGAGCCTAGATTCGCCCCTAACTTTGTGAACTGGCTGAGGCTATTATATGATAAACCGAGAGCCAGAGTCAGGGTCAATGGTGAGTGCTCCAAGTGGTTCCAGTTGGGGAGGGGGAGGAGACAGGGGTGCCCACTGTCGCCCCTGCTCTTCGCCCTCGCACTGGAGCCCTTGGCAACAGCTCTGAGAATGTCACAAGAAATCCAGGGTTTCAAAAGTAGGGGTGCAGAGGAGAAAGTCGCTATGTATGCGGACGACATCCTGTTATTTCTGGGAGACACACAAGCCTCTTTGCTAGCAGCCATGAAGCTAATTAAAGAATTTGGGCGTTTCTCGGGTTTGAAGATTAACTGGGATAAATCGGCTCTATTGCCGATAGATCACCTGGTAAATCCTCTCCTTAGACAGGTGAGTTAGTTAAAAATTGAAAATCAAATGAGATACTTGGGGGTAAATATAACAAAAGACCCAGGGCAGTACATAACAGGCAATGTAGTACCATTATTGGTAAAATTAAAGCAGAAGAGTCGGGTGTGGGGTGGTCTTCCTCTCTCGGTCGCCGGTAGATGTAATCTTATCAAAATGATATGGATGCCACAAATCTTATTTATACTACATAATTCCCCTGTCTGGATTCCAAGGCATTGTTTTAGGAGGCTGGACAGTCTGTTCAGGGAATTAATTTGAAAAAATGGTGTGGCAAGGATAGATCTGAAGACGCTGCGGCGGCCGAGGGAGGAGGAGGGCCTGGCGCTGCCGGACCCCTGGAGCTATTTCTTAGCAGCCCAAATACAGTTTATGAGAGGCAGCAATGTGTCTGAAGAAAGGACAGGAAGAAATAGCTTATGGACGAGTAACATCAGTTATGATACAGAGGTGGAGGCAGTGGAGGCCCAATCCTTTGGACATAGCTGCCCCACAACTCAGTTAATGATCAGAAGCTGGAAGACGGTAAAGGCTGTATTAGGATATTCGGGGTTCTCTGAGTTTTCCCCGCTATGGAACAACAAAAATCTGAAGGAGCTTAGTGTGATGGGGAAAATAGAAGAATGGGATAGAAAGGGTATCCACCGTCTGAGGCAGCTGTACAGAGCAGGGAGGATGAAATTGTTCCAAGAGATAAAAGAGGAGTTTGCAGTGCCCAATAGCTTGTTTTTTGGCTACTTGCAAGTGAGACATGCCCTGGAGGCACAATTTAAGGGCAAAGAGATAGAGTGGAGCGAAATGCCCTTATTAAGGAAATTGGTAAATAGCAAGGGATCTAGAGGGCTGATTTCAGAAATGTACAGGAGTATAACCAAGGCGGGGCAGGAGGGGGAGGTGGAACCCAGGAGGAGAATTAAATGGGGGGAAGAGATCGGCACAATAACGGAGGAACAATGGAAGTTTAATCTAGCACTGGGCCCAAGGGTATCTTTGTTACCATCACAAGGGGTCTCCCATCTGTATTTGATTTATAGACTTTATTATACACCAGAAAAATTATTTAGGTTTGGAAAGAGACAGGATGCAAATTGTCACGTTGTGGAGATGGGAGAGGCGACCTGATACATATGTTCTGGCGATGCCCCAAGCTATATAGATATTGGGAAAAACTAGTGGAGGAAATTAACCTGCCTTCTGAGTTTATTTGCTGAAGGATACTCAGACTGCAATTATAAGATGTTTGTTCCAGGGTAGGAAAGTTATAGCACGGAAGTGGCAGGCGAAAGAACCCCCAACGGTAGGAGAATGGAGAAGAGGGGTCAAGGACATGATCATTAAGGAGGAATTCTGGTATAGAAGGAGAGGTAATCTAAAGAAATATAAGAGTATATGGAAGTTATGGCTGGAGTATGAATGAGTTAGTTAGGTGTAAGAGAATTTAGGTTGTGTGGGTGGTGTGTATTTGGGGGGAGGGGAGGATGGAAGTGGATGGGATGATGGGGGGGAAGGGTTGAGGGAGGGGGGGAGGGAGGGAGATGGTTGCAGACACCATTGTAGTTTGTACAAATACTGTGTATATAATCTGCTCGGTTGGAGAAATTGTTGTTTTTATTTTTTCCTAACTCAGAAGTTTTTGAATAAATAAAGATAAATTGTATATTAGCCACAATGATGTGAAAAAAAGAGATGGGACAGTTTTTGATTTTTAAAGTTGAAACAACGTCTCTTAGAATAAAATTTCGCTGAAGTGGTTAAAAAAAGAAAGAAAAAAAAAAAAGAAAAAAGTTAATCATTGGAGTTTTTTTATAGACCACCCAATGTTAATGAGGAGGTGGAGACTCAGCTCCTTGCACAGATGGAAAGGGCTGCAAGGGCTGGAACGGTGATAATAATGGGGGGTTTTAACTACCCAGAAATTGACTGAAGTAATGGCACTGCTGGGACAGTTAAAGGGCAAAAAATTATAAACCTATTACAGGACACTTTTATGGTCCAGTTTATTGAGGCCCCAACTAGGAATGATGCTCTGTTGGACCTGGTAATCTCAAACCATGCAGAGCGTATTACTAATGTTCAGATAAAGGAACGCCTGGGTAGCAGTGACCATAATATGATTTCATTTGATGTTAGCTGTAAGCAAAAATCACATATGGGAAAGATAAAAAAACACTTAATTTCAAGAAAGCAAATTTTCTAAGGATGAGGGCTGCTCTCCAGGACTTATGCCCGGTACACATGGTCGGACTTTCCGATGGAAAATGTGCGATCGAAGCTTGTTGTCGGAAATTCTGACCGTGTGTGGGCTCCATCGGACATTTTCCATCGGATTTTCCGACACACAAAGTTTGAGAGCAGGCTATAAAATTTTCCGACAACAAAATCCGATCCTTTAAATTCTGATCGTGTGTAGACAAATCCGACGGACAAAGTGCCACGCATGCTCAGAATAAATTAAGAGACAAAAGCTATTGGCTGCTGCCCCATTTATAGTCCCGACATAGGTGTTTTACGTCACCGCATTCAGAACGATCGGATTTTCCGACAACTTTGTGTGACCGTGTGTATGCAAGACAAGTTTGAGCCAACATCCGTCAGAAAAAATCCATGGATTTTGTTGTCGGAATGTCCAATCAATGTCCGACCGTGTGTACAGGGCATTAGACTGGGAGAGAATATTGGCATCAATGGGCATAGAACAGAAATGGGAATTCTTCAAAAAGACTGTTTGTGAACTCACTGCAAAGTATATTCCCATGGGCAATAAGTTTTAAAAGGCTAAAAATAAAAACCTATGTGGTTCACGGCCAAAGTTAAAAAAGCTATAAACTATAAGAAAAGCGCTTTTCAAAAATATAAAAATGAAGGAACACAAGTGTTATTTAAATGCTACAAATAATATAACAGAATATGTAAAAAGGAAATCAAGGATGCAAAAATTCAAAACAAAAGACAAATTGCAATAGATAGTAGGACAAACCCCAAAAAATTATTCAAATATATTAATAGTAAAAAGGTCAAGTCTGAGCATGTAGGCCCTTTACAAAATAATCTAGAGTGGGTGACTGGGGACAAAGAGAAGGCTAATTTATTAAATACTTTCTTCAGCTCTGTGTATACAAAGGAGCATGGGGGAGCTCATGTCCATAATGGGGGTGGTGGTGACACAGCCCCAAATCCACAATGGCTCAAAAGTGATATAGTCCAGAAATATTTAGACAGAATAAAGGTGGATAAAGCACCTGGACCTGATGGCATCCACCCACGGATCCTAAAAGAATTGAGCCCTGTAATTTCAAAGCCATTGTATCCAATTTTTAGGGACTCGTTAATGATGGGAATAGTACCACTGGATTGGCACAGGGCCAATGTGGTGCCTATATTTAAAAAGGGAACAAAGTCTTTACCAAGTAACTATATACCTATTGGTTTAACTTCTATAGTTGGGAAGATACTGGAGCGTTTAATAAGACCACATAGACGAGTTCTTGCAGGAAAAAAATATTTTAAGCAACAGACAGCATGGATTCATGAAAGACAGAAGTTGTCAGACAAACCTGATTTATTTTTATGAGGAGGTAACTAAAACCTTAGACAGAGAGGTGGCGGTGGACGTGGTATACTTGGATTTTGCAAAAGCGTTTGATACAGTTCCCCACACACAGCTCATGTGTAAGGTAACGTCTACAGGTTTGGAAATATCAGTTTGTAAATGGATAGAAAACTGGATAAAAGACAGAGAGTAGTGGTTAATGATTCTTACTCTGAATGGTCTAAGGTTATCAGTGGTGTACCCCAAGGTTCAGTGCTGGGACCCTTACTTTTTAATATCTTTATAAATGATATTGGGTCTGGGATCAAAAGTATCATTTCCATCTTTGCAGATGACACCAAGCTATGCAGTGGAATAACGTCCTTACAGGATGTCTCCAATTTACAAGCCAACCTCAATGCACTGTCTAATTGGGCGACTATGTGGCAGATGAGGTTTAATGTTGATAAATGTAAAGTTTTGCACTTGGGGGCTAAGAATATATATGCATCATACATCGTGGGGGAGTACAACTGGGGGAATCCGTAGTGGAGAAGGATCTGGGGGTTTTGGTAGATCATAAGCTCAATAATAGCATGCAATGCCAAGCTGCGGTTTCCAAAGCGAGCAAAGTCCTTTCTTGTATTAGGAGAGGTATGGGATTCAGAGCGAGAGATATCATTTTGCCCCTGTTCAAATCATTAGTAAAACCTCATCTGGAATATGCAGTTCAGTTTTGGGCACCAGTTCTCAAAAAGGATATCAAGGAACTGGAGAAAGAGGAGATTAAGGGGGATATGATCAACATGTACAAATAAGGGGTCCATATAGTGAACTTGGTGTTGAGTTAATCACTTTACAGTGAACACAGAGGACAAGTGGGCACTCTTTACGTCTAGAGGAAAAGAGATTTCATCTCCAAATACAGAAAGGTTTCTCCACAGTAATGCCCCGTACACACGGTCGGATTTTGTTTGGACATTCCGACAACAAAATCCTCGGATTTTTTCCTACGGATGTTGGCTCAAACTTGTTTTGCCTACACACGGTCGCACAAAGTTGTTGGAATTTCCGATCGCCAAGAACGCGGTGGCGTCAAGCACGTACGACGAGACTAGAAAAGGCCGGTTCAGAACCAAGTGAGGCACCCTTTGGGCTCCTTTTGCTAATCTCGTGTTAGTAAAAGTTTGGTGAGAGACGATTCGCGCTTTTTCAGACTCGTGGCTTTCAGATCGTTTTCTGCCGTTTAGTTTGTGCTTGTGGGTTTGTATTTGCTCTTCAGTGCGTGCAGTCAGTTCGTATCGGAGTTTTCTGTGCGATCTTGTCCGCTCGTTGCTGTTTTTCAGGTCGCTCTTCACAGGCCTTGCTGTTCTTCAGTGCGTTCTGTTACTTCGTTCTGAGCAGCCGACCGTTTTCTAGCCATGTTTCGTATGCGTACTCCTCGTACAGTTCGTGCTGTGCGGGGGCTTGGTGTTGGGGTCCTGACCTTGACACAAGTCCAGTCCATGAACAGGGTGAGGAGGAGTTCATGGACCAAGAATTGGTTGCTTCAGCGTGACCAGTTCTGTCATATGCCTTTGCTCCGTGAGATCCGTGAGAATAATCCTGATGATTTCAGGAACTTTCTCAGGATGACGGACCCCGTATTTCACCGTTTGTTGGCTTCGCTGACCCCCTATATCAGCAGGCAGGATACCTGCATGAGGCAAGCCATCACTCCGGAGCAGAGGTTGGTCACTACCTTGCGGTATTTGGCCACAGGGAGAAGCCTGCAGGACCTCAAGTTCTCGACAGGCATCTCCCCCCAGGCTCTTCTTTGTGGACATTTACTGCTTGTGTTTGTTTTAGCTGACCCTGACAGAAATGTGTGGAGTCCAGAAAATGTTGTGATTGTGTAACCTTATACAAAGCACTGTTGGCTGTTATTTACTAAATGCAAAGACACTTTTCACTACAAGTGCACTTGCAACTGCACTGAAACTGCACTTGTAGTGCAAAGTGGATTTGCCCTTAGGAAATTACCCCCATTTTCTCATAAAACAACAATTACATCACCCCAAAAGTGTTGTAGCGTTGAGACAATAATCCACACATTCTTGATGAACAATCTTTTTAATACCAGCACAATCACATGTGCATTTACCAAAGGTTTTTCTGACAAACCGACATGTTTGTTGTATAACATATTTTGTGGTGTCATTATCCAAAATCAAAATGTGCATTTTATAGAAAACAGGCATGTGTAAAACCCACAAGAAAGACACAAATCTTGATCTTACAAAGTTCACATTTGGTAGAACTGGAAGGCAATATCAGACATGAGTATTTAGGAACTGTGTTTGATATTGCGTTCAGATGGGGGGAAATCACCCCTGGAAAAGCCAAATTTGGAAGATGCACACAAATTTCACAATGTCAACATGTGCTATCTGCCATCAGGGGGGATCAAGGGATGTGTTTTGGGGGAGAAAGCCCTTCCTCACCGTTACTTTATTATTGAGGAAGGGGTTGCACCCCCAAAACGCGTCCATTGATCTCCCGTGATGGCAGATAACACATGTTGGCACACTGTGTGCATCCTCCAAATTTGGCTTTGGGAAAAATCACAAAAACATTTCGCACATTATAGCACACAAAAGAAGAAAGTGATTTTGAGGGGCTTTAAACTCGCCCCAAAACATGATTATATTTTGGAATAACATCATTGATGTTTTGCTTGATGTTTTCCAATTGTAAATTACACCCCATGATCTCCCCGATCAGGATCTGGGCACTTTCGGATGTGAAAGGATCTTCATCCACAACCTCACGATCACCTAAAAAGAAAGGAAACCCAAAATAAATTAGGTTTAAAAAAAATGCTGCCATCCATCTCTTATCTGAGCCTGTGGTCGCAGACACTCACCTGTTCTGGTGACTAGTTCCACCACGTCTTCTTCCTCCTGCTCATCTTGTGTTGGTATTTTCCCTTCTTCCAGAGGGGGGGGGGGGCTCTGGTCTCCTCGGATGAGGGGTGTCCTCCGAGTCTTTTCTCCCCTATGTAAAACAAAAAGGTATAATTAGCACACAGATATTTGATGGCAGAACTATAAAGATGAAACATTGTTTGGAAGTGGGGTACAATTATCTATTTTAGCAGAGTTCCAAGATGTAGCTTTTTTAGTGTCCTTTGTCAAGCTGCAATACTTTACCGGTTTAGTACAAGCTTCACAGATGTAGCCCCCCCTATAGTATACACTGGAGCACCTGTGTGGCCCCCCTAATAAAAAGGGTGTTCTGGGGTCCCACACTAGTGCTCCAGTGTCCAGATGTGAAAACAGCTGCTCAGTGTCCTCTCCTTACACACAATCTAGTTTGCATTTCATTCTAGTAACAAAGCCATCTACACAACCCAATTCTTTGAAGACAAGTATAGGGCCTCAAAATGGTGGCCAAATGCATATGGGCTAAACAATGGTATTTTATAGTCCGAAAAAAAAAAATGTGTGATCCGAATGAATAATGTGCCCATGAACATGAAAGTTGCCATTTTAAACTGTACAACAGTTCCTAAAAGCACATGGAGCAGCACGAACGTAATAAACACAAGAACAATAGAAACACAGCACAACTACTTACTTTTTTGCAGCACTCTCCGGATCTGTCTGTACTGCTCATGTTCTCGTAATTTCAGGTCCGACCACCGCTTCCTGAGCTGATCTTTCGATCGTCGTACCCCGAATTTCCGGTGCAGACTCCTGACCACTTTCGCCATGATCTTGGCCTTTCGGACATTGTGGTTGGGGTAAGGCCCATACTTTCCATCATAGTCGGCCTTCTTCAGGATGTCCACCATCTCCAACATCTCCCCAAAGGACATATTTGAGTCCTTTAATCTCCTTCTGGATCGGGACGTTTCAGGCTCCAGCCTTTCCTCCTCCTCCTCCTCCTCGTTGCTGTAATTAGCATGATCCTGCTGTCTCTCCGCCATGTGCTCTTCCTCCACTGCGCCGAACAAAAAGGGGCGGGGAATAGAATAGAAAGAACGTCAGGGGCGGGCGGAGTTATACGCATGCGCAGTGTGTATAAATCGTAACGCGCGCGTCTTACGTACGATCTGTGAGCGGAGGAAGGAGCATCGGAGACGCCGATCATGCTAATGAAGGTAGGATCTAAACTTGGGCCTATACTGCTTCGAAATTGAAGCCTATATTGTAACAAGATTAGGGGAGTTTGGCCTGACATTAGGGTTTGTCTTGTGTTGTGTCTTGCAGAGAAAATGGATGGGTTCAACGACCACAATTTCCTGCCCCTGTTTATTGACAAGTACAGAGAGCTGCCCTGTCTGGGGCAGGTGAGACACCCCCACTATAATCATAAACAGAAGAGGCAGGCAGCGCTGGAGAAACTGCTGGAGTTGGTGAAGCCGGTGGTCCCCACAGCAACCATCCCTTATTTAAAAGCTAAAATTGGTGGCCTGAGGAGCACATATCTTAGGGAGCGCAAGAAGGTCACAGATTCCCAGAGATCTGGAGCTGCAGCAGATGACGTTTATGTCCCCAGGCTGCGGTACTATGAGAGACTGCGATTTCTGTCAGACCACACTGAAGTCAGGGAATCCCTCTCTACTCTTCCTTCCACGCTTCCTTCCACCCCAGCTGAGGCTTCTGATGTCCAACCTGGGCCTTCCAGCCAGGAAGAAGTGGAGGAGCCCAGCTGGAGTCAGGTATAGTATTCTTCTACAGATTTCTGGGCAATAAAGAAATGATGTTTACTAGATGTTATTATTGATCACTAATTGCTGTTTAAAAAAAGTGTTTTACATATCAATAGACAGTAGTGGGCAAAAATAATTGGGACAAGAATGCAAAATGCTGGGCTCAGAAGGATAGTCTGTTATATTTGTTAACATTCAATTTGCAGCAGTCAGGAGGTGAAAATTGTGTGTGATTGATGAAAACAATACTAAAACTATGTCCCTTTTTCATACACAGGAAGACCTCAGCCAGGAGGAGGCTGTGGAATGTGGCAGTCAGGAGGAGGCGGGGATTAGTGGCAGCCAGGAGGAGGCGGGGCTAAGTGGCAGCCAAGAGAAGCCAGGGACAAGTCGCAGCCTGACTGAGTCTCAGGTCCCTCCCCTCCGCCTGCCATATAAAAGGGCCAGGAAGGCCACTCCCAGTCCTGTGCAGGATTCAGCATACAGGCTGATCCAGGAGGCTTCGGCGTCCCTCAGAGCCTTCCCCAGTCCTGCAGAGGCCTTTGCCTGCATGGCTGCCACCAAATTGCTGGGCATGCAGGAGGGCCAACGCAAGATCTCTGAGGACCTGATTTATAAAGTCCTTCGTAAGGGGGAGAGTAGGGAACTGACACCCAAGACAGATGTCATGGAGAGGGACGATCCTCCTCCTCCTCCTCCTCCTCCTCCTGCTGCCACAACTCCACCACCACAGCCAAAGCCTGTAAGGAAGCGTGGAAAGAAGACCTGAGAGTGATGACCCTGGGTTCAGTCTGGTCTGACAGAAGATGCAGTCTCTCGTATGACCACAGCCTGGGGACACAGATGTCACCTGCTGCTTTCCGGATCTCTGGGACTTCTGGACCAGACTGCACTCCCTTAGATATGGACTCCTCAGGCCACCAATTTTGCTTTTAAATAATTGATGTCTGCCCTGGGGGTCCAAGGCTTCGCCCACTTCTGCAGTTTCTCCAGCGTTGCCTCCCTCTTTGTTTTTTTATAGTTGTGACCCCTTAATAAAATATTTTTAGGTAAATTCTACTCTCCTGTGTGTGTTTTCATCCAAAAAGGACAGTTTGTTGGTGAGTATTCAGGTACATTTCTAAAGTACAATGTGAAATTAACAAGGGACAACAACACCAAACAATCTCCTCCTACAGATTAAATAGAACAACATATTAGTGGAGTTGTGGGAACTTGTCACAAAAAACACACAAACATTTTCGGGAGTACAAATCAAAATCACCAAAAAAAAATAAAAAATAAAAAGAGAAACACAAAAAAAGATTCTACATTAAAGTAAAAAAAAAAAAAAAAAAAAAATATGTTGTCAGATGTGAGAAATCAAAATATATTGAGGGAATCCCGATAAATAGTAACGAAAAAAGTTTGTGAGAAGTGTGTGTGAATATGAGCATCAAAACAACTTAATTCTTGTTACATTATAAAGAAGAAGAGAGTGCGCTGTATTAAACCATTTTTTACATTGCAGCGTGACGAAAGTGCTTTATCCATTACGAACGCTAAGTTTACCAGAACGAGCTGTCCCGTGTCGGAATTTCTTCTGAGCATGCATGGCACTTTGTGCGTCGGAACAGGCCACACACGGACGGAATTGACGCGATCGGATTTTGTTGTCGGAAAATTTTATCTCCTGCTGTCCAACTTTGTGTGTCGGAAAATCCGATGGAAAATGTCCGATGGAGCCCACACACGGTCAGAATTTCCGACAACACGCTCCGATCGGATATTTTCCATCGGAAAATCCGACCGTGTGTACGGGGCATAAGAGCTGTAAAAATGTGGACTCCCTGCAGAGGTGGTTCTGGCCAGCTCAGTAGATTGCTTTAAGAAAGGCCTGGATTATTTCCTAAATGTACATAATATAACTTGGTACTAACATTTATAGGTTGGGTTGCTCCGGGGAAAATTTGTTTGCCTCTCAGGGGATCAGGAAGGAATTTTTTCCCCTGTTGTAGAAAATTGGATCATGCTCTGTTGGGGTTTTTTGCCTTCGCCTTCTGGATCAACTGTGGGTATAGAATTGGGTATATGGGATTGTATGAATTTTTTTTTTTTTTTTTTTTTTGTGGTTGAACTGGATGGACTTGTGTCTTTTTTCAACCTGACTATTATCTAGATTTTTCTTTTGATATGTATTTGCTGAGTTACCACATATGTGCTAGTATGATACTAGCCCTTTTGCACTAAGATTTTTCTCTTCTTCTGTTTCCGTATTTACAATAATTATTATGTGCTAGTATGATACTAGCCCTCATGCTCATTATACATTTATATTTTGTATAATTTTTTCATTTTTCATTCACCTCTCTACACATTTGAGCTAGCCCCTTCCCCTTCCTCTTCCTTCCTTCCCCCTTTTTATCACAGCGCAATCACCACTTACTTTATTCACACCACTTTTGTCTGTTTGGATCAGCCATTTAGGTGTTGCAGCAGTGCCCCTTAGCATAGGTATTTATGACAGCGCAGGAGTTTCTTCATTATTTATCCATTTTTTTTCCTTTGAAATGTAATTTTGCTGTCAGACAGCATTATTAAAATCACTGCTCCCGAAAAAAACGCCATTTTTAAAACTTTTTTTGCATTGATCCATGTCCCCTGGGGAAGGACCCAGGTCCCCAAACACTTTTTATGACAATAACTTGCATATAAGCCTTTAAAATTAGCACTTTTGATTTCTCCCATAGACATTTAAAGGGTGTTCCGCGGCTTTCGAATTTGCCGCGAACACCCAAAATTGTCCACTGTTCGGCGAACTGGCGAAGAGACGATGTTCGAGTCGAACATGAGTTCGACTCGAACTCGAAGCTCATCCCTATTTCTGATATGTGCCTGCTGTACCATGTACAGTGCCTTGCAAAAGTATTCACCCCCTTGGCTTTTTACCTATTTTGTTATATTACAGCGTTTAGTTCAATGTTTTTTTAATCTGAATTATATGTGATGGATCAGAACACAATAGTCTAAGTTGGTCAAGTAAAATTAGAAAATATATACATAAAACTATTTTTCAGAAATTAAAAACTGATTATTGGCATGTGCGTATGTATTCACTCCCTTTATTTGGAAGCCCATAAAAAGCTCTGGAACAACCAATTACCCTCAAAAGTCACATTAGTGAAATGATGTCCACCTGTGTGCAATCTAAGTGTCACATGATCTGTAATTACATATACACACCTTTTTGAAAGCCCCCAGAGGCTGCAACACCTAAGCAAGAGACACCACTAACCAAACACTGCCATGAAGACCAAGGAACTCTCCAAACAAGTAAGAGACAATGTAGTTGAGAAGTACAAGTCAGAGTTAGGTTATAAAAAAATATCCAAATCTTTGATGATCCCTAGGAGCACCATCAAATCTATCATAACCAAATGGAAAGAACATGGCACAACAGCAAACCTGCCAAGAGACGGCCGCACACAAAAACTCACAGACCGGGCAAGGAGGGCATTAATCAGAGAGGCAGCACAGAGACCTATGGTAACCCTGGAGGAGCTGCAGAGTTCCACAGCAGAGACTGGAGTATCTGTACATAGGACGACAATAAGCCGTACGCTCCATAGAGTTGGACTTTATGACAGAGTGGCCAGAAGAAAGCCATTACTTTCAGCAAAAAACAAAATGGCACGTTTTGAGTTTGTGAAAAGGCATGTGGGAGACTCCCAAAATGTATGGAGGAAGGTGCTCTGGTCTGAGGAGACTAAAATTGAACTTTTTGGCCATCAAAGAAAACGCTATGTCTGGCGTAAACCCAACACATCACATCACCCAAAGAACACCATCCCCACAGTGAAACATGGTGGTGGCAGCATCATGCTGTGGGGATGTTTTTCAGTCGGGACTGGGAAACTGGTGAGAGTTGAGGGAAAGATGGATGGTGCTAAATACAGGGATATTCTTGAGCAAAGCCTGTACCACTCTGTGTGTGATTTAAAGCTAGGATGGAGGTTCATCTTCCAGCAGGACAATGATCCCAAACACACTGCTAAAGCAACACTTGAGTGGTTTAAGTGGAAACAGGTAAATGTGTTGGAATGGCCTAGTCAAAGCCCAGACTTCAATCCAATAGAAAATCTGTGGTCAGACCTAAAGATTGCTGTTCACAAGCGCAAACCATCCAACTTGAAGGAGCTGGAGCAGTTTTGCAAGGAGGAATGGTCAAAAATCGCAGTGGTAAGATGTGGCAAGCTCATAGAGACTTATCCAAAGCAACTTGGAGCTGTGATAGCCTCAAATGGTGGCTCTACAAAGTATTGACTTTAGGGGGGTCAATAGTTATGCACATTGACCTTTTCAGTTATTTTGTCCTATTTGTTGTTTGCTTCACAATAAAAAAAATACATCTTCAAAGTTGTGGGCATGTTCTGTAAATTAAATGATGCAAATCCTCAAACAATCCATGTTAATTCCAGGTTGTGAGGCAACAATACACGAAAAATGGCAAGGGGGTGAATACTTTTGCAAGGCACTGTAATTGTGTTAAACAGTATCTCATTCTTTGTATTGCTTTCTTTGTGTGGAATACCGGGTGATCCTGCCAGTCCCCCTGTTTCCTATTTCAAACTGACCACTCTAGACATTAGTAGAGCTGAACGATTCTGGTTAAAATGAGAATCACATTTTTTTTGCTTAGAAGATAGATCACGATTCTCTCACGATTCTCGCAGGGTAACATCATCTTTCACAATAAAACAAAAAAAATTGGGCTAATTTTACTGTTTTGTTTCTTTTTTAATTCATTGAAGTGTATTTTTTCCCCAAAAATTGCATTTGAAAGACCACTTGGCAAATACAGTGTGACATAAAATATTGCAGCAATTGCCATTTTGTTAACTAGGGTCTCTGCTAAAATATATATAATGTTTGGGGGTTCCAAGTAATTTTCTAGCAAAAAATATTGATTTTAACTTAAGAAAGAAGTGTCAGAAAAAGATTTAGACTTTAAGTGGTTAAACTTCCTGCATTTACACTTGTTGTTGAAAACTTGGCAGACTGCCTGGATTATTTCTTTACATAGCAGTTCTATCCCTTTGATCTAAGAAGGAAGCTAATGCCGCATACACACGGTCGGACTTTTCGTCTACAAAAGTCCGACGGACACCGACGGACTAAAGCCGGCTGACAATCCGATCGTGTGTGGGCTTCCCCGGACTTTCAGTGGACTTTTCCAGCTGCAAATCTGACGGACTTTAGATTTGAAACATGCTTCAAATCTTTACGTCGTAACTATGACGGGCCCAGAAATCCGCTCGTCTGTATGCTAGTCCGACGGACAAAAACCCACGCTAGGGCAGCTATTGGCTACTGGCTATCAACTTCCTTATTTTAGTCCGGTGTACGTCATCACGTACGAATCCGTCGGACTTTTGTGTGATCGTATGTAGGCAAGTCCGTTTGTTAGAAAGTCTGCCGCAAGTCCGCCAAAAGTCTGCCAAAAGTCCGTTGAAAGTCTGTCGGACGGGCTGTCGGACTTTTGTAGCCGAAAAGTCCAACCGTGTACGCGGCATTAGTTACAATGTTTCAAGTTATAAACTTGGCAGACTGCCTGGATGATTTCTTTTGACAGCTGAGAGAGCAGATAGTCTCTCCACTTGTTTATATGAAAGAATCGGCAAACTCTGCAGGAGAAATCGTCAGAGGGGGTGAATCGAGATCACGATTGTTTAACGATTATTGTGCAGCTCTAGGCATTAGAGCACATTTTTCCCAGCTTTGTTCTAGCTGTGCTGGTAGAACAGCCTGCCTGTCCTCAAATGGCCAAGACTTGTGCTGATTCCCCCTCACAGCCATTTACTGGGAAGATCAGTGTCCTGCTGTTTCTCCACCACCACCTACTTAAAGATGAGTTCCGCCGGCGGAAAAAAAAATATATGGACACTAACCTGTCCAGGGAGCCCACAATGTCAGCACTCCAGCTGATCTTTGGATCAACTCCCGGGTGCTGCCGCCATTCCTGGTAAGTGAAACCAGGCAGTGAAGACTTTTGACTTCACTACTGGTTCCCTACTGTGCATGCACAAGTCGCGCTGCACGTTCTGATTGGTCCTTGCTGTCTTCTTGGGCCTGTGTGTCTCCCAGAAGACAGCTGCAGGAAGGAGGATTTGCCAGACATTGGGTAGATTGCCGCACAATGGCGGAGATTTTCCCTGGAAGTGGGAGCAGATACCTGGATTTGACAGGTATCTGCTCCCCCCTTCCCCCTGAAAGGTGCGAAATGTGACACCAGAGGGGGGAGGAATCCGAACAGCGAAAGTTCAATTTCTGGGTGGAACTTGGCTTTAAACTCCTTATGCTGTGGGGAACAGAGGTTATGGGAAAAAGTATTTATGAAGTATTTTATATCTGTACACAAATGCTATGCCTTTCATTTCTATTTTAAACGGAATGGATTGTTTTACAAGGTGATAGTTCACAAACACTTTAAGCGCAATTTAATATAAGATATTTTAATATTATGGGACATGGCCAGATGTAAGCAAGGCAGCAAGCATTTCTTCAGAGCTCCGTTTATCCTGCACTCATCCGGTACTTAGGAGCAGTTTTGCCCATGTTCAGAACACAAATCCAGGCAGGGCTCAGTGTGCTCTTCCCAGGGATGCCCTCATCAGCCGCAAAGAGGGCTCGGAAGGCCCAGAAGGAGCAGCACCTGACCCGCTCTATGAGAGACATGGAGATTGGGTCCGCCTCCACCATTTTGTCTTCTCAGTCAGCAGATCAGCCTGCTAAACAGAACGCTGCAAGAATGGAGAGGTGGGGGGGTTAAGCGGCAGAGCAATACACTGGGGGAGATCTTCCTGATGATCCGGTGCTCTTAGCAGAGCATGAAGCAATCACCAGACCCATCCTGGAGGCCATAAGTGTGAGCAAGGCTGAACTCATGGGGCGGATAGACCACCTCTCTAAAGAATGCACCCTGATCAGGCATGACCTAGATAAGATCCAGGGAAGGCTGACAACAGTGGAGGACAAAGTCTCTGAGGTGGAAGATACCTTGCAAACCCATGACACATATCTGTTGGAACTGCATGATCTGGTAAGATAACTCCTAGTGGCATTGCTACGGGGGTGCGGGGGATGCAGCCCGCACCTTAGTGACACCTGCCAGAGGGTGACACCAGGTTTAGCCTGGCACTTGCACTTACATTGAGAGGTGCACCACGACTCCCTCCATCCCTTCCGAAATCTCCCCAGGTCCACGCAATATGCGCTCTGTAATCTGTTTTGTACTGTTTTTGGTCTTATAGCAGCACCATTTTGAATGTGAAGCATTCTAGGGTGTGCCCCCCAAGTATGTTTTTGTATATTGCATGGACCCTGACCAGGTCTCTTGGGCTGGAGCACGCCTCCCCCTCTTCTTTACCTCTTATTTAGTGGCCACCAGTGCATAGGAGGAATCCCTTCAGTTCTCCCACATAGAGGAGTTTATCTCCCATGGTTGAGACACGGGTTCTTTCATTCTATTACTAGGGTAGGACCCTCTAATTCAGGGTACTTTGTCACAGTAAGTGGGCTTAGCACTATATGACCATATAGTGTGACCAAAAACCCGTATTTGTGAATATGTTCAGGTGTTTTTAACTAGCCTTGCAGGATAAATGTCATTTTTGTATGTGTACGCTGTAATCTGTTTTGTACCGCACCTTAGTGACACCTGCCAGAGGGTGACACCAGGTTTAGAATGGCACTTGCACTCACATTGAGAGGTGCACCATGGCTCCCTCCATCCCTTCCGAAATCTCCCCAGCTCCACGCAATGTGCGGGCAGAATGGGGGAGGAGGGAGTGAGGCAGAGACAGAGGTGCCAAGGGTCTGACCGTCCCACACAATACACACACAAAACGCGGACGCAATCACATCTCGGTCCCCACCGGCTACACTCACTGCCGCTTCCTCCTCAGCTCTGACATGTATGTAGGCTGGGAGGAAGAGCCAAGGAGGAGGAGGGACACCATCCACACTACAGCCCCTGCACTGAGGTATGTAACAGGGGTACTGCAGGGGAGAGGGACATGGTGATTGGGATGGGGCATTGGCAGATAACAATTATGCTGCCAGAAGTGATTTTGGGAGGGGGGTTAGAGGATAGGTGCTAGGGGGTGCTTTGTTTTGGGTTAAAGAGGACTTGTACTAGAAGTAGAAGGAGGGGGCAGATTTGAAGTTTGACCCCCTTCCCCAGCACAATTCCTCTCCCTCCCAAAGCACCCCTAGCACATATCTTCTACCCCCCAATCAAAGATCCCATCCCGGCTCCATCCACCCCACCCCAATCCCATCCCGGCTCCATCCCACCCCTATCCCATCCCAGCTCCATCCATTCCCCCGATCCCAGCTTCATCCATCCCCCAATCCCATCCCGGCTCCATCAATCCCCCGATCCCATCCCGGCTCCATCCATCCCCCCAATCCCATCCCGGCTCCATCTACCACCCTGATCCCATCCCAGCTCTATCCATCCCCGATCCCATTCCGGCTCCCTCCATTCCCCCGATCTTATTCCAGCTCTATCCACCCCCCAATCCCATCCCAGCTTCATTCATTGTGGCAGGTTAAGGGGGGAGAGCAGCGCAGATGCACTAGCCTGATAAGTGCGTGGGGGGCCCACGCCATGTTTTACCGCACCAGGTGACACCAACCCTAGTGACGCCACTGATCCCTCCAACACAGGGCGGATAATGCAGACGACAGGCAGAGAAGATTTAATATATGGGTAGTGGGTTTCCCTGAGGGATCAGAGGGGGCTACACCTGTTACTTTTTGTCAGGAAAGGTTCCCTCCGCTGGTAATATCGATCATTTGGCGTGCAGTACTGAGGTCCACCAGCAGGTGTCTGGCAGTTTTGAGCTGTCAGAAGAGCTTTTCCCTGCTGGTATTATGTCTTTGGGCCCCAGTACTGGTGTCCACCAGCCGAGGGATCCTGACAGTGTGGAGCAGTTATTACCTTCTGCAATTAGGCATCACCTGACTTTGATAGCAGCTATAGTATAAATACCTGGCAAGTGCACACACACCTTGCCCTGGTATTGTCCTTGTGCCCTGACCTGCAGCCTGTTTACCTGTTATGCTGAACCCTGATTCCTGATTCCTGTACCTGTTGTATCTGTTCCTGTATCCCTGGATCCTTGCACTGCAGCCTGATCCCTCCATCTTGTTCCCTGTCTGTTTACTCCTGGCTCCCCATCTACTGATCTCCTGTTTATGACCCTGACCTGGCTTGACTACGATTCTGGTACTCCCTTTTGCTACATATGCTGGTTGGTTTATTGTCACTGTTTGGATGTTTGGTTTGTTTACTTAGTTTGTATTGGTGGTGTGTTCACATTTATATGCATTTACTTTAATAAACTTACTTTCACCTATTTATGTCTGGTTCACTCTGTCGCAGTCACACAGTTATGGTCATATCTGGTTTGTGACAGAATACCTGGGCCATCCCTGACCAGAAGTGGCTGCACAGGGGAACCATTTTTGATTCGGTTTGTTTGCAAACATGAATGCTGATGAGGTTATTTATTTTTCTCTGCTGGCATCTGAAAGTGGTGATTATTGCCGCCAGGCTTTGAAAGGATGGTCTAATTTGCAACTATCCATTTGGCTCACTCCCTGGTCGATCAGGGTTATATATTGTTTGGGGAGGTGCAGCCTATGATCAAGATCTGTACTGAGCTGGCCCTGCCCTGTATTCCAGAGGGCCATGATGATGATTTCACTCCTCCTTTTAATATGAATCAGGTTGTATTCTAAGTGTGGCTTTTTGAAGATGATCCTGCCGATTTTTGTGAGCACTACTCAGCCTGTTCCCCACAGGTGATTGCTGAGTGCATTGTGTCTGCTCAGTCTTTTGTTAGACAGGGAGATTTAAAACTACAGTTTGTACAACCTATACTTTCAGCATGGTCTGACATGGTGCAATGAGCCCCAACCAAACAAACCACCTCTGCCATCAGACACCAGCTTACCCAAATGTATGTTTCCCCATCACCCATGTCAACCTCAGTTGCAGCCCAGTATATGCTGCTCCCAAACAAATACTCATATCCGGTCTCTGCTCCCTGTGCCTATCCTGCATTCAACCCACCTGCCTCTTCTCAGCTGCCTACAAACCCACAAGAACTTCCCCCAGCTACTGTTACCTCTTCTCTGCCATATCCCAATCCTCCTTTCCAGTCTGTTGCACCCCTCACCTACAGAGCTTCAGTGGCTAAGCCAAAGAAAAAACAAAAATTTCTCTAGTCATCTTCCAGGACAGCAGACAGGAACACATCAGGCTAGGCTGCAGGCTCTGCAGGCTGGGAAACAGGCAACACACCCTCAGACCGGGAGACACCGGAATTTCAGACTGGAACGCTGGCTCTGGCAACTCTGGCTGGGACTCTGGCACCTCCAGCTGGGACTCTGGCACTTCAGGCTGGGACTCTGGCACTTCAGGCTGGGACTCTGGCACTTCAGGCTGGGATACTGGCACCTCCGGCTGGGATACTGACACCTCCGGCTGGGATACTGGGACCTCCGGCTGGGATACTGGCACCTCCGGCTGGAACTCTGGCACTTCGGGCTGGAACTCTGGCACTGAAATTTCGAGCTGGGACAGATTGGTGGGTGTGGAGGCAGGTTGGGTTAATGGCAGGATCGTTTTGGTTGGGAAAAAATTGAGTTACTTACCGATAACTGTTTTTCTAAGATATCTTCCAGGACAGCACAACCTGAGAGATGACTGGTCCACCTGACAGGAAACACAATCAACATACAAGGTTAAAAGGCCCCTCCCTTCCCCCTGCACCTCAGTTCTTTATTGTGTTTCCCGGCAGTAAAACGTTTGTTGTTTTTGATAGACCTGAAACTTGTAGCGGATGGTCCCTCCCCGAGGGCTGGACACCAAAGCCGGGAGGGTGGCAGGTCCAGTCAGGGCCTAGTCCCTTCTCAAGGGGGCCCCCTAGGGCCGGGGGAGGGGACTTCCCCGGCAAAGAAGCCTCCTCGGTACAGAGGGGTATCCTGGAACTCCTTTGAGCACATACCTCATACATTTTACCTTCTACCCAGTCAGGTACAGGGGTGTTGAAGGAACTAGAGTTTGTGCTGGAGTCCAGGCCACTGAAGGGGGGAGGACGTTGGCACAGGGGGTCCAGTGGTGCTGGGCTGGTGGAGGTATTGGTTCCATGTGGAACGCTGTAATGCTCCTGTGTTTGCAGTGAGTTTCCCGGGTGGAGCAAGATGGCGCAATTGCCATTTCCAGTTCTGGGCGTGGCCACTTCCGGTTTCCGGTCTACGCCAAAATGGCGGATCCGGAAACACTAGCGGCCAAATTCTCCTTCCGACGGCGCCCCCTTCAACAAAATGGCGCTGCTCACTGGCATCTGAGGAGAGACACAGCTAGACCCTGGAAAGACAGGTGGAGGCCTCACACTGCTGTCGCTTCTCTTCCTCCCGGATCACCCCTTGGTACGGAACCAGCAGGCAGCTGGTATGGAGAGAGAGGAGGACACAGTTGCACCCTTAGCCCAGGAAGAGGCCACAGGTGGTGAGTCCTCTTCCATTTGGAAGGCGGTGGGGTAAGAGGGGTCTTACTCACACCGGGGGAGGAGGGGGCTTAGGAGAAAGGACCAGAAGACTATTTGAGTTGAGTCTACCCTCCAATCTCTCAAGACAGTTATAGCACCTAAGGAAGTGCAGAGGATGGAGGACAGAGAAATCCTGTCCTCTAGAGAAGGCACTTCTTCCCAGGAAGGTATCTTGACAGGGGTCGGAAAACCCCACAGAGACCCCCATCCTCTGTCACTTCAGGAGTTGAGGATTTTGAGGACCCGGAGGAGTCAGAGGAAGACTCCTTAGAGGAGGGGGAGAACACAGATTCAGATAGCCAGGGTAGTGATTGTCCTAGAGTTAGTAGCCACCTCTTTCCCTTAGAGGACATGTGGCAGTTGCTCAGGGCGATCTATGCCTCTGAGGATATCCCAGAACCTCCGGTTCAGGTGACGGCTCATGATAAAATGTACAGGGGACTGGGAAAGCCCCAGTCCAGGGTATTCCCAGTTCATCAGGCCCTGAAGGAGGTGATTTTGAGAGAGTGGAAGGACCCGGAACGAAAGGTTCTTAGACTGAAGACTTGGAAGAGAAGATTTCCCTTTGGGGAGGAAGAACAGAACTTCTTTAAGACCCCCAAGTTAGACGCAGCCCTGTCACAGGTCTCTAAGAAATCTGACCTGTCTTTTGAGGACTCGGGTAACTTAAAAGACCAGATGGACAGAAGGGCTAAGACGCCTTTGCGAAGAGCATGGGACGCCAATGCCCCTGCCTTGGCATCAGCATGTGTGGCGAGAAATGTGGATGCATGGTTAGGTAGGCTGTCCAACCAGTTTCTAGAGAGAGTGATTCTAAGGAAGTCACAGATTCTCTACAAATAGCAGATGCAGCGGTGGAATCTGTCAGGAACATGGCTAAATCTGCGACCCTCCTTAACTCCGCAAGAAGGGCCGTCTGGGTCAAGTCATGGGAAGGAGACCATATGTCTAGATCTCGGCTATGTGGGTTACCCTTCGAGGGTTCTCAGCTTTTTGGACCTGGCCTGGACCAGGTCCTGTCTCGGTCAGTAGAAAAAGAGAAAAAGTTCCCAGTAAAAGCTAAGAGAGAGAGGGGTAGGAAGTTTTTTCGTCCCCCCTCCAACCAGGGTCAGTTTAAAGCCAAAAAGGACGTGAATAGGAGGTGGGGGAAAGTTAAAGAGCGCACAAAAGGGTAGCCTGCTCTTTTCTGGACCTAAATATACCAAGCAGTCTAAGTTACGCCAGTGTCAGGGTAGGGGGGAGACTGTCTCACTTTGTCCCTTAGTGGAACAAGATCTCCAAAAGTCCCTATATTTTGCAGATCCTGACAGAGGGGTATCGTTTAGAACTTCTCTCCCCTCCCCCTCAAAAAAATTTTCTGACCCGGCTTCCCAAAGAGACTTCAAGGGCAGCGGGACTGATGGACAGCTTGCAGGGGTTAGTGTTCCAGGAGGTGATCGTTCCTGTTCCACCGGAAGAGCTTTTTCAGGGATTTTACTCCCATGTTTTTGTAGTTCAAAAACCATCAGGAAAATTTTGCCTGATTTTAAGCCTCAAAAAGCTGAACAGAGGATAGATTGGTTCTAAGACAAGACCCACTATATCTTCCTAAGGTCACATCTAAGTTTAATAGATCCCAGGAAATCATATTGCCCTCCTTCTGTGATAATCCAAAAAATGAGAAGGAGAGGAAATTTAATTTGTTAGATGTCAGGAAATATCTATTGACATATTTAGAAAGAGTGAAGGACTACAGAAAGTCAAATCATCTTTTGGTTTTATTTAGTGGCCCTAGAAAGGGATGGCAGGCATCTAAATCTATGGTGGCTAGGTGGATTAGGCAGACAATAACATTGGCCTACGAACAGGCAGGCTCCCCAGTACCAGCGGACCTAAAAGCCCATTCAATGAGATCCTTGGCGGCCTCTTGGGCAGAGAGAGCTGGGGCCTCGATAGAACAGGTCTGCCGCACAGCCACTTGGGCGAAGCAGAATACCTTTCTGAAACATTATAGAGTGGAACTGCTATCGCCCCAGGATTTGACATTTGGAAGAAAGGTCTTACAAGCGGTGGTCCTGCCCTAAGGTAGGCCTTGAACTCCTTGTCCATCCTCTCAAGTTGCGCCGTCCTGGAAGATGACTAGAGAAAATTAAAAGTTACTTACCGATAACCATTTTTCTAGGATATCTTCCAGGACGTCAGGCCTACTTCCCACCCATGTTTAATATAAGTACTACGGGAAGAATTTCTCTCTGTCACCCGGATAACCTATTACTTTGGAAGAACTGAGGTGCAGGGGGAGGGAGGGGCCTTTTAACCTTGTATGTTGATTGTGTTTCCTGTCAGGTGGACCAGTCATCTCTCAGGTTGTGCCGTCTTGGAAGACATCTTAGAAAAACAGTTATCAGTAAGTAACTGTCAATTTCTTCCCAACCAAAATGATCCTGCCATTAACCCAGCCTGCCTCCACACCCACCAATCTGTCACAGCTTGAAATTTCAGTGCCAGAGTTCCAGCCCGAAGTGCCAGAGTTCCAGCCGGAGGTGCCAGTATCCCAGCCTGAAGTGCCAGAGTCCCAGATAGAGGTGCCAGAGTCCCAGCCGGAGGTGCCAGAGCCAGCGTTCCAGTCTGAAATTCCGGTGTCTCCTGGTCTGAGGGTGCGTTGCCTGTTTCCCAGCCTGTGGAGCCTGCTGCCTAGCCTGATGTGTTCCTGTCTGCTGCCTAGCCTGATGTGCCACTGTCTGCTGCCCAGCCTGATGTGCCACTGTCTGCTGCCCAGCCTGATGTGTTCCTGTCTGCTGCCCAGCCTGATGTGTTCCTGTCTGCTGGCCAGCCTGATGAGCCTCTGTCTGCTGCCCAGCCTGATGTGTTCCTGTCTGCTCCCCAGCCTAATGTGTTCCTGTCTGCTGCCCAGCCGGATGTGTTCTTGTCTGCTGCCCAGCCTGATGTGTTCCTGTCTGCTGCCCAGCTTGAAGTACCCATGCCTGCTGCCCAGCTTGAAGTGCCTGCTGCCTAGCTTGAAGTGCCCTTGCCTGCTGCCCAGCTTGAAGTGCCCATGCCTGCTGCTCAGCTTGAAGTGCCCACTGCCCAGCTTGATGTGCCTGCTGCCCCACTTGTTGTGCCTGCTGCCCTGCTTGATGTGCCCGTGTCGGCTGCCCAGCTTGATGTGCCTGTTGCCCAGTTTGATGTGCCTGCCGGCAAGCTCGATGTGCCTGCTACTCAGCTAAGGTTCCTGTGCCTGCTATCCAGCTTGACGTACTTATTGCCCAACCTGATGTGACTTTGCCCGCTGCCTGGCTTAATGCTATGGACTTTGCCCAGCAACGGCTAGTGGGAGCGTCCGGAGGTCACTCATTCGAAGGGGGGTACTGTCAGGAAAGGTTCCCTCCACTGGTAATATTGATCATTTGGCGTGCAGTACTGAGGTCCACCAGCAGGTGTCTCCTGGCAGTTTTGAGTTGTCAGAAGAACTTTTCCCTGCTGGCATTATGTCTGGGCCGCAGTACTGGTGTCCACCAGCGGAGGGATCCTGGCAGTGTGGAGCAGTTATTACCTTCTGCAATTAGGCATCACCTGACTTTGATAGCAGCTATAGTATAAATACTTGGCAAGTGCACACACACCTTACCCTGGTACTGTCCTTGTGCCCTGACCTGCAGCCTGTTTACCTGTTATCCTGAACCCTGAACCTTGATTCCTGTATCCTGTACCTGTTGTATCTGTTCCTGTATCCCTGGATCCTTTCCCTGCAGCCTGATCCCTCCATCTTGTTCCCTGTCTGTTTACTCCTGGCTCCCCATCTACTGATCTCCTGTTTATGACCCTGGCCTGGCTTGACTACAATTCTGGTACTCCCTTTTGCTACATATGCTGGTGGGTTTATTATCACTGTTTGGTTGTTTGGTTTGTTCACTCAGTTTGTATTGGTGGTGTGTTCACATTTATATGGATTTACCTTAATAAACTTACTTTCACCTATTAATGTCTGGTTCACTCTGTCGCAGTCACACAGTTCTGGTCACATCTAGTTTATGACACTTTTGCTGAGCAGTTCTTCAAGCAGTTACTCTCCCTGCAAGATCTACCCCCACCTATGTAGTGGAAGGAGCGCATAGGGTCCCCACAGGTATCCGTCCCCCTGGTGCTTTCTCAAGGCCCTTCCTGGTTATATTCCTGAACTAAAGGGATCGTGACATGATTCTAGCCCAATCCAGGAAGCATCAGGATCTGCGTTTTGAGAATACCCGAGTGATGTTGCTCCCTGATTTTTTCGGCTGAAACACAGAGAAAACGCCGCTCATTTAACGAAGTTCGTAAATGGCTCAGAGAAACGGAGATACTTTACCCTAGAAAGCTCCAAATCCAATACAAAGGGGCTGTAAAGTTTTTTGATAACTCAGTGGAGGCAAGTGATTGGCTGGATAAAGAACTATAAGTAGTTGCTGCTATACTACTTGTTCCCTCTTTTTGTTGGATTGCACCAGACTATCGTTTACAAAAGCATACTGTTACACCCATGGTGACCTGTTAAATATGCTCTATTTCCTTCTGGTTACATGTTAAAGTCTACACTGATTTTATTATGGGAACATTCCTCATCGTACCACTAGATGGAGCCAGCTTCCTTGTATAGTTCTTCCCCTTTTTTTCTACTGCACTTTTTTGGTCTGTATTACTCTATACTCGTGGTAAAGGTAAGGAAATCCATTATGACCTGCCATACGTATACAGGCTCCCTGTATATCATGAAGGAGCAGTGGAAGTGTGGATTACCTGTTGGAGCCACGGAATGACTGGAGAATGAGCTGCAATATTAGTGCTGATCACATTCACCTTTCTTTTCTAATCTAGACCAGTGAGATTGCAGGTGGTATAAGTGATCACTGAGGGTTAGATTGTAACTACTCCATTCCCTTCTATTCACACATGGCTGACTAGGCTGTCCTGCATACTAGGAACATAACATCACACACCACTGGAGGCAGTGGCGTCTCCAGCTTTTAAATTTAGGGGGGGGCACATGGGGGACAGGGACAAAAGTAGGGGGGCAACTATAAAATGCATATATATATATATATATATATATCCTGGGGCCCTTTACTACGACCCCACAACGGGCCCTTTCACATGTTCTGCATTGAGCTCCCTTCCTACTGTATTGGGGCCCCCCAGGGTGGCAGAAAACAAGAGATATATGTCACCAGCATACCAAGAAAATATAAGGATCCAAAGCAGTGGGAGAACTATCAGGGTTGCAAAGGTTGTCTTGCCTCCGGGCCCTGGTGTTCTGCCACTGTGGGATTCCCCAGCCTCCTCTTGCTGTCCTGCCCCTGCTATTGACAGCACTGGTCTGGCATCTCTTGGAATTTACAGGCTGGTTCTCCTGACCTAAGGACGGGAGAAATCAGTCTGTTTTTTCAGTAACTGAGAGTCCTGGTGGAGTCCTTCCTGCAACTCGCTCTTCTCCCTGCCAATGAGGATGCAGGTGAAGGAGCAGATCGGGCGGCCATGGTTGTGTGAGCGCTCGCATTATGCAGTGTCAGCAAGCAGGGGAAGGGGGAGGAATCACCCGCAGGAGCTGACTGGGGACTCTCTCCCTCTTAGACATTGATTTTTTGTAAAAAAAAAATTTTTTGGGGGGGGGCACATGGTGGGGCACAGCATAATGTTGGGGGGTCAGGGCCCCCTCTGCCCCCCCCTAGGGACGCCATTGACTGGAGGGTGCCATAGTCCCAATATTATTTTCTACTTTCTTGTCATTACACCTTACTTTGTTCCTTTTGCTCCACGATCCTATCGAATGGAGTGTCCAGAGGGACTGCAGAACCACCAATGGAGCTGCCAAACTTTTCTTTGCTTCCGTTGGACCTCACTATTGTTTTTTTGTTGGTTTTTGGGACTAAACTACATTCCAGAAGTTTTCTTTTTAGTTTTTCTACTTGGGTATCTGGTATAATGTGCCTTAGCTTTTGATACCATTGCACAATAGATTGGCTCCGTGGTTTTTCGTGGTCACTACATCTATTGTTATTATCTTGCTGGGATGCATTAATGGGTTATAGCAGTCATGACTGATAAGGTTACATTTCTGTCCTGGAATATCAGGGGCTTGCATAACAAATACAAAAGGGCTTTTATTTTCCAATATTTAAAACAGACCAAGCTGCATATCGCTTTTCGGCAGGAGACTCACCTGGATGGCAATCTTATCATAGCTTTGAGTAGGCCATGGATCCAGAGAGCCCTGCACTCTACTTATTCAACATTTGCTAGTGGTAGCAAGGCTACCCTGTGCACAATCCACCAGGGGGTCGATACGTGGCAGTGGTTCTGGATGTTTGTTATCACAAATTATTATTGATAAATGTTTATTTGCCTCCTCCCTTTCAGGTCCAGATACATTTTGATATACTGGCTAACGTGGCCCAATTTTCGAACCTTCCTTCTAACCTTCCTATTATCTTGATGGGGGATTTTAGTGCTGTGTTAGATGCGGCATTGGACTCTTCCAATCCGAACAGAGTGGGTAACTCTGATTTGGTCAACTGGGCAAATGTAGCGGGGCTATCAGAGTTATGGCGTTGGAAGCATCCAGCAGTCAGGTCCTTCTCCCATGTATCCACAGCCCATAGATCCTCGGCCAGGATAGATCTAGCTTTTGGCAATGGGCTTTTGTTGCCGTTCCTGACCGAAATAAAATATTTGGCAGGGGGTTTATCTGACCGTTACCCTATTTCTCTTACCCTGACCTTTCCAATGAGGGCAAAAGGGGGAGGATGTCACCCAGCTGGTTACAACATGGGCAGGTATCTGCCCAACTAGAGGAATCGATTAAATCATACTGGACTTCTAATGCTGAATCAGCAGGTCCGCCTATACTGTGGGATGCATTCAAGGCTGTGGCTAGGGGGGATTTATCTCTGCAATTAAGATGGCCCGTGTAAGCAACAATGAGGAATTTCAAATTCTACAGACTAGGGAGAGGGAGTGTGCTGAGGCCCACATGGGTTCCCCCACAAGGACCTCATTTGAGTCTCTGTTGGAGGCAAGGTGCCTTCTGTCCCTACATTTTATGGACCTGGCGCATACAGAAGCACAGCAGAGGGCTCACACAATATTTTCCGAAGGGGATAAAATGGGAAATTATTAGCTAGGTTAGTTGCTGACTTTCACCCAATCACAAATATTCCAGTTATCAGAACTAGGGGTGGGTGACTTGGTCTTTGAACTACAGACCATAATGAAGGAATGTATTGACTTCTTCTTAGCTCTATACTCCCCTATAGCACCTTATGATGTGTCTGTCAATCCCAAGGTTGTCAGAGGAAGATAGAAATGCTTTAGATGCCAAAATTACCACTAAGGAGATTGAAATAGCAATTTTTGCTTCCCCGCCCATAAAGCCCCTTTCCTTCTGATTTTTATAAGTCATATGTTACACAGTTAAATCCCAGACTTGGATTACTCCTGGAATATTGCCTTGCAAATGACACTGCCGGTTTCCATGCTGGATGAATATATGATCCTTTTAATAAAATTTTAAATAAAGTATTAGCGACCAGGCTAGCAAAGGTTATTTCCTCTATAATTAATATAGATCAAACAGGGTTTTGCCGAGTAAATCCACGGACACAAATCTAAGGAGACATTTACCCATTTGCAACTTCCACCTATGGAGTCCCAGTCTAGAATAGTGGTATCAATAGACATAGAAAAAGTGTTCAATTCAGTTGATTGGTGTTTTATGCACAAGGTCCTTGAATGCATGGGTTTCGGGCCTATTTACAAGAAGTGGATATCCATGCTATATAAACGCCCTAGAGCAGGGATCCTCAAACTACGGCCCTCCAGCTGTTGCAGAACTACGAGTCCCATGAGGCATTGTGAAACTCTGACATTAACAGACATGACTAGGCATGATGGGAATGGTAGTTTCTGAACAACTAGAGGGCCATAGTTTGAAGACCCCTGCCCTAGGGTAGCAATAAGATTAGGACTGTCAGTGTCCGAATTTTTTGAGGTTGGCAGAAGCACTTGCCTAGGAACCCATAGCAGTTGCCCATCGGTCGTCAGGGGAGGTCGGGGCCATCAGGGTGGGCACAATCAACGAGTCCCTTGCGCTTTATGCTGATGACTTGCTCCTGTTAAAGACCCGGGTGCGTCTCTGCAAGCAGCGTTAGCTATTCTTGATCAATTTGCTCCATTCTCCGGGTTGAGGGCGAACTGGAGCAAGTTGTCTATTCCAGTGGCGGCTGGTGCTCAAAATTTTTTGGGGGGCGCAAACAAACTGAAAAATTCTGAAAAACACACCATCAATTACAGACTCACTGTACCATCAATCGCAGCCACTGTGCCAGCAATCAATTGATGGGTAACAGATCCGAGCACCTGATTGGTGGAGAGGCGATTCAGTGTTAGAAAAGGGAATATTCATTTGCTTTTCTAACACAGCTGAGTGACCTGTGCCCAGCTCGAAGGTCACCTTTTTTTGAGGCCTATTAGAGCCTACGGCTGTAATAAAAAAAAACCCCTTCCACTGTAATTCAGGCACCTGGCGCCCGAAAAGGAGCCGGGCGCCTGAACAGGGGGTGGCAGCGGCGGCCATAGGGGGTGGCAGCGGTGGCCATAGATGGATTCATGCAATGCATGAATCTATCTATTGGTGCTATAGTTGGTGGCAGGAGAGAGGGGGCGGTGCCCGTGCACCCTTATGGACGCACCACCACTGGTCTATTCTACCTGTAGATGTGAGAGCTAAAGAGAGGGCAAACCCAGACCTCCCGCTACAATAGTTATCCTCTTTTTAATACTTGGGGGTGAAAATTACAGCAAATGTTCAGGATTATATGCCCCTTAATTTACATCCTCTCTTGACACTCCTCAAACAGAAAGTCCAGGCTTGGACGAGGCTACCCTTATCCTTGATAGGCAGGTATAGTTTGCTTAAAATGTAACCTCTCCCTGCATTATTTTTTTTTTATTTCCTGAGACATGAGCCATTGTGGGTACCGAAATCCTACTTTAAAAAGATTGATGGCATAGTCAGTTCCTTCCTATGGGTGCCTAAACCACAAGAACCTGGGGATCAGGGGGGTTTTAGCCTTGTCCGACTGGCAGCAATACTATCTGGCTGGCCAGATGGTTTTTGCCCATCGATGGCTGCTAGCAGACGATGGGGACTCAGCCACTCTAGAAGCAGCCCATCTGGGGTCTTATGAAAGCGTGAGAATGGCTCTTTATAGAGGAATTAAATCAGACCTCCCGCTCACTTTAACAATGAGGGACACTATTAAAGCCTGGGAATCTGCGGTTACCAGGGAGTCTGCCCCATTGTGGGTGAACCCTATACTTTCCCATTTCTATAACATACCAGACCCTATGGTCTGGGCGATCAAGGGAATAAAAACACTAAAGGATATAACCTGTTATGGGGATCTGTTGACCTTTGCACAAATGAAAGCAAGGCATGACCTACCTAACTCTTATCTATTTTGTTTTTTTAATTATGTTATGCCTTTTAAGTACAGTTTAGAGGTGTAAAAGTGGAATCCCTGCCCTCTGACATGGAGAGTTTATTACTAGATGACATATAATGTATTCTTTAAAAAATACACCACAGGCCTTAATCAGGTGTCGGGAAAAGTGGGAAGCAGAGGTACCTAACATACAGGGAGAGGACTGGGATGACATGAGGACACAACCCTTTAAACACCTTGCATTGGCCAGGGATAAATTGATTCAATTCAAGTTTTTATATAGGAGCTACTTTACCCCAGCTAGGTTGGCTAAGGTTTTTCACTTTTGGTCCGAGGTCACATCTGGTATATTGGATCTCTTGGTAATACCGATACCTATGACTGTGAGGGGCTGCCTATTGGGCCTAGTGGATAAAGTAGCGCCCTTTAGAGCTCTTAGGACTCTACTGAATATATTATTTTTCTATGGGAGGAAGGCAATACTTCTAAATTGGAAGAAGCCGAGGGCTCCTGACATGGTATTCTGGAAGGGCTTGGTGAATTCCATGATGCCTTATTTTAAGGCTACCTATATAGCCAGGGGATGTGAGAAGAAGTTTCCTAAAGTGTGGCAGGCATGGTATAACTTTACTGACACAGTAGGCTAAATTAGTGGATATAATACCTAAATATATTAATGGCAGGATTTGCTCCATTCCTGGAGATGGGTTCATTTAGGATTTAAACGACCACTTACCATGGAAGTCGGTACCTTAGAAATCGAGATAGTAGCAGTTGCTGTTCCAATGCTAATGCATACATGTTGTGACTAAATGTAATGCCTTGTATTATATTACCAGATATAAGGGGATACCGTGGAAGCCTTGGTGGAGCTGTGACAAAGGGGGAAGGGGGGAAGGGGGAGGGGGGTTAAAGTTGGACTGTTTTTTGTTAGTCAGTTGGACTATGTTAAAAATGCATATACAAGTGTAGCGCTATGAGTTAAGAAACTTATGAGATTATAAAAATGAAGATGATAAAAATGAAGGTGAAAAAATATCTGTATCAAACCCCAACAGTTGCAATATAAGTTAGCTTGACAAATACATAAGATAAACAAAGTCAAATAAAGTCTCTGGTATTTCTTCAGATGTTTTAAATGTTTTAAAGGTTGAGGAGGACTGATGTTAGTCAAGAGGTATATGTAGTTCCTTATTCACCACGTGGTTAACACATGCAAAAATGTGATGGACCCTCCACACAAGGACAAAATGAAGGCTTACCAGAGGGATTGAACTCATAGGAACATACGTTCAATGAGTCAATCAAGCTTGTGACCCCAATGGGTAATCAAAGAGAGGGAACTTCACAACTGGATGGTGGTAAAGCTTCAATGTATGTCCACACTTCTGACGGAATTCAAAATGAATGGCAAACCTTCCCGCGGGTCATCTCAGATAGATAATCCATATAAGAATAAAGAAGGGGAGCCACATAGCATAATACCGTTTGGGAAAACAGATTTATTAAAATAAGTAATCAACTTACATTTCAGTAGTAAGAAAAGCGCTTCGAGTTAAAATTATGGCAGGCAGTGGAGTCTCCCGACGCGTTTCGTCTTAAAAGACTTCTTCTGGGGTGCTCACTCACTGCTGCCATACCCCTTAATATAGATATCTAAGCCCCCTTAATGAGGATACAGCTCGTGTCTAAATTTCAAAAGTACTTCCGGGTTTAGCCAAGATGGCGGACCCGCGTGCGTTCCACGCCTCAGTTAGATGTGTGTACATGCGTTCCAGCATTATACTGAGAAATTGCTATAAGATGTAATCGAATTGTGAGTGTAAGGACAAAATAAGAGTGTAATAAGAACGAAAAACACTTCATAGTGAGGATATTTCAAATATATGGCTGTTGTTACTCTCTATATCCTGGTGGGGAAAAGAGGGGACGAGATGCCGGACATGCGTCACCCGTTCGCATGGGGTGAACATACGTCACTTCCCTTCACACGGACCGCAATAGATAGATAGCGGTTCAAGCCTCGTTTTGAAGCCTAACCACCTATCAGTGAGGATAGGAAGAACAGGATGCCGGATGTGAGTCACCCATTCAAATGAGGTGAACGCACATCACTTCCCTTCACATGTACCGCTACAGATAGACGGCGGTTCAAGCCTCATTTTGATGCTTCAGTGGGGCATATATTGCCACGTCAAACGGGGCGGGAGTATGTGACGCCCTATCACATGAACGATTAAAAATAAACCTAAAGTCAGGCCTTATTTTAGTAACGAACAACATAGTGACATCAGTAAAATACTCTGTGTGAACAACAGTGGAGAAGGACAATGTGCAATGGCATAAAAATCTAAGCCACAGATAATATGATATGTTAGTGGCTAAATGAATAAAAGAATTGGATATACTGACTATTAATATATACAGTGAATAATGATATTGTGACAGGAAAAACAAAAAATAAAATAAAAAGTAAAATAAAATTAAAATAAAAATAAAAATAAAATTGAAAATAAAAATAAAAATAAATAAAAATAAAATTGAAAATAAAATTCAAAAAATAAAATAAAAAATAAAATAAAATAAAATTATAAAATAAAAACAAAAATAAAATAAAATATATACTGAAATAAAAATAAAAATAGAAATGAAAATAAAAATAAAAATAAAAATAAAAATAAAAATAATAATGAAAATAAAGAATAAAAATAATAATAATAATAATAAAAAATAAGAAAGAGGAAAAAAGAACAGATAAAAGTGAATATGAATGGATGTGCAGTGGTAAAGAAATTTTCATTTAAATAAACCATCTTCAAATGTTATGATGTGAATCAAAAATGTGAAAAATCATCGGTGGTGACATATCGGTGAAGTCTTTGTATATATGTGTGCAAAAAAAATTTTTTTGACCTCAATAGACTCGAGATATATTCTCAGAAAGAGTTCTTTACAGTTGAACACCAATATACAAAACTCATGCTTACTCCAAAATAAAACTAGGAATCATTGATAAATGCATTGATGTCAATTTCCATATTCATACCCCTTGGGGAGAGGGACTGTAGCTCATGTATCCAGAAAGTCTCTAGGCGGGAGACACCCCTGGTCTTAGCACCGCCTCTCCAAGGTGGAGTGTATTGGTCGATGACTAGAAATTGTGAACCTAGTGGGTTACCGTTATGGAATTCTTTGAAATGTCTAGGTACACTATGTTTGGACTTCCTCCCTTTAATTAGGGCAATATGTTCACCCACTCTTCTAGTAAAAGTTCTCGTTGTGCGGCCAACATATTGTTGGCCGCATGGACATGTAATCAAATATACCACATATCTGGAATTACATGTGCAGAAAGGCTTGATGGTATACCTTTTCCCTGTAACTGTCGACATAAAATATGTGGTTTTACGTCCCATTAATGTATTGTGTTGGCATACAACACATTTCTTACATGGAAAGAATCCAGTCAGATTGTGAAAAAAAGAGGGACGAACTGGAGGATTCGTAACATTGGGTGCTACTAGGCCACGTAGGGATGGTGCTCCTTTAAAAATTAGTTTGGCTTGTTCCGGTAGCATCTTAGCTAGAATATTATCTTGCTTCAACACCCCCCAGTGCTTTTTCACAATATTTTTAATTTGTTTGTGTTGCACTGAATATGAAGTTAGCATTGCCCACTTGTAAGTGGAATCTGGTTCCCTGTCGGGTTTAACTTCAAACAGGGTATTTCTATCAATATTCATAACTCTCTGAAGGTCCAATTCCAAAGTAGTGTTGTCATACCCCTTGTCTAGAAACCGTTGTTTTAGAATGTTTGCTTGTTCTATGAATACTTCCACGTTTGTACAGTTCCTACGGAGACGTAGAAACTGACTACGGGGAACTGCGTTAAGCCAAGATCTATGGTGACAGCTATCTATGGGGATGAAACTGTTTCGATCTGTTGGCTTAAAGTAGGTGTTGAATTCAAATTGATTGTTAACAATCCTGATTTCTAGGTTTAAGAAGTGGATTACCTCTTCACTCACTTCATATGATAAGGAGATACCTATATCATTATTGTTAAGGTGTTCAAAGAATTGTTTCAATGATTCTGGAGTACCACTCCATAGGAGGAGGATGTCGTCTATATATCTAGCCCACAAGACTAATGAAGTAGTCCCATAGGTATAGACGACATCCTCCTCCCACTTGGCCATGAAGAGGTTCGCAAGACTCGGAGCGAATTTCGCTCCCATGGCCACTCCACGTTGTTGCAAATAATACTTTTGATCGAACCAAAAATAGTTATGTTTGGTCGCGAATTCAAGCAACTCTATCAAATAATCGCACTGGAAAGAAGCCAGGGATTCTTCACGGTATAGAAAGTGTCTAACAGCCTCTATGCCTCTTTCGTGTGGTATGCACGTGTATAACGAGGCCACATCCGCTGTGGCCATGATAAAACCTTGCTGCAACTGAATCCCCTCCAGACGTTTAATAGTAGAGCTGGTATCTTTCAAAAAAGAAGGTGTCTTTGAAACAATAGGTTGCAAATAAAAATCAATGTATTTGCCTATTCTGGATGTAATAGAATTAATACCACTCACGATGGGTCTCCCTGGAGGGCACGTCGGATGTTTGTGGATTTTTGGCAAATAGTAGATGGTGGGGATTCTTGGTGCAGAAGGTACCAGGAAGGCTTTCTCTTTTTTGTTTAAAATCTTAGAATCATAACCCTTGGTTATAAGGGTCTGTAGTTGCTTCTTGTATATACTGGTGGGATTATTGGAGAGTTCTACATAAGTATCTGGTTCTCTCAATATCCGATACAACTCCTTCTCGTATTGGCTTTTATCCAACACCACTATACCTCCTCCTTTATCCGCGGGGCGGACAACTAAATTCTTCCGTGCGCATAAGGACTGTGTTGGACTATGTTAGTTCGCTATAATATTGTACTTTTTTGACCCTGTGTGGCCACTATGTGGGCTTGTGTTATGTTGACACAGCTCAAATGCTCTATATTATGTATAAAATCTAAATAAAAATATTTTTTTTTAAAAAAAAAAAGCTCTGTCAGATTGGATGGAGAGCATCTGTGAACAACAATTTTCAAGTCTTGCCACAGATTCTCAACTCGATTTTGGTCTGGACTGTGACTGGGCCATTCTAACACATGAATATGCTTTGATCTAAATCATTCCATTGTAGCTCTGGCTGTATGTTTAGGGTCATTGTCCTGCTGGAAGGTGAACCTCCGCCCCAGTCTCAAGTCGTTTGCAGACTCTAATGTCGCAAGCTTTCTGGCAAACTAGGTCCAACGGTCTTCCCGACGGACTTTCGGAGGAGTTCCGTGGGACTTTCAGAACCAACAGACTTGGCCACACACGATTGGACTAAGTCTGTTTAAAAGTCCGGTCAGTTTGAGCGTGATGACGTAAACGGGACTAAAAAAGGAAGTTCAATAGCCAGTAGCCAATAGCTTCCCTTGCGTCGTATTTGGTCCGTCAGACCAGCACACAGACAAGGTCCAAGGTCCGTTGGATTTTTATCCCAAAAAACGATCAGACTAGCCCACACATAATCGGATTGTCCGACGGACTAATCCCGTCGGACCTAGTCTGCTGGAAAGTCCGGTCGTGTGTAGGCGGCATAACAGGTTTTCTTCTAAGATTGCCCTGTATTTGGTTCCATCCATTTTGGTCTAATCTGACCAGAGCACCTTCTTTTACATGTTTACTGTCTGTCCCTCCACATGTGTCAGGAAAGTACTTACCGAGGCCGAGATGCCGAGAGCGGTTCACCCTTGCAACTAAGAGCAGTTCGCCCCCTGGAGGTGGTACAGGGAGTGAACAGCACAAAGAGGCACAGGCTACCTAGTGGACCGTAGAAGACTTGCGTGGAGGTCCTTGTAGGGATGAGCCACTGTGCAGAGACTGGTAAACAGGAATACTTGCTGGAAAAGAACAAACAGAAAGTCCAGAACCAGGCTGAGGGTCAAACACCAGGATCAGCTATCCAACTGCAGGCTGTGGGATGGTGTCTGGAAGACACAAAGCAAGTCCAGGTTACAAGCAGGAGGTCAAGGCAAGGAGACAGGAGACAAATCCGGGTCACAGGCAGAGGGTCAAACACAGGAGATAGGCAGGGATCCATTTAAACAAGCCAAGGTCAGGTCCAGGAGAAGAGCAGAGGAGTCAGTAATCTGGGTCAAAACGGGTAATCAGGCACAGGAGACAGGATCAAGTTTTAAACAAGAAGCTGAAGACGAACCAGCAATTTATCTGAGCATAAGAGCAACTTTTATAGGCAGCCAAAAGGGTCACATGCGCCGGAGCGCTGTTCTGCCGCGCATGCACGCAGGGACACGGCTGGTGTGACTGGAAGGATTATTCCTCTGACAGTCCTCCCCCCGAGGGGTGGCCTCCGGACACCCAAACTGGACATCAATTCTGGATGTTCCTGGTGAAAGGCCTGGATCAAACGTGGGGCATGTCGATTTCCAGAGGGTTCCCAGGAGTTGTCTTCAGGGGGATACCCTTTCCACTTAATTAGGTACTGGAGCTGTCTACCCTTTTTCCTGCAACTCAGTATTTTCTCCACTTCAAATTCACTTTCCCCGTCTATCATGACTGGTGGAGGAGGTGGTTCTTCCCTGCCAGGAAAAGGGCTGGGAACAACAGGCTTCAGGAGAGATGCGTGAAATACTGGATGTGCTTTGTAAGAGTTAGGTAAGGCTAGTTCAAAGGCCAGAGGATTGACCACCCTCTTGATTTTGAAGGGACCTATGAACTTTGGCCCTAATTTCCATGAGGGAATTGGCAATCTGAGATTGATGGCTGATAACCATACTTCTTCACCTACCTTAAAGGCTGGATTCTCTTTCCTTCCCTTATATATATATATATATATATATATATATATATATATATATATATATAGTGCTTTTGGTAATCCTCCTGGGCTTTTTGCATAGCTTCCTGAATTCTCCGGAAGTTCAGCTGGATGGAAGCTACCCGGTCTTGTACAGCAGGGACAGAGAACTCAGGAATAGAATCTGGAAGAAAAGAGGTATGGAAACCACAGTTAGACCAAAAAGGTGTTTGATTGGTGGCAGTATGGATGCAGTTGTTATACGCAAACTCAGCGTACGGCAGGAGAGTGAACCAGTCATCTTGGGAGTCAGAACAAAAACAGCGGAGATACTGTTCCAGGGTTTGGTTCGTTCTCTCCGTCTGGCCGTTGCTCTGGGGATGGTATGCAGAGGAGAGACAGATCTTTATTTCCATGGACTTACATAGCTCTCTCCAAAACTTAGAAGTGAACTGGACACCTCTATCCGAGGTGATGCTCACAGGTACACCATGAAGTCTAATCATTTCTTTGAAGAACACGTTGGCTGTAGCAGAAGTAGAAGGAGTACCCACCAAGGGCAGGAAGTATGCCATCTTTGAAAGCCGATCAATGATAACAAGAATATTGGTGACCCCCCCCCCCGAGGGAGGTAAATCCACGATAAAATCCATGGAAATTTCTGCCCATGGCCATTCAGGGATGGAGAAGGGTTTTAGTAGACCCCAAGATTTAGTATTTGGACCCTTACTTACCCTTGCATGGGATGCAGGAGGAAACTTAATTCTTACAGTCCTGTCTCCAACCTGGCCACCAAAAGGAACGGGAAATCAATCCAGTAGTCTTTTGTGTCCCGAAGAGGCCTGCCAGTTTGTGGTCGTGGAAGGTCCTTAAAGTTAGAGGTCTTAACTGACAAAGATTTTTCCGTGGGACCAGAGTAAGTCATCGTGTTTCTCCAAAGAGGACATGTCAGGATCAGAACACTTACGGGATGCTGATTTAATGGCGGTTATTAGGTCAGCTTGGGTGACCAGAAAATCTTTTTGTGGAGACAAGATGGTACTTGGTTCAGCTACCTGAGAGGTTTCGTGGAACATCCGGGAGAGTGCATCTGCTTTTCCATTTTTTGAACTGGGTCTGTAAGAAATATGAAAATTAAATCTGGAAAAGAAAAGGGCCCATCGGGCCTGTCTGGGTTTTAAACATTTTGCTGTCCTAAGATACTCCAGATTTTTATGATCGGTGAAGATCATGACAGGGTGAGATGCCCCTTCTAGTAGGTATCTCCACTCTTCCAGAGCAAACTTGATGGCCAACAACTCCCTATCGCCTACGTCATAATTCTTCTCAGGTGAACTTAATTTCCGGGATGCGAAGGCTACGGGGTGCAGGAGGGCCTTGGGGCCCTGTCTTTGAGAGAGGATGGCCCCAGTGGTTGTTTCCGAAGCATCAACTTCCAGTACAAATGGCAGGGCTGGATCTGGATGTTGTAAGACTGGTGCAGATGAAAATAGGGCCTTTAATTTAATGAAAGCTTCCTGGGCTTCTGAGGACCACTAAAATTGATTATGTTGGCGTGTGAGTTGGGTGATAGGAGCTACAATAGCTGAGAAGCCAGCGATAAACCTCCGGTAGAAATTTGAGAATCCTATAAATCGTTGTACCCCTTTTTTATCCACAGGAGCCGTCCACTCCTGGATTGCCTTGACCTTCTGAGGGTCCATTGCGACCCCGTTGGTGGAGATGATGAATCCCAAGAACTGCACAGTTGTTTTTTCAAATTCGCATTTTTCTGCTTTGAGATATAATTTGTGTCTCCTGAGGATTGCAAGGACCTGTTTGACATGTGCCTGGTGTAGTTCAATGGTGGCAGAAAAAATGAGGTTGTCGTCCAGGTAAACGACTAGGAAGTTATCAAGGTATGCACGGAAAATGTCGTTTACCAGGTGTTGAAAGGTGGCCGGGGCGTTGCAGAGCTCAAACGGCATTACCAGGTACTCGTATTGCCCAAACCTGGACCTGAAGGCGGTTTTTTATTCATCGCCAGCTTGAATTCGAATAAGTTGTAGGCACCACGAAGGTCTAACTTGGAGAAGATTCGGGCGGACCGGAAATGTTGAAATAACTCCGGGATGAGGGGAAGTAGGTACCGGTTTTTAATGGTGATTTTGTTTAGCTCCCTATAATCAATGCAGGGTCTAAGAGAGCCGTCTTTCTTCTCCACGAAGAAGATACCGGCTCCAGCCGGTGATGAGGAGGGACAGATAAATAATTTTTCAAGATTTTCGTCAGTGTAGGACTTGAGGGCCTTTAATTCCATCTCGGACAAGGGGAAGATGCGGGCAAAAGGGATTTCAGAGCCGGGCAAAAGATCTATAGGGCAGTCATAAGACCGATGAGGTGGTAGGCGGTCGGCCTGTTGTTTGTCAAAAACATCCTTAAACTCCAGGTAGACTGGAGGTACATGTTGGAGATTGTCAGGTAATGGTACTATGATTGAGCAAGAGGCTGGAGCTGGAAGGAAGCAGTGTTGAGAACAGTATTGGGACGAGAAGGAGACTTCTTTTTTATTCCAATTGATTTGAGGTTCATGAGCCTGTGGCCAGGGGAGCCCCAAGATGATGGGAAACATAGGGGAAGGGATATTATGAAGCGTAGGAAGGATGGGTCTGGTTTCTTGAGTGATAAGTCCAGAGCGGGGAAGAGACCCATCAGCCAGGTGTACCTGGAGGCTTTGGTTTTTAGTCAACGGAGGGATGTGTAGTCTTGCAGCTAGTGAAGCATCCAGGAAGCAACTGCATGCTCCGGAATCAACTATGGCTGGCAGGCGAGTTTCCTTTCCCGTTAACTGTAGGGAGACAAGGAGGGTAACATAAGTCTGTTAAATACTGGAGACTTGATAGTTTATGGCAGATTGAGGGTAGGACTTACTAGGTCTCAAAGGGGAGGAACGAAGGAAGTGTCCTGAACCCCACAGTAAAGGCACAGGTTGGCCTGACGCCTTCGTAATCTTTCCTTCCGGGTAAGAGGAGCACGGACCAGTCCTAATTGCATAGGCTCGACCTCAGGAGTGGTGGAGACTGGAGGAATAGTGTGGATGGATGGGAGTCGGTTTGGGGAGCATCTAGCTGGGACAAAGAACCTGGAAGCGCTCTGAGCGTCGCTCTCGCATACACCGATCCAATTTGGTAGCTGCTTGGATCAAGTCCTCCAGAGTATCGGGGTCTCTATCCTGGCCAGCTCATCTTTCAGAGCTTCAGACAGCCCCTGACGGAACTGGTACTTGAGGGCAGGTTCATTCCAGCCGGTATCAGCCGACCATTTACGGAACTCAACAGTATAGTCCTCTACCAGCCTTCGCCCTTGGGATAAGTTGTGTAACGTTGCCTCAGCCGTGGCCATGTGTTGGGGGTCATTGTATAGTTGTGCCATACTTTCGAAAAAGGTATCAACTGAATTCAGTACAGGGCTCCTCTGTTCCATTAGGCTATGGGCCCAAGCTTGGGGTTCATCGGCTAGGAGAGAGATGATAAAGCCGACCGTTACTACTTCAGAGGGAAAAGTCCTGGGTTGCAGAGCTAAGTACAAAGAACAGGCATTTTTAAAGGCTCTGAATTTTTTGTGGTCGCCAGAGAATCGCTCTGGTGTGGGAACCCTGGGTTCAGGGGAAGCCATAATCACTGTAGGGTTGGATGATATCTGAGAGGAGGAGGCCCCCCTGGGAGGTGCAGGGGCTGCGGCTGCTGATGGGGGTGCCCCGCAGAGTTGCTAAAGACGACTGTCAATTTGGGTGTAGCCCTCTTGCAACTTCTGAACTGCATCGGTGAGTGCCGAGACTTGCTAACACAGGATCAAGCGGGGAACGTGCTCTGTCGGCCTCTGACATGGCTGGTTTGTACTGTCAGGAAAGTACTTACCGAGGCTGAAATGCCGAGAGCGGTTCACCCTTGCAACTAATCGCAGTCTGCCCCCTGGAGGTGGTACAGGAAGTGAATGGCACAAAGAGGCACAGGCTACCCAGTGGACCGTAGAAGACTTGCGTGGAGGTCCTTGAAGGGATGAGCCACTGTGCAGAGACTGGTAAACAGGAATACTTGCTGGAAAAGAACAAACAGAAAGTCCAGAACCAGGCTGAGGGTCAAACACCAGGATCAGCAATCCAACTGCAGGCTGTGGGATGGTGTCTGGAAGACACAAAGCAAGTCCAGGTTACAAGCAGGAGGTTAAGGCAAGGAGACAGGAGACAAATCCGGGTCACAGGCAGAGGGTCAAACACAGGAGATAGGCAGGGATCCGTTTAAACAAGCCAAGGTCAGGTCCAGGAGAAGAGCAGAGGAGTCAGTAATCTGGGTCAAAACGGGTAATCAGGCACAGGAGACAGGATCAAGTTTAAAACAGGAAGCTGAAGACGAACCAGCAATTTATCTGAGCATAAGAGCAACTTTTATAGGCAGCCAAAAGGGTCACGTGTGCCGGAGCACTGTTCTGCCGCTCCAAAAATCTGGGTCACAGGCAAAGGGTCAAACACAGGAGATAGGCAGAGATCTGTTTAAACAAGCCAAGGTCAGGTCCAGGAGAAGAGCTGAGGAGTCAGTAGCAATCTGGGTCTGAAGGGTAATCAGGCACAGGAGACAGGATCAAGTTTTAAACAGGAAGCTAAAGACGAACCAGCAATTTGTCTGAGAATAAGCGCAACTTTTATAGGCAGCCAAAAGGGTCATGTTGGGCGTGCGCCAGTGCGTGCGCCGTAGTGCCGGACCGCGAATGCACATCCACTGGTGCGCTGTTCTGCCGCGCATGCGCGCAGGGACACGGCTGGTGTGACTGGAAGGATTATTCCTCTGACAACATGGCTTTTCGCAAACTGCAAATGTGACTTCTTATGGCTTTCTTTCAACAATGGCTTTCTTCTTGCCACTCTTCCATAAAGGCCAGATTTGTGGAGTGCACGACTAATAGTTGTCCTGTGGACAGATTCTCCCACCTGAGCTGTGGATCTCTGCAGCTCCTCCAGAGTTACCATGGACCTCTTGGCTGCTTCTCTGATGAATGCTCTCCTTGCCCGGCCGGTCAGTTTAGATGGACAGTCATGTCTTGGTAGGTTTGCAGTTGTGCCATACTCTTTCCATTTTCCGATGATGGATTGAACAGAGCTCTGTGAGATGTTCAAAGCTTGGGATATTTTTTTAAAACCTAACCCTGCTTTAAACTTCTCCACAACTTTATCCCTGACCTGTCTGGTGTGTTCCTTGGCCTTCATGGTGCTGTTTGTTCTCTAACAAACCTTTGAGGGCTTCACAGAACAGCTGTATTTATACTGTGACTAAATTACACACAGGTAGACTCTATTTACTAATTAGGTGACTTCTGAAGGCAATTGGTTCCACTAGATTTTAGTTAGGGGTATCAGAGTAAAGGGGGCTGAATACAAATGCACACCACACTTTTCACATATTTATTTATAAAAAAAATGAAAAACATTTATCATTTTCCTTCCACTTCACAATTATGTACCACTTTGTGGTGGACTATCACATAAAATCCCAATAAAATACATTTACATTTTTTGGTTGTAACATGATAAAATGTGGAAAGTTTTAAGGGGTATAAATACTTTTTCAAGGCACTGTAGATCTGTAGTGCTTTTACTTTTCAAAAGAAAATGCTTTAAAACTAATTTTAAGACAAATTTTGTCAATTTCACTACAAAACCAAGTTGTTGAAAACATTCTGCTTATCCCCAGATGACATGCAGCTATAGGAAGACGGTATCATGTCTGATATGTATATAGGGTTATGGATGGGAGAGTGTGATGTGAAAGCTGCAATGTAACATTGGGGATGATGTACTTATACAGGCATTATTTCTGTGGTAACATTGTCATATTACTGGACCTCATACAGTATATTGTAGTCCAAATATTTGTGTAAAAATAAATATATTCCATGATTGTGAAGACTATATGGTGCCATATCATAGAGAACTATGGTGAAGTCATAATGTTACACTCTCACCCCTCATTCATGTTTCTGAAGCCTTATTATAACACTATATACAATACAGTAGGGATGAGCTGAACACCCCCGGTTCGGTTCGCACCAGAACCTGCGAACGGACCGAAAATTCACACAAACGTTAGAACCCTATTGACATCTATGGGATTTGAATGTTCGAAATCAAAAGTGCTCATTTTAAAGGCTAATTTGCATGGTATTGTCCTAAAAAGTGTTTGGGGACCCGGGTCCTGCCCCAGGGGACATGTATCAATGCAAAAAACTTTTAAAAACGGCTGTTTTTTGGGAGCAGTGATTTTAATGATGCTTAAAGTAAAAAAAAAGTGAAATATTCCTTTAAATCTCGTACCTGGGGGGTGTCTATAGTATGCCTGTAAAGTGGCGTGTGTTTACCGTGCTTAGAACAGTCCCTGCACCAAATGTCATTTTTAAAGGAATAAAAGTAATTTAAAACTGCTTGCGGCTTTAATGTAATGTCGGGTCCTGGTAATATGGATGAAAATCAGTGAGACAAACGGCATGGGTACCCCCCAGTCCATTACCAGGCCCTTTGGGTCTTGTATGGATATTAAGGGGAACCCCGCACCCAAATTAAAAAAGGAAAGGTGTGTGGCCCCAGGCCCTATATACTCTGAACAGCAGTATACAGGCGGTGCAAACAAGACAGGGACTGTAGCAGTGGCGTAATTATAGAGGTCGCGGGAGTCGCAACTGCGACCCGGCCCCATGCTGCAGGGGGCCCGCGCTGCACTCCTGTCACATTTGTCTACACTTGGATAGGACAGGTGGCATAGAGAAGAAGCGATCCCCTCCATTTCCTCTTAGCTCCTGCAGCCGCTGAAACTATCTGCTGCCCGTCCTGTCCAGACAGGTGCTAAGTGTTTCCGGGAGACATGACAAGAGCCACGATGCGATGTAAGGAGCAGTCAGCTAGAATCGCCAGTTCAGCCTCCCAGCTCTGCTCCAGGCGCTCCCCGCCCCTGGCTCTGGCTTCCGCTTCTGCCTCCAAGCTGTTCCTGCTGCTGGCTTAAGGTAAGAGAATTGCACCGTACCCCGCGGCCGCTCCTGTCTGGTAATCTGCACATTCTATGCCATAGATGGATTACGATCGGGAGACACGCTGCTGTAGGCTGTTTCAATGAGCTGCTACACTTGTTTGAGTGCAATTTAAATGTGAGTGTTTACTGATGAAATAAATTGTTTTCATTTAAAGCAGTATTACACTATGGAGTCTTTTTTACTTCTTATGATGGGCGGATTGGTGCATTCTATGGACTAACGAGAACACTGCTGGGGGGGAGGATCCACTTACATTGTTCCTAAAGCGCTATCAGACCTGAATGTAATTATAGGCTTGATTTTAAGGTGAGCTGCTATTTTGGACACTGGCTGGAGCACTCTGGTGAAGTACAACATTGGATGGTGTGGCTAAAGCTTCATTAACTTCTTCGCGCCCGCGCTATAGTTGAAAGACAGCTGCAGTGCGGACGCTAATTACCGGGAAGACGTCTCTGGACGTCCTCCTGTTTACTTCCCGCGGGCGCCTACGGGACGTTTTGTGCTGGCCATGTCCCTTGGACACAGCCAGTCACAGATCGCTGAAAATCATAGCGGCCATTTTCAGCGTGATGGGCGGTGCCAATGAGAGACGATCTCATATGTAAACATATGAGATCATTTCTCATCGCCGGCTCTCCCTCCTCACACGAGACAGCGTGTGAGGAGGGAGAGCAAACCGCTGCGGCGGTAAGTGAAAAGAAAAAAAAAATGAAAAAAGTGTCCCCACTGCCATCTGTCCCTGCTGTCATGTCCCTGCCATCTGTCCCCAGTGCCATCTGTCCCCACTGCCATCTGTCCCCAGTGCCATCTGTCCCCACTGCCATCTGTCCCCAGTGCCACGTATAAGTGCCATCTGTCATCAGTGCCACCTGTCAGTGTCACATGTCATCTGTCATCAGTGTCACGTGTCATCAGTGCGACGTATCAGTGCCATCTGTCATCAGTGTCATCAGTGCCACGTATTAGTGCCATCTGTCATCAGTGCCACGTATTAGTGCCATTTGTCATCAGTGCCACATATTAGTGCCATCTTTCATCAGTGCCACGTGTCATCAGTGCCACGTATCAGTGCCATCTGTCATCAGCGCCACGTGTCATCAGTGCCACATATTAGTGCCATCTGTCATCAGTGTCATGTGTAATCAGTGCCACGTATTAGTGCCATCTGTCAGTGCCACGTATTAGTGCCATCTGTCATCAGTGCCACGTATTAGTGCCATCCCTCATCCGTGCCATGTATTAGTGCCATCTGTCATCAGTGCCACATCAGTGTCAGTGCCACGTATCATTGCCATCTGTCATCAGTACCACATCAGTGCCACGTATTAGGGCCATTTGTCATTAGTGCCACGTCAGTGTCACATGTCATTGTCCCGGTGCTCCAGGGCCTTCAAAAGTGTAATAGGTAGTCAACAAATTAGATGTGTAATTTATGCTCCTAGAACACGTGATGGTGCTCCCTGCATGTTGGGCCTCTCTATGTGGCCAGTCCCACACATGTGGTATCGTAACACTCAGGAGGAGTAGTAGAATGTATTTTGGGGCGTTATTTGTGGTATATACATGCCATGTGAGAGAAATAACCTATTTCAATTACAATTTTGTGGGGAAAAAAAAATCTTCATTTTGCAAAGAATTGTGGGAAAAAATGACAACATCAAAAACCTCACCATGCCCCTTACTAAATACCTTGGAATGTCTACTTTCAAAAAAGGGGTAATTTGGGGGGTATTTGTACTTTCCTGACTTGTTCAGGTCGCAAGAAATGAGATAGACCGTCAGTACATCAGGTGTGATCAACTTTTTATGATTTGCACCATAACTTGTAGACTCTCTAATTTTCACACGGACCAAATAATATGCACTAATTTGGGTTATTTTTACCAAAGATATGTAGCATTATAAATTGTGGCCAAAATTTATGAAGAAAAATTACTAATTTGCAAAATTTTATCACAGAAACAAAGAAAAATGCGTTTTTTTTTTTAATTCGATCTTTTTTCATTTATAGCGCAAAAAATAAAAAACCCAGAGGTGATCAAATACCACCAAAAGAAAGCTCTATTTGTATGAAAAAAAGGACAAAAAATTCATTGACCGCTGAGTGTACACTTGGCTCAGGTGCGGCGGCTCCTCCCTTACGTCATCCACGTGGCGTTGGCGGCATGTATATATCCCCCACTTGGAGCTTGCTGTTTACACGGCCGGTCTCTTTCTGGGGTGATTGCACACCAACTCTGCGGATTCTCGTTTAGTTGGGGGTGCCTCTAGATGCCACAATTGGGTAGGTTCCTGTTTTCCTTCTCACTACTTTTTCTTCTCACCACTTTTTCTTCCCCTCTTGGCTGATTCTTGTGCGTCTTGGTGCCTACTTCTCTGGTGATTTTGCTTTTTTCTTGTCACCCCTTTCTCATTGCATTCCCCCCCCCTTTTTTCTGCACCATTTGTTATCACCCCCTATCCTATCTTGGCTATTATACATTGATTCTTAATGTCACTTAATTGGTAGTATAAATCTTTCAAACACTCATTTACTCTTCATCCACACCATCACCTTTGTTTGGAGTTCACTGGGTCCACTTATTATTTACTATTTGACTATTGTTATTTGCTAAATACCATTGCAAATCACACACATACCTATTATAATTTTTTGTTCCCAGTTACGTTTGTTTGTACCATTAAATACTCCTGTTTCATGGACACACTCGATTCTATTGTGCCCATTCTCACCATGCCCGATGTTGCATCTATATCCATGTCGCCTTGGCTCCCGTGGAGAGATCATGTTTCTGGCCCGCCCTACGCCCACCGCCATGCACCGCACACACTGTCCGAGTTGGTGAGTGCGTTTGGTTAAACCATCCGCATATAGGAAAGGTTTATCTATTTTTATATACTTTTTACTCATTTATATGGATAACATGGTTTACTATATTTTTTATATGTACCTATAGGAATTTTGGTTACATCAGCTCCTGATGAGTGGAAAAACCCACGAAACGCGTCGAGCTTTATTTTTTTGATGCCCTAGCTACATCCTATATGGAATTATACTCATTTGACCATCTGCTCTTTCCAACTGTACGGATTCTTCCTATTTAGTAAATGTACATATACCATGTGGATGCACCTATCGGTACCAGGCATGTGCCTGTTAGTAATACTATGTCATTTTATTTCCAACTCCAAACCATGTGCTGTTAATGTGTATATATCTTTTACCATGTTCATGTTATGTGCATATTTCCTATACATATATGAAATGAAAACATTTTTACTGTATATGAGATTAATACTCCCTTATTGACTGTTTATTATAACTAATAAAACATTTCATAATACAATTTAAATATGGTACGATTTTATCTCCACTACCCAAGCGCTTCATTTAACCAGTTGCCGACCGCCGCACAACGATGTACGTCAACAGAGCGGCACGGGCAGGCAAAAGGGCTTACAGGTACGTTCTTGCCTGCCCGCGGGTGGGGGGTCCGACCGCCTCTGGTCAGGGTCGATCAAAGGTGAGGGGGAGGCCACTCATTCATGGCTCCCCCCTCGCGATCGCTCCTAGCCAATGACAGGCTTCCTCGGCTTCTGTGAATGTAAACAGAAGCGGAGGAAGTGATGTCATCTCTCCTCGAGCCGGTCTTTTCGTCCCGGCGCCGAGGAGAGAAGACATCCAAGTAAGTGCACCAACACTACACTAACAGTAGAACACGCAGGCACACTTGTCACCCCCTGTCACCCCCAGTCACCCCCTGATCACCCCCCTGTACCCCCTGTCACTCTGACACCAATAGCAGGTTTTTTTTCTGATTATTGCATTGGTGTCAGTTTGTGTCAGTTACAAGTGTTAGGGCAGTTAGGTTAGCCCCCTTTAGGTCTAGGGTACCCCCTTTAGGTCCAGGGTACCGCTAACACCCACGCACGCAGCATACACCTCCCTTAGTGCTATAGTATCTGAACGGATTGATATCTGATCCGATCAGATCTATACTCCCCAGCAGTTTAGGGTCCCCCAAAAAAACGCAGTGTTAGCGGGATCAGCCCAGATACCTGCTAGCACCTGCGGTTTGCCCCTCGGCCCGGCCCAGCCCAGCCCACCCAAGTGCAGTATCGATCGATAACTGTCACAAAACACTAAGCACACATAACTGCAGCGTTCGCAGAGTCAGGCCTGATCCTTGCGATCGCTAACAGTTTTTTGGTAGCGCTTTGAATCAGTCGCTGACAGTCAGGAGCTTTTTTGCCTGTGAGTCTCACTAGTGTACCCCTAAATTTAGAGCCCAAAATGGCAAATCGAAGGTACACTAGTGAAGAGGCCTACACGTTTCTGAGCATGACAGATAGTGAAGAGGAAGTCACTCATCTGTCAAGTTCAGGCTCAGAATACGATCCTGTAGAGGACAGCGGCTCCATGACAGATAGCTCTGATGACGGAGTTGTGGTCCCTGCTAGGGTCAGGCGTACCAGACCCCGAACTTCTTCTTCTGTCCTTGAAGTGCAAGAACCGCAGGTCCCTCGTATGGAGCAGAGAAGTACTAGCGCCGCTATTCCTTCTGGTGAACTGGCAAGCACCAGCGGCCTAGTACACCCTGGTCGTACATTCAGCACTGCAGTATCACGTGGTGACGTGGAGAGTCCCATAAGTGCAGTTCAAGTTGGTGAGGTGGCAAGCACTAGTAGTGTCCCGCTGCCACCAAGAAGACGAACACAGGCCCATCATGCCCATAGTGCCCTTCCTGCTGCATTCGCCAATCCGAATTGGGAACCCACCACTTCTGCAGCACCCGTACTTCCCCCATTCACTGGCCAACCCAGAATTCAGGTGGAAACAGTTGACTTTATGCCACTGGATTTTTATTCACTGTTTTTCACCGAAGATCTCTATAGATCTATTGTGGACCAAAGCAATTTATACGCTGGTCAACACATCGCCGCTAATCCCCAGTCCTCCCTTGCCAGAGATTGGAGACCAATTATGGTCTCCGAATTTAAGATCTTTCTGGGCCTTTCCCTCAACATGGGCATAACCAAAAAAAGTGAGTTGCGGTCATATTGGTCCACTGACCCAATTCACCATATGCCCGTGTTCTCTGCTTCAATGGCCAGGCCACGATACGAGCAGATTTTGCGGTTCATGCACTTCAACAACAATGAACTCTGTCGTCCTCGTGGAGACCCTGCATACGATCGGCTCTACAAAATTCGGCCCCTCGTAAACCACTTCAACCAACGTTTTGCAGACTTGTTTACTCCCCATCAAGTTGTCTGCGTTGATGAGTCCCTGATTAAGCTTTCTGGCCGCTTGTCCTTCAAACAGTACCTTCCCAGCAAGCGTGCCAGATACGGGGTCAAGATGTATAGGCTCTGTGACAGGGCCACAGGCTATACATGTAGTTTTATGGTTTACGAGGGCAAAGATAGTCACGTAGAGCCGACAAACTGCCCTGACTACATAGGAAGCGCTGGCAAGATAGTGTGGGACTTGGTGTCACCCTTATTCGGAAAGGGGTACCACTTGTACGTGGACAATTATTATACAAGCGTGCCACTTTTTAGTCACCTTTTTGATCATCAAATTGGAGCATGTGGCACCGTGCAACCTAATCGCCGGGGCTTTCCCCAGCGGCTTGTAGAGTCCCGTCTTAGGCTGGGGGAGAGAGCCTGCTTGAAGTATAATAATTTGCTTGCTATAAAGTGGAGGGATAAGAAGAATGTTTTCGTTCTCACGTCCCTTCATGCAGACACGACGACCCAAATTACTACGGCGACTGGTGTTGTGGAGGAACCCATCTGTGTCCACGAATATAACCTTAATATGAGAGGGGTGGACCTCAACGACCAGTTGTTGGCGCCGTACCTAATTGCCCGTAAGGCCAGATGCTGGTACAAAAAAGTGTCTGTTTATTTATTTCAATTGGCTTTGCTGAACGCTCATGTGCTATACAGAGCTTCAGGATGGACTGGATCCTTCCTTAAATTCCAGGAAGAGATCGTCAGAGTCCTTCTGTTTCCAGACGGTGCGCCACCTCACCTTCCCAATCCAAATGCAGTAGGCCGGCTGCATGAGAGGCATTTTCCTTATGTCCTCCAGAGTACCCCTACCCAACGAGCCCCCCAAAGAAAATGACGTGTCTGCAGAAAGCGTAGATTTAGGCGTGACACCCGGTATTATTGTCCCTCCTGTCCTGGCAATCCTGGTCTTTGCATTGGTGAATATTTTGAACGCTACCATACACTAGTTGAGTATTAGCGTAGGGTACAGCACTGCACAGACTAGGACACACTTTCACAGGGTCTCCCAAGATGCCATCGCATTTTGAGAGACCCAAACCTGGAACCGTTACAGTTTTAAAAGTTACAGTTATAAAAAAAAAAGTAAAAAAAAAAAAAAAAGTAAAAAAAAAAAAAAAAAAATACACAAAAAAAATATAAAAAAAAAAAAAATAGTTGTCGTTTTATTGTTCTCTCTCTCTCTATTTTCTCTCTATTGTTCTGCTCTTTTTTACTGTATTCTATTCTGCAATGTTTTATTGTTATGATTTATCATGTTTGCTTTTCAGGTATGTAATTTTTTTATAGTTTACTGTGTTTTAAAAATTTTTTTGTTTTCAGGTACGCCATTCAGCTGCAGCGCGGATTTATTTATCTTGACAGCAACAGCGTTTGCTCCCACGATATATAAAGCCGTGACTCCAGCGCTGTCGGAGGTGATTTCACCACCACAGTTACATACTTCAGCATATATGCCGAAGCGTGGGGGCAGAAGTGGGTGGAAGAGCGATTTGCTCCTGCCTTTTGCAGGAGGATGCCCCCATGCTTCGGCATATATATATTTTAGGTAGGCACAGGTTGCGTTAAATGTTTTATTTTTTACTATGTTTTTTTTTTATTTGCTTTGCAGGTATGGTAAGTATTACTGTTATACTGTAATGTTACTTTGTTTTTTGTTAACCATCATTTGCTTAGCAGGTACGCCATTCAGTTACAGCGCGGATTTATTTATCTTGACAGCAACAGCATTTGCTCCCACGATATATAAAGCCGTGACTCCAGCGCTGTCGGAGGTGATTTCACCACCACAGTTACATACTTCAGCATGTATGCCGAAGCGTGGGGGCAGCAGTGGGTGGAGGAGCAATTTGCTCCTGCCTTTTGCAGGAGGATGCCCCCATGCTTCGGCATATATAAATGGTACATGTATGCCCATCATTAGAAGTGGGAGGATGAAGGGAGGTATTCTAATGGTGGGCATACCCACCGATCAATATCTTTTTTTCGTTCAGCCCACAGGCTGCATGAAAAAAAGTTTACAATATATGCCCAACAAGATCCAGCAACGTACTGGTATGTTGCTGGACTTTGAGTGGTTATACCAGAATGATGCCTGCAGGTTTAGGTATCATCTTGGTATCATTCTTTTCAGCCAGCGGTCGGCTTTCATGTAAAAGCAATACTAGCGGCTAATTAGCCTCTAGACTGCTTTTGCAAGCAGTGGGAGGGAATGCCCCCCCCCCACCGTCTTCCATGTTTTTCTCTGGCTCTCCTGTCCCAACAGGGAACCTGAGAATGCAGCCGGTGATTCGGCCAGCTGACCATAGAGCTGATCAGAGACCAGAATGGCTCCAAACATCTCTATGGCCTAAGAAACCGGAAGCTACGAGCATTTCATGATGTAAACAGCGTCATTGGGAAATTGGGAAAGCATTTTATCACACCGATCTTGGTGTGGTCAGATGCTTTGAGGGCAGAGGAGAGATCTAGGGTCTAATAGACCCCAATTTTTTCAAAAAAGAGTACCTGTCACTACCTATTGCTATCATAGGGGATATCCATAAGCACAATATATGTTTACCCACTTTTTTAGTACTTTATACACTTGATTTCAGTTTTGGCACATTGTTTTTTTTTTTCAAATAGGACATCTTATAAGTACGATCCCACAGAGATATTCTCTCGGGGGTTGATGTAATTGATTTTCTATTGGTTTGCGTTCCATTAGATCATTTTTTCAAATTTACACTCTATAGACGTGATTATACGGATGTATGCTCCACAGATACACCATTTTTTTGTATAGTGACTGTTTACACACAGGATTAGTGAAAGTCCTGTTTCACCAAATACTTTATTGGGCCAAATTTGGCCCCCAGATTGCCATTCTGGAGGAGTCCTGCTCAATAAAGAACAAGCCTTTTTTAGTGCCACACTTTATTTTTTAATTCTAATTACATGTCCCTGTTGAACAGGGGCTGAAAAATTGAGCCTTAGGCACTGGTGCTGGTGCCACAACACTGCAACCCCTCACAGATACTCTAGTTGGAGCGCAGGAACTAGCCCTGCTGCAAAGAATTGCATCAAAAATTGTAATTACATACCCCTGTTAAACAGGGGCTGAAAAATTGGGCCTTAGGCACTGGTGGCAGCGCCCAGAACCAAAAATGTTCTTACAAGCTATCAGCATGATCATTGAGGAGGAAGAGGATAATTACTCAGCATAACAGGATAGTCACTCAGAATCAGCATAGGCAGTCTTTGAAGGGATCTGACATTTCAAAAAAATGTATTCGGTTACATCAGCATCAGGTGCTTGGTAGCTGGTGGTGATCCAAGACTGATTCATTTTTATGAAGGTCAGTCGATCGACCGAGTCGGTGGACAGACGCACCCTGTGATCGGTTACAAAGCCTCCAGCAGCACTGAATGTGCGTTCCGAAAGAACGCTGGATGCAGGACAGGCCAGTAGCTCAATTGCATACTGTGCAAGCTCTGGCCAGTGATCCATCCTCAAGACCCAGTAACCCAGAGGATTTTCGGTGGGAAAGGTGTCCAAGTCAGATCTTGCCACTAGGTATTCCTGCAATGTGTAAAACAGACGCTGGCGATGGTTGCTGGAACCGATCATACCTTGTGGCTGCGGACTAAAAAATTGTCTGAACATTGGTCAGACGGCCCCCTTCTCCACCGCTCCTTCTTTGACTGACCGAAGTCTCAGCAACACGTTGTCCAGAAACAGGAGTTTGTAACCTCCCAGTCTCTGGGAACATGTTGCACAGACCTTTCTGCAAGGCCTCCCAAAGATTTTTCATCCTCTGCTCCCTCTGCGACGGCAAGATAAGGTCCGCAACCTTACCCTTGTAATGTGGATCAAGGAGGGTTGCCAGCCAGTATTGTTCCTTCTCCTTGATACCACACATACGAGGATCCTTCCGCAGGCTTTGCAGGATCAGGGAGGCCATGCAGCGTAGGTTTGCTGAGGCATTCAGTCCGGAGTCCTCTGGGTCACTAAGGACAACATGATCCGCAGCCACCTCCTCCCAGCCACGTACAAGTCCATGTGTTTCTTGGGACTGTAAATGATCCCTTAAAGACTGCTGCTGATGCTGAGTGCCAGGCTCCACCTCCATACTGACACAATCCTCCTCCTCCTTCTCTTCCCATGTGATCGGCAGGCACGCAGGAACACTGTCTGGATAAAGGGGGCCTTGAGAGCTAAGGAAGCCCTCCTCTTCCTGCCTCTGTTCTGCCTCAAGTGCCCTGTCCATTATTCCACGCAGCTTGTGCTCCAACAGGTGGACAAGGGGGACAGTGTCACTGATGCATGCACTGTCACTGCTCACCATCCTCGTGGCATGGGGAAAAAAAACAAGCTCCCCTGAACCTGTCCTGGTGCCATAGTCGCACAGGTACTCATTGATGGCCCTCTGCTGCGTGTGCAGTCGCTGCAGCATGGCCAACGTTGAGTTCCATCTGGTGGGCATGTCACAGATTAGGCGGTTCTTGGGCAGGTTAAATTCCTTTTGGAGGTCTGCCAGCCGAGCACTGGCATTATATGACCAGCGAAAATGCACACAGACTTTCCTGGCCTGCCTCAGGACATCCTGTAAGCCCGGGTACCTGCCCAAGAACTGCTGCACCACCAAGTTAAGGACGTGAGCCAAACAGGGCACATGGGTCATTTGTCCCTGTCGGAGGGCAGAGAGGAGGTTGGTGCCATTGTCGCAAACCACCATTCCTGCCTTAAGTTGGCGTGGCATCAACCACCTCTGAACCTGCCCCTGCAGAGCTGACAGAACCTCTGTCCCAGTGTGGCTCCTGTCCCCCAAGCACACCAACTCAAGCACCGCATGGCATCTTTTGGCCTGCGTACTTGTGCACCCCCTTGAACACCTACGGAGCACTGCTGATTCCGAGGACAAAGCACAGGAAGAGGCCATGGAGGAAGAAGAAGAGGAGGGGGTGTAGGAGAGAGGTGTGTCATAATCATTAGTAGTGGCATTTTGGAGGAACAACCTCCAACACTACTGCACCTTGTCCTGCATTCTTCCTAGATGCCAGCAGAGTCACCCAATGCGCCGTGAAACTTAGGTAACGTCCTTGTCCATGCCTGCTGGACCATGAGTCAGCCGTAATATGTACCTTACAGCTGACTGCCCTGTCCAGCGGGGCATGGACATTGAATTCCACATACCGGTAGAGAGCGGAATGGCCTTCTGTGAGAAAAAGTGGCGTTTGGGTACCTGCCACTGAGGAACCGCACATTCCACAAACTCACGGAAGGGGGCAGAGTCTGCCCACTCAAAAGGTAGCAGTTGAAGTGCTAGCAATTTTGCCAAGCTAGCATTCAACCGCTGGGCATGTGGATGGCTGGGAGCGAACTTCTTTCAGGGGTGCAGCTGGGGCCGGGAAGTTTTCCTGGTACAATCTGATGTCAGTGTACCGATAGCAGATTGCCCACAAGTACATGGCTGTGACACACCTAATTCTACACCTTCATTCCTCTCAGTGCAGGTCTCAGAGAGGACTGAAGGTATAGTGGGGTTGGAGATCTCAGCTGATGAGGAGCAAGGAGAGGTCCTCTTTGTTCTTTGGTGTGGGTCTTTTAGGTACGCTTGCCAACGAACTGCATGGCAGGTCAACATATGTCTGGTCAAGCATGTGGTGCCCAAGCGGGAGATGTTTTGGCCACGCGAGATACGCTTGAGACATATGTTGCAAATAGCAGCGGTGCGATCTGATGCACTCGTCTCAAAAAAGGCCCACACCAAAGAACTTTTGGAATAATGCGCAGAGACAGCAGTGCCCTGCACATGCGGAGCTTTGGGGTGTGATGCAGTCAGTGTGCTGCCCTTAAGCTGGCCCCTGGAGGGCATCCTGCCTCGTTGGTGATGTGCCTCCTCCTCCTCCCTCCTATCAGGCACCCACGTTGAGTCAGTGACCTCATCATCCCCTCCCTCCTCATCACTGGAGCAAACCTGGCAGTATGCTGCAGCAGGGGGAACATAACTGCCAGATTGCTGTCCTTCTTGGGCACCCCCTCTGTCCGTGCTCACGTTACTGCCTTCATCTAGCTCAGTATCATCATCAGAGCCTTCTAAATGCTGGGCATCCTCCTAAAGCATGTACCTAACACTGTGGTCAAACAGTTCGAGGGACTCCTCAGGAGGACATGGTGAGGCTAGCTGCCGAAAAAAAGGCCAAGCGTGTCCCATGGCCACGTGCTGATGAGGATGCACCGTGTCCACGACCAGCACTGTTGCCTCTAGACACAGAGCCTGCTTGCCCTCTTTTATTGGCTTGTGACTGTCTGCCTCTCCTTGTTGGCCTTCCAGACATACTAATGGCATGCAGTGAGATGTAGCTACACTAGGGATGAGCCAGGCAAAAAATTTGTTCGAACACGCGAACACCGTTAAAGATTATGGGACACGAACAAGAATAATCAAAAGTGCTAATTTTAAAGGCTTATATGCAAGTTATTGTCATAAAAAGTGTTTGGGGACCTGGGTCCTGCCCCAGGGGACAAGGATCAATGCAAAAAAAAGTTTCAAAAAGGGCCGTTTTTTCAGGAGCCGCGATTTTAATAATGCTTAAAGTCAAACAATAAAAGTGTAATATCCTTTTAAATTTCATACCTGGGGGGTGTATATAATATGCCTGTAAAGGGGCGCATGTTTCCAGTGTTTAGAACAGTCTGACAGCAAAATGACATTTCAAAGGAAAGAAGATAGAAGAAAGAAAAAGCATTTAAATAAAGGAATTGTCAAAAACTGTCTCTTGTCATTTTTAACATTTTTGACAGTTTTTTTGTGAAATGGTAGGGGTACTTTTGTACCCCCTTACCATTTCACACAGGGGGGAGGGCCGGGATCTGGGGGTCCCCTTGTTAAAGGGGGCTTCCAGATTCTGATAAGCCCCCCGCCCGCAGACCCCCACAACCACCGGGCAAGGGTTGTGGGGATGAGGCCCTTGTCCCCATCAACGTCCCCCCCTCTTTTCCTGCGGCCTGTCAGGTTGCATGCTCGGATAAGGGTCTAGTATGGATTTTTGGGGGGACCCCACGCAATTTAAAAAAAAAATTTTGGCAGGGGGTTCCCCTTAAAATCCTGGTATAGATTTTGAGGGGGACCCCTCGCCAATTTTTTTTTTTTATTTTGGCCGGGGTTCCCCTTAATATCCATACCAGACCTGAAGGGCCTGGTATAGAATTTAGGGGGACCCCCCACATCATTTTTTTTTAAATTTTGGTTCAGGGTTCCCCTGTGGGGAATTCCCATGCCGTTTTTTTCAATTAACTTTTATGTGTATTGTCGGACTGGCAATTCATTATGGCCGCGAGTAGTTTTAAATGACTTTTTTCCTTTGAAATGTCATTTTGCTGTCAGACTGTTCTAAACAAGGGAAACATGCGCCCCTTTACAGGCATACTATATACACCCCCAGGTATGAAATTTAAAGGGATGTTACACTTTTATTGTTTCACTTTAAGCATTATTAAAATCACTGTTCTGGAAAAAACTGCCGTTTTTAAAACTTTTTTTGCATTGATCCTTGTCCCCTGGGGCAGGACCCAGGTCCCCAAACACTTTTTATGACAATACCATGCATATAAGCCTTTAAAATTAGCACTTTTGATTTCTCCCATAGACTTTTAAAGGGTTTTCCGCGGCTTTCGAATTTGCCGCGAACACCCCAAATTGTTCGCTGTTCGGCGAACTGGCGAACAGCCAATGTTCGAATCGAACATGAGTTCGACTCGAACTCAAAGCTCATCCCTAAGCTGCACTAAGCTGGGATATATATATATATATATATATCTATATATATAGATATATATATATATATAGATATATATAGATATATATATATCTATATATATATAGATATATATATATATAGATATATATATATAGATATATATATATATATACTGATACTGCAGCTAGCAAAATCAACTGCCTGCCTGTAGTATGAGAACACCACCAATCTTCTACAGGTAGCTTTAGGTGAACACTGTGCAGAGGACGCACTGCACTAATGTTAGAATAATGTAACTGCCTGCGGTAGTGATAGGATCAGGAAAACACCACCAACCTTCTACAGGTAGCTTTAGCTGAACACTGTGCAGAGGACGCACTACATTAACGTTAAAATAATGTAGCTGCCTGCGGTAGTGATAGGATCAGGAAAACACCACCAACCTTCTACAGGTAGCTTTAGCTGAACACTGTGCAGAGGTCGCACTACACTAACGTGTAAATAATGTAGCTGCCTGCGGTAGTGATAGGATCAGGAAAACACCACTAACCTTCTACAGGTAACTTTAGCTGAACACTGTGCAGAGGTCGCACTACACTAACGTGTAAATAATGTAGCTGCCTGCAGTAGTGATAGGATCAGGAAAACACCACCAACCTTCTACAGGTAGCTTTAGCTGAACACTGTGCAAAGGATGCACTACACTAACGTTAAAATAATGTAGCTGCCTGCGGTAGTGATAGGATCAGGAAAACACCACCAACCTTCTACAGGTAGCGTAAGCTGAACACTGTGCAGAGGTCACACTACACTAACTTGTAGCTTTAGCAGAACACTGTGCAGAAGGCGCACTACACTAACTTGTAGCTTTAGCTGAACACTGTGCAGAGGTCGCACTACACTAACTTGTAGCTTTAGCTGAACACTGTGCAGAGGTCGCACTACACTAACTTGTAGCTTTAGCAGAACACTGTGCAGAGGGCGCACTACACTAACTTGTAGCTTTAGCTGAACACTGTGCAGAGGTCGCACTACACTAACTTGTAGCTTTAGCTGAACACTGTGCACTACACTAACTTGTAGCTTTAGCTGAACACTGTGCAGAGGTCGCACTAAACCAACTTGTAGCTTTAGCTGAACACTGTGCACTACACTAACTTGTAGCTTTAGCTGAACACTGTGCAGAGGTCGCACTACACTAACTTGTAGCTTTAGCTGAACACTATGCACTACACTAACTTGTAGCTTTAGCTGAACACTGTGCAGAGGTCGCACTACACTAACTTGGAGCTTTAGCTGAACACTGTGCACTACACTAACTTGTAGCTTTAGCTGAACACTGTGCAGAGGTCGCACTACACTAACTTGGAGCTTTAGCTGAACACTGTGCACTACACTAACTTGTAGCTTTAGCTGAACACTGTGCAGAGGAAGCACTACACTAACTTGTAGCTTTAGCTGAACACTGTGCAGAGGTCGCACTACACTAACTGTAAATAGTGTAGCTGCCTGACTGTGGTACTAATAGGATCAGAAGAACACCAGCAATTTTCTTCAGGTAGTTGTACTGTAACAACACCTGCCTGCCTGTCAGTAGGAAGATAATAATAGGAATGGACCTAGCTAAACTGAATACAGTGTATATATATATATATATATATATATATATATATATATATATATATATATACAACACCTGAGATGCATATATATACACAATACACTGTAAGTGCAGCTAACTGACTGACTGTCCTGCCTAATCTATCTAACTTAAATCAAATGACACTGTCTCTCTGTCTCTGTCTCAGTGCAGGGGGCCTTATGTAGTGTGGGGCGTGTACTAAACCCCCTGAGCCATAATTGGCCAAAGCCACCCTGGCTTTGGCCAATCACAGCTCTCTTCACAGACGGCGCTGTGATTGGCCAAGCATGCGGGTCATATTGCATGCTTGGCCAATCATCAGCCAGCAATGCACTGCGATTCCGCAGTGAAATATGGGCCGTGACACGCCACACGAATTTGGCGCGAACGGACCATATCGTTCGCAATTCGGCGAACAATTGAACAGACAATGTTCGAGTCGAACATGGGTTCGACTCGAACACGAAGCTCATCCCTACAATACAGTAAGCCATCTCATAGCACACATACACTTACATAGAACACACTGTCTAAATTCAAAGTCATTCAAGGAACGGCACACTTTACTAGGAGTAAGAAATCTCTGATTTGTATTATGAGAACATTCATTTGCTACTGTGATGTGAAGAGTATTTTTAGCAATGAAAGGATATAAAAGAAGATGATTTTAATATACTGTAGATACATTTGGATACATTGATAGAAGCAACTTTAAAGGCAATTGGGGTGGATTTACTAAAGGCAAATAGATTGTGCACTTTGAAAGTACAAAAGAATCTATTTTCCCCAGAGCTTAGTGAATGTGGTGTAGTTCTGCTGATTTCCCTCATCCAGTCATGTGCAAGAATAATGTTTATTTTCCTTGCATCTGATTGGGTATTCTTTGCAAAATGAAGCCTCACCACATTTGCTTAGCTCTGGGGAAAATTAGTGCAACTGTTCTTCCAAAGTGTACAGTCTATTTGCATTTAGTAAATCAACCCCTTAGTGCATTATTACATTCTGGTGGGAGAAAGCCCCCTTTATTCTGGTGGGAGCAGTTGTGTAAATGGTTTCAATATATTTTGTGGGATGTAATGAAGTTTTGATATGGTCATGTTTATTGGGAGGACTTCTATGTTCAGCTGTTTATGATCAGTATGGAGTGATATGGTGTACAATTATAAAGGACTGGGGTAATCCATGTTTGCAACTATGATTCAGAGTTCCCCTTTACTTATAAATATATTGCTGTAGGTAATTTAGAAATATATTTTTTTCTTACCTCTGTGTTTAGGACATTCTGAGATTTTAGTTCAACCAGGACAGCATGAGGATCCATGTTCTCCAGGATGTAGATCAGATCATCTCTATAATACTCATATATCCTCCTCAGTGATGGATCATTATATGACGACAGCTGACAGCAGAACCTCCTGATGTCCTCTAGAAAACACAGAAATACATTTTCTGATTTATAAATGATACAAATTAATATCCAGCATGAATTTTATCTCACTGGAGATCTCTGCAATTGAGAAAAGGAGCACTGGAGGTGAGAATCACTATAAGGATCAAAAAATTAATTGCTCTGCAATTGGGGAATTATTTTTGCACGTCCAAGCTAACTAGCTTTTAATCTTCACTGAGAACTTTGAGCTTTAACTATTTAAAGCCCAACTACGGATCAATAAAAAAGTAAAGTAAAAAAAAAAAAAAATATATATATATATATATGTAGCGCTGGTAGATTTACAATCTACCGCAGGGTAGGTAAATTTAGTAACTTGTTCGTTAGGAAGGTTAGGTTTGCCTCTGTTCCAGCTTGGCTGACGTTGTGTGTGTTTCCGTGTTGACCGGTGGGTGTCGCTGTTATCACTGGTTGGTGTTGGAAAGGCAACGTGTTGAAGCGTATGGATGCTCTTCTGTCCCGGAGACAGCTCGGTGGAGGTGGTCCTCCGAGTTGCATTCTGGGCGAGGGTATTTATGGGACAGACGCCATGTTTTGGGGTTTGTTTTACAGCCACCTGCTGGCCCTCCTGGCCGACAGGTATGCGTTAGAGAGCTACCTCGTGGTCCTCCGTTCCGGATGCCCATGTCGCTGCGGCGCAGGGGTGGGTCCAGAGGCTTGTCTGGGGCCTACCACTGCGGCCGAGGAATGGTCCTGAGCTGTCGGTCCTGTGTGAGGAAGCTGGACAACCGAGGAGATCCCAGGGGAGGACCTGTCTTGGAGGGATCACGCAACGTGCTGGTCTGGAGAGGGGCCTGGTGACTCGGTTGGAGGACGTATCCGAAAGTAACCATACAGCATAGTGTTGCCGGGTTGGTTTAAAGGTTCAGGCACTGTGACTGATGTTCATTGCAGAAAACCAATACATCCTGTGGCAGAGGATCGTACGGGTTTGTTCCCAAACAAGTCTGTGGCAGAGACTTTTGTTCGTGCTGCGTTCTGGCTGCTAGGCAAGTGAGAGAGGCCTATCCAGGCAAGCAAAAAGTGTGTCCCACGAGGGGAGTGCATTCTATATAATATCTGAATTCTACCAGGACATTTGTCAAAGAACCCTACAAGAAGATATTTGAGTTTCTTCTGCAGTTTCCTTTCGGCCTCTTTCCTGCTACTTCCTAAGTGAATTGTTTAATAAAGCATTGAAAACGTACTCCAGTGTTGATGCTAGTGTCGCCCAGAGGTAAACTCAATGGAACCCTAGACCTGGTGCTGGTGAAACAGAGGGAAGGAGAGTGAAGGTAACAGACCCGCTTAAATTAGCAGCTCCACCGAGAGTTAGTGATATATATATATATATATATATATATATTTATTCCTAGATTGTAAGCTCTAACAATCAGGGCCCTCTGATTCCTCCTGTATTGAATTGTATTGTAACTGTCCTGTCTGCCCTCGTATTGTAAAGCACTGCGCAAACTGTTGGCGCTATATAAATCCTGTATAAAAATAATAATAATAATAATTTATTTAAAATAGTCCCCTGCAATATTTCCTTTTTACCACTAGATGGTGCTCCTCTCCCAGGTACAATGATGCCCAGTGTCATTCATCCCATATTCTATGAGCTCAGGGTGTCAAGGACCGGCCCCCTGGGGAGTGACCTCAGACGGTGACCCCTCTGGACTTACAGGAGAATGCTGAAGAGAGTATTCTGCATCATTCAGTTCCTGCCCACTGCTGAGGACAGAAGAGGACCAGAACATAGAGCCCAGGAATAAAGGGATGTATAATGTTTTTTACAATGCAAAGTGATATCCAAAGGTGATGGAGGGAAATTGGTTGTGCTGGAATTGGGTTTTAAGGTTTATTTCTCAGATTAATATAAAGATATATATTTTTAGCTGTGTATTCTATTTTAAAGTATATGATGATTCGCAGTCCTATGTTATGATGCTCCATTTGATATCTTATGAAAAAAGGGTAAATGACTCCTCATTCTGGTCTCCAATTTATTAAATAGAGTTTTGGATAGATCTAATATATTATTGGATTGCATTGAGTTTAGTTTGCCAAGCAATGTGTGTCATAAACAACTGCCATTTTATTTTCATAAAATTGTGTTTTCATCATTTATAAATCTGTGAAAACACAGGATCACAATGAAGAGACAGGAACAGGATGGTGTCACCTTATAAGAGGAAATGCCTCAACAAGGACTGTCATGACATGATCACCAGGGATTATTTTATTAAAAGTTGCACATTCATATACGATTGAACATGTCTGGAATTATAGAAATATCGTATTTATCGGCGTATAACACACACTTTTTCCCCCTGAAAATTGGGTGCAAATAATGTGTGCCAATATTTTCTTCGGGCTGCTTTGGAGGGGAAGGGGGTACGAGCTCCGCCAGATTACACAGAGCGGGAATCTCCTGTTTACTCAGCTGCCTCTGTAATATAAAAATTAAATTTAAAAAATTTAAAATAGCCACTGATTACTGTATAAATGTCACTGGCAGGGAAGGGGTTAACACTAGGGGCGAAAAAGGGGTTAAGTGTTCCCTAGGGAGGTGTTTCTAACTGTGAGGGGAGTGTAGTGACTGGAGGAGGAGAGAGATCGCTGTTCCTGATAACTAGAAACAGCAGATCTCTCTCTACTTCCCTGACAGAACAAGGACCTGTCTGTTTACATTGACAGATCCCTGTTCTGTCTCTCTCAGGAGTGATTGCGGGTCACCAGCAGACATCGTGGCCATTGGCCACAGACATCGGCTCCGACATCATGTGGTGGGCGCCCGTACCCCCTATATCCCTTAAAGCGCCATCGTACAGATATGGCGATTCGCGCATGGGAGCCAGCCTGCTGCCATTTAACGACGGCGGCTGGTCGGCAAGTAGTTAATGGGCACTGATCAGGCTGCATTAATGGGCAATGGTGAGGCTGCAGATGAGCACTGATAAGGCTGCATTGATGGGCACTGACCCCTATTTTGCTTTGAAGTTCTTTATTTAAAATTATTTTTTCCCAGAAACTTCCCTCTTAAAATTAAGGTGCGTGTTATACACCTGTGCGTGTTAATCGCCGAAAATATGGTATGTAAAAGTTTCAATGATAATTTAATCTCTAAAATTACTTTCCATGCAGGTCTCATATCAAGAGTTAAAACATAAACCTATTTTTTTATAGAGGGAGAGGGTTATATCCTCTGTCAGGATTTTATCATGCATTAGACTCAATTCACAAAGTACTAACACAAGGATAAGACTCTCAGTTATAGCTATGGACTTATGATAACTGCCACCTTTTAAAATAAGTCTTCTTATCCTTCTGTGTTGGCTTTGTAAGTTGAGCCTCTAGGGGGAGATTTATACCCCTTTCACACTGGGGAGGTGGTGCATTGGTCGTAAAGTTTTGCTAGTTTTAGCAGCGCTTTACCCCTGTAATGGCAGCACTTTGGTGCCGCTAGCAGGGCATTCTTAACCCCCAGAATGGGTTAAAAAAAGGCTTAAAGATGCCCCGCTGGGGACATTTGCCCTCAGATTCACCCCACATGGGTGTAGAGGCACGCTCAGTATAGAAGATTGTCACACTTGAAGTTATTATGTAGAATATTTATCCAAAATCACAGTTCATAGGTGGCAAGCAAAGGCAATGTGTTTTTGAGAAAGTGCATCCCCCTTCATTAGGACTGTGATGATGGGTGTGGTCAGGAGCCAAAGATTCAATTACAATAAAGCCCTTTAGGTGTGTGGGTGATGGATAAGATGTCAGATGATAGAGGATCATACACGCTGCTTCTCTGTCATCTGACAATGTATTCATCACCCACCAAAGGCTGGCCATAGATGGTTCAAATCTTTGCCAGTTCAGAAGGAACTGGCTGAGATTCAAACCATGTATAGGCAGGCTGAATGTACCAAGTTGATCGATCAATCAACTTGGGTACAACCAGCCTGTCAGATTTTACATATGATTATCACTAGTGGCTGGTATAGCCCCTAGCAATAATCACTGTCTTCTCCAGGTGGGGACAGCTTCCCCCACAGGTAGAATGCAATGGCTTGGCAGGAGGGATTCCCCTGTCAACACTGTGTGTGTTAATTGGGCAGTGTTGCTACCCCCCAAAGTAAAATTTACTGGCAGGACGCCAACATTTACAAACAGCACCAATTTTTTTTTTTTACTGGCAAAAATCATGACATTTACTGGCAGAGCCGCATTTTTTACTGTCAATGCAAAAAAATACCTAAAATGATTGTTTTCAGTGCTACACAGTGCACATATCAATATTTAAACTATAAACATATAGCTAGTGCTATTAGAAATGTGTTTAAGTTAAACAAAAGTCAAAAACTATGTTTCTCCATTGACAATGAAGGTCAGCCAGCACCCAGCCAGCACCGAGTTCCTCCTTACATCAGAGTCTGCAGGATTCCCCCTTACAGTGAAAGGGAACTCTTATGTAAAGGGAAACGCTGCAGATCATGATCTAAGGGGGAACTCTGATGTAAGGGGAGGCTCTGGTGACCAGAGACCACCTTATATCACAGTCCACTGCATTCCCTTTAAATCAGAGTTCCGACTTACATCAGGGTCTGCAGACTGGTCAGATTTTCCGATGGAAAATGTGCGATCGGAGCTTGTTGTCAGAAATTCCGACAGTGTGTGGGCTCCATCGGACATTTTCCATCAGAATTTCCGACACACAAAGTTTGAGAGCAGGCTATAAAATTTTCCGACAACAAAATCCAATCGCGTCAATTCTGACCGTGTGTGGACAATTCTGACGCACAAAGTGCCACGCATGCTCAGAAGAAATTCCGAGACGGAACTGCTCGGTCTGGTAAAATTAGAGTTTGTAATGGATATAGCACTTTCGTCAGGCTGCAATGTTTAAAATTGTTTAATACAGCGCACTCTCTTCTTCTTTATAATGCTAGAAGAATGAAGTAGTTTTGCTGCTGATATTCACACAGACTTCTCACAAACTTCTTTCTTTATTATTTATTGTGATTTCATCAATATATTTTGATTTGTCATATCTGACAAAAAAGATATATGTTTTTTTTTGGTTTGTATTGTTTTCAAGCCTGATCGTGTTGTTATTTTTTTTTATTTTTTGATTTTACATCCTCAATATTTTTGGGTGTGTTTTGTGTGTCAAGTTACCACAACACCATTATTATCTTGTATTATTTAATCTCAAGGAGGTTGCTTGGTGTTGGTGTCTCTTGTTAATTTCACATTGTATTTTTGAAATGTACCTGAATCCTCACAAACAAACTGTCCTTTTTGAAGGAAAACATACATAGGCGAGTATAATGGAAACAAAAATTCCTTTATTAAGGGATCAGAACCAAACAAAGAGGGAGGCAACGCTGGAGAAACAGCAGAGATTGGCAAAGCCTTTGGCCCCAGGGCACACATCAATTATTTTACTGCAAAATTGGTGGCCTGAGGAGTCCATATCTAAGGGAGTGCAGTCTGGTCCAGAAGTCCAAGAGATCATGAAAGCAGCAGATGACATGTATGTTCCCAGGCTGTGGTCACACAAGAGGCTGCATCTTTTGTCAGACCAGACTGAACCCAGGGTCATTACTCTCTGGTCTTCCTTCCACGCTTCCTTCCACACTGTGTCTGTGGTGGTGGAGTTGTGGCAGGAGGAGGAGGATGGTCCAACTCACACAGGTGGGTTTTGTGTGTGATTTCGCCCCTCACCCCCTTAGTGAGTGTTTTGTAAAGAAGGTCCTCACACAGGAGGCGTTGACCCTCCTGCATGCCCTTCAGTTTTGTGGCAGCCATGCAGGCAAAGGCCTCTTCAGGAGTGGGTAAGGCTCTGAGGGACGCAGAAGCCTCCTGAATCAGCCTGAGTGCTGAATCCTGCACATTACTCTCCTTCCTGGGTCTTTTGTTTGGAAGGCGGAGGGGAGGGACCTGCGATTCTGTCAGGCTCCTACTGGGCCCGGCCTTCTCCTGGCTGCCACTTAGCCCCACCTCCTCCTGGCTGCCACTAACCCCCGCCTCCTCCTGGCTGCCACTAACCCCCGCCTCCTCCTGGCTGCCACATTCCACAGCCTCCTCCTGTGTGCCACATTCCACAGCCTCCTCTAATTCTGAGCCCAGCATTTTTCATTCTTGTCCCAATTATTTTTGCCCACTACTGTCTATTGATATGTAAAACACTTTCTTAAATCAGCAATTAGTGATCAATAATAACATCTAGTAAACATCATTTATTGCTTGACCAGAAATCTGTAGAAGAATGCTATACCTGGCTCCATCTATGCTCCTCCACTTCTTCCTGGCCGGAAAGTCCCAGGTTGGACATCGGAAGCCTCAGCTGGGGTGGAAGATTGGGTGGAAGGAAGAGTGGAAGGAAGAGTAGAGAGGGATTCCCTGACTTCAGTCTGGTCTGACAGAAATCGCAGTCTCTCATAGTACCACAGCCTGGGGACATAAATGGCATCTGCTGCAGCTCCGGATCTCTGGGAATCCGTGACCTTCTTGCGCTCCCTTAGATATGTGCTCCTCAGGCCACCAATTTTGGCTTTTAAATAGAGGATGGTTGCCGTGGGATCCACCGGCTTCACCAACTCCAGCAGTTTCTCCAGCGCTGCCTGCCTCTTTTGTTTATTATTGTATTGGGGGTGTTTGACCTGCCACAGACAGGGCAGCTCCCTGTATTTGTCTATGAACAGGGGGAGAAAGTTGTGGTCATTGAAGCCATCTATTTTATCTGCAAGACACAACACAAGACAAATCCTAATGTCAGGCTAAAGTCTCCTAATCTTGTTACAATATAGGCCTCAATCTAGAAGCAGTATAGGCCCAAGTTTAGATCTTACCTTCGTTATCACGATTGGCGCCTCCGATACTCCTTCCTCCGCTCACAGATCATACGTACTACGTACGCGTGTTACGCTTTATATACACTGCGCATGCGTGAAACTCCGCCCACCCCTGACATTCTTTCTAGTCTATTCCCCGCCCCTTCTCGTTCGGCGCAGTGGGGAAGAGCACATGGCGGACACACAGCAGGTGCATGCTAATTACAGCAACGAGGAGGAGGAGGAAAGCCCGGATCTAGAAACGTCCCGATCCCGGAGGAGACGATTTAAGGCCTCAAATATGTCCTTTGTGGAGATGGTGGAGATGGTCGACATCCTGAAGAGGGCCGACTATGACGGGAAGTATGGACCTTACCCCAACCCCAATGTCAGAAAGGCCAGGATCATGGAGAAAGTGGTCAAGAGTCTGCAGAAGAATTTTGGGGTACAACGATCCAAGGATCAGCTCAGGAAGCGGTGGTCGGATCTCAAAATCAGGGAGCATGAGCAGTACAAGAGGATCAGGAGAGTGCTGCAAAAAAGTAAGTAGTTGTCCTGTGTTCCTATTCTTTATTTTTATTACGTTCGTGCTGCTCCATGTGCTTTTCTTTACTGTTGTACAGTTTAAAATGGCAACTTTCATGTTCATGGGCACATTGTTCGTTCGTATGAAACATTGTTCGTTCGGCATAGAAAACACCATTGTTTGGGCCATATGCATTTGAATACATTTTTTCTAGCCTACTTCTCTTAAAATAATTTTGGAGTCTAGATGGGTTTGTAACTAGAATGAAATGCTAACTAGATTCTGTGTAAGGAGAGGACACTGAGCAGCTGTTTACACATCTGGACTCTGGAGCACTAGTGTGGGACACCAGAACACCCTTTTTATTAAGGGTCCCACACAGGTGCTCCAGTGTATACTATAGGGGTGTCTCCATCTGTGAAGCTTGTACAAAACAGGTAAGTATTCAAGCTTGACAAAGAAAACAATATTTCTTCATCTTGGAACTCTGCCAAAACAGACAATTGTACCCCACTTCCAAGCAATGTTTCATATTCCTCTTTCTGTCATCAAATATCTGTGTGCTAAGTACACCTATTTTTTTACATAGGGGAAAAAAGACTCAGAGGACACCACTCAGCAGAAGAGGCAACAGACCCCCTACCTCAGGAAGATGGGGAAATCCCCCAAAGACAAGCAGAGGAGGAGGGAGATGTTATAGAACTTGTCACCACATCAGGTGAGTGTCTGCGACCACAGGCTCAGGTAACAGATGGATGCAGGCATATTTATAATACACGGTGTGTTTTTGTTTCTCTATTTTTAGGTGATCGTGATGTTGTGCATCCAGGTTATTTCACCAGTGAAAGTGCACAGATCCTGATCGGGGAGATCATAGGGTCTAATAGGGACATGGAAAACATCCAGAAAAACATCAATGATGTTAAAAACAAAATGAAGAACATCATTGATGTTTTAGGGAGAGTTTAAAACACCTCCAAAACCCTTCCTTTTTTGTGGTATTTGTAAAGTAAAAAATTTTAACATTTTTTGCCATTTTATAGAAAAGCCAAATTTTGAAGATGCACACAGTGTGTCAACATGTGCTATCTGCCATCACAGGAGATCAATGTAGGCGTTTTGGGGGTGCAACCCCTTCCTCAAAAATAAAGTAGCTGAGAGGAAGGGGTTGCACCCACAAAACACGTCCCTTGATCCCCCGTGATAGCAGCTAGCACATGTTGACATTCGGCAATTTGTGTGCATCTTCAAAATTTGGCTTTTCCAGAGGTGACTTCACCCCATCTGAACGCAATATTAAACACAGTTTCTAAATACTCATGTCTGATATTGCCTTCAATTTCTACAAAAGTTGAACTTTGTAAGTTTCAGATTTGTGTATTTCTTGTTGGTTTGAAACATGCCTGTTTTACCTTAAATGGACATTTCAATATTTATTAATGCTACCGAAAAAATTGTTATGCAACAAACATGTTGGTTTGTTTTAAAAACCTTTTATAAATGCACATGTGATTGTGCTGGTATTAAAAAGATTGATAATCAAGAATGTGTGGATTATTGTTTCAATGCTCCTCAAATTTTGTTAAGGTAAAAATGGTGTTTTCAGTGACAATGAGGGTTATTTCCTAAGGGCAAATCCACTTTGCACTACAAGTGCAGTTTCAGTGCAGTCTCAAGTGCACTTGTAGTGCAAAGTGTATTTTTCTTTAGAAAATAACACCCAACAGTGCTTTTTAAGGTTACATATCACATTTTCAGGACTCCCCACATTTCTGTCAGGGTCAGTTAAAAGAAACACAAGCAGTAAATGTCACCGAAGATTTTAGTAGTTAAAATGATTTTTTTATTTTAAAAATGTATCAGGCATTGTCTGGCATATTGATGGCCCCCCTACCCGCAAAGTAATCAAGGTATCTAAGACGGACCTCGTGGGCACTCAGGGGGGCAAGCCAGGACGGCCACTTTCAAGCGCCGTCAGGGTTGGTTCATTTACTTGAATTCCGGCCTCAGGCCCAACTGAGGCAGCATAGTTAGCAGAATTTCGCCTTAAAAAGTTGTGGAGAACACAGCACGCCAGGATGATATGATTCAGTTTATACTCCGCCATGTGTATGGGTGTAAGAAATAGGCGGAACCAGCTGGCCATGATTCCAAATGTGTTCTCCACCACTCCTCTGGCTCTGGCCAGCTGGTAATTAAAAACCCTCTGGTCTGGGGTGAGGGTCCTCATCGGGAATGGCCGCATAAGATGGTCCCCCAGCGCAAATGCTTCATCAGCAATGAAGACGAATGGAAATCCTTCCACATTGTCTTCTGGAGGTGGCAAGTCCAAGCTGCCATTCTAGAGATGCCTGTAGAACTCCACCTGGGTGATGACTCCACCATTGGACATCCAGCCATTCTTCCCCATGTCCACATACAGGAACTCATAAGTAGCCGACACCCCTGCTAACATCACAATACTGTTGAACCCCTTATAATTATAATTATATGCCCCTCCACAGTTAGGAAAGTCCCACAGCTGGGCAAAGTGGGAGGCCACAGTCTGTCATTCTTGTGGGTTGGAAGGAAACTGTGGAGTCAAACAAGAAAAAAAAATAATCATTTTGCACATAAACATGGAAAGCAGACTAGACACAAACATTCTTGGCCAACATCAGTATAACATTTATTTTAGGGAGTTTTTAAAGACCAAGGTATAAGGTCCACCTATCAGATCCCCTCCCCCCCTCATGGGCCATTTCTAACATTTTAGGGGGGAGATGTTTTGGACAGGTAACCCTCTCTACTTCATTGAGAGATGAATGCCTAAATAATGTGTATTACTTTGGCCAGCCCCTCCTTACTTACACTATTGGCAGCCCACTGGACAGGTAAGAAGTGTCATAATACAATAATATAAATACACACTGTACACATTTTAGCACATTTTTACATTCTGCTATTACCTATCAAGATAATCATAGGATACAAAAACTTTAAACAGTACCATTTGAAAGCATTCAGGCAGGCCCTTGCACTACATGCTTTGGGGAATTCATCCATAAATCTGACCACAAAAGAGGTGGGTATAGTGTGTATGGGTTTGGCAAAGTCAGCAGATAGATGATTGAGGATAGATAGAGGATTGGTATCAGCTGACTTAGCAGTTGGGGGGAGGGAGGGTTCCAAATGATTTTGGGACCAAAAAAAAAAGCCTCTGGCACTCTGCCAGAATTTAAAGCACAAATCAAATTTTTACACATTTTAGGGGGTTTTTAGGGTAAAGCACTACTATGGAGCTGACAAAATAGATTGTTAAGTGACTACACGAGGTGAAGATAGGGCCAGGAGACCATGCTGGGGAGGTAAGTGAAGGCAAATATGTATGAAGGAAAAAAAAAATTACATAAAAATCCAGCATGCATAAGGACAAAGGGGACATTCTCAGCATATTACAATCATGGTAATTAGGGAATGAGGAAAGAAATACAATATATTAACAAACATTAAATACAATAAAATGTGATGTTAAAGGATAAAAATCTTACCTTAATATAATCCTTCTGCAGTACCTGGATGATGGCAGAACAGATCTCTGGGATAATGATCCTCAGAGCCTGGGGGGAGATGCCTGTGGAGAACTTCAAGTGCTGCAGGCTTCTCCCTGTCGCCAAGTACCGCAGGGTGGCGACTGGCCTCTGCTCCGGAGTTATGGCTTGCCTCATGTAGGTATCCTGCCTGCTGATATAGGGGGTCAGCAAAGCCAACAAACGGTGAAATACGGGGTCCGTCATCCGGAGAAAGTTCCTGAAATCATCAGGATTATTCTCATGGATCTCATGGAGCAAAGGCATGTGACAGAACTGGTCACACTGGAGCAACCAATTCTTGGTCCATGAACTCCTCCCCACCCTGTTTATGGACTGGACTTGTGTCAAGGTAAGGACCCCAACACCAAGCCCCCGGAATACGTATACGCAACATGGCTGGAAAACGGTCAGCTGCTCAGAATGCAGTAACAGAACGCACTGAGGAACAGCAAGGCCTGTGAAGAACGACCTGAAAATCAGTAACAAACGAACAAGAACACAATTACAGAGTCAAGGGTAACTCGCTGCATGTACTGAAGACCAGATACAAACCCACAAGCACAAACTGAACAGCAGAAAACGATCTGAAAGCCATGAGTCTGAAAAAGCGTGAATCGTCTCTCACCAAACTTTTACTAACACGAGATTAGCAAAAGAAGCCCAAAGGGTTCCACGTTTGGTTCTGAACTGCCCTTTTATAGTCTCGTCATACGTGGTGTACGTGACCGCATTACTGGCGATTGGAAATTCCGACAACTTTGTGCGACTGTGTGTAGGCAAAACAAGATTGAGCCAACATCCGTCGGAAAAAATCCATGGATTTTGTTGTCGGAATGTCCGATCAATGTCCGATCATGTGTACAGGGCATAAGGGGAAATCCTGCAGACTCTGATGCTAAGGGGAATGCTAGGAACTCTGATGTGGGGGGCACTCTCGTGACCAGAGACCACCTTCTGCAGAGTGAATAGACTAAGGCAGTGGTTCTCAACCGGGCTTCTGCGGAACCCTAGGGTTCCGCAAGAGGTCCTCAGTCCTCAGTCACAGCAGCTGACAGGAGGATCGCACAGACACAGGCAGAGATAGGCAGGGAAGCGGCTGGCACCCTATTGGCTGTAGCGCGCTGTTCCCCCTCGGCCCCTCCTCCCCTCCTCCCCTTCCTGAGTGGTTGTATATGACATCATCCGGGGTGGACAGGATGGCAGGAGGAGGGGCCGAGGGGGAACAGCGTGCCACTGGAGGAGGTATGAAACTAGCTCTGAAGCCAGAAGAAGAAAGCCGGTACTGTGCCCAGCTGTGTCCACCCACAATGTGTCCAACATCTAATGTCCCCACTCATGTCTCCCACCTCATGTAACATGCCCTGCCTCATGTCCCATGTAATGCGCCCTGTCATGTGCCCTGTCCCATGTAATGTCCTTTGTCATGTGTCCTGCCCCATGTAATTTCCTTTGTTATGTGCCCTGCCCCATGTAATATGTCCTGCCCCATGTAATGTGCTCTGCCCCATGTAATGTCCCCTGTCCCATGTAATGTCCCCTGCCCCATGCCCCATGTAATGTGCCATGTGATGTCCCCTGCCCCATGTAATGTCTCCTGCCCCATGTAATGTCCCCTGCCCCATGTAATGTCCCCTGTAATGTGCTCTGCCCCATGTAATGTGCCATGTAATGTCCCCTGTCCCATGTAATGTTCCCTGTAATGTGCTCTGCCCCATGTAATGTGCCATGTAATGTCCTCTGTCCCATGTAATGTCCCCTGCCCCATGTAATGTCCCCTGTAATGTGCTCTGCCCATGTAGTGTGCCATGTAATGTCCCCTGCCCCATGTAATGTCCCCTGCCCCATGTAATGTGCTCTGCCCCATGTAATATCCCCTGTCCCATGTAATGTCCCCTGCCCCATGTAATGTCCCCTGTAATGTGCTCTGCCCCATGTAATGTGCCATGTAATGTCCCCTGTCCCATGTAATGTCCCCTGTCATGTGCCCTGTCCCCTGTCATGTGTCCTGTCATGTGCCCTGCCCCCTGTCATGTGCCCTGTCATGTGCCCTGCCCCCTGTCATGTGCCCTGTTCCCGTGTCATGTGCCCTTTCCCCTGTCATGTCCCCTGCCCCATGCAATGTGCCCTGTCATGTCCCCTGTCCCATGTAATGAGACGTGACGACGTGACGGGGGTGCGTCACGGTACTACGATGGGAGTGACGTCATGTCGGAGCCGTGTGGCTTTTCCCGAATGCCGGGGAGCTCACACTCGGCCATTTGGATGGTGGCCATGCCGACTGCTATGGCATAATCGGCTGTCAATGCACACCTGTGGTGGACTAAGACGAGGCATACACGCCCCCAGTAAGTGATACAAATACGGGTAGCAGCAACCACACACTTTCAGTTTCTTCCTGGTTGGTGAACTAGAAGCACATGCACTCTGTACACTGTAAGTATAATTTCTAGCGATGTGTCCTTGCACCGTTTTTGCCCAGCATAGCCATGGCTTAGGTTGAAACCAATTACTTTTACATTGATCTTTACTTATTTACCTACAGTGATATCTCTATTATATTTCTTATATCCATTATATTTTAGACTGGTCGACTCGGATTGGATACTGATCCGCTGAGTCCGATATAGCTTGTGACCAATCCCGGGTTGGGTTACAAGTTACAGTCTATTCATATGGGGCAATACTGTGCAGTCACATGTGCTATTTAATACCCTTTAAGGTAATGTTTGGATTTACGTTTTTTTTCTTACTCCTTGATCTATCTTTGGCACTTTTTAACCCCTTTTGTTCACCTGGGGTCATCCCCACACGTCCTCTCACGCATGCCTTCACTTTTCTCACCTAACTCATATCCACAGATTGATGTATTTCACTTCCACTATATCCATCTCACATCCATCACTTCCATCTTCCTACATTCCTGCACTTTTTTGCCCTTTCCCCCTCCCCCCCGTCCAGACCTTCCATTATCTCATTATTACTTTTTACACATGGTATTAACCAAGTGGGGTTGCAATACTACCTTCATTCTCTATATATCATTCTAACTAATTGGTCTTTACAATTTAATATATAAATACAGCTTTGAAGTCTTTTTTACTTACATATATGACACATTTGGAGACTTTTGTCCCCTAGTGGCCGATTTGTCCACTTATTTATTTTATTAACTTGTTCTACACACAATGGGCATTTATTTAGTTTGACTCTTTAACTTCATCACAGGTGTGGTTCGCTTTTCGGCCGGTTTCTTGGCCTGGTAGGTGGTGCCCGAAAGTGTGACCTCTCGTAAGCTATTGGTTTGCTGCCCCGGCCTTGGTTGCTGTGGCGGTAGAGTTGCCTGGGATCCCCTTTTGGGGAGGAGAAAAAGATAACTGTTTTAAGGGATCTCCATGTGGGAGGCTTCTATTTTTTCTGGCTGGACATACATTGTTGGGTAACTATATTGTATCCGTGTATTGTATGTTAATTGCAATTTTACTATATATAATGGGATTCTTATATGTGTGCCTATTTTGTATGTATTTTCCAGCAGACTGACCCTCTGAAGAAGACCCCTAGTGTATGGGTTGAAACGCGTCAGTGTCAAAATTCATGGTATCAACATTTGTTGTTATGAATTTATGTCTGCAAATGTATGTTTAGCTGAATTAATTTTAAAATACTTCCCACTGGAGCTCATTGTTTTAACTTCCATGTTATGTCACTTGTGTACAAATAAATATGTTCAATTTTTCCTACACCACTGACTCAATTCATTACTGTGCTGCCTAAAAACCCTACCCCGGATAAACCTCTTCTTTTATGTTCCTATCTTACAGGGGTGAGCAGCAATTTTTCTTCTCTTCTAGTGTCCCCTCCTTGCTGTCCCATGTAATGTGCCCTGTCATGTCCCCTGTCCCATGTAATGTGCCCTGTCCCATGTAATGTCCTCTGTCATGTCCCCTGTACCATTTAATGTCCCCTGTCGTGTTTCTGCCCCATGTAATGTCCCCTGAATGGATCAGCTCTGCAGGAAAAGAAAGCACAAGTTTCACATTAGCCACTTGACAACTGGGCACTTAAACCCCCTTCCTAACCAGACCAATTTTCAGCTTTCGGTGCTCTTACATTTTGAATGACAATTACTGTACCCATATGAAATTTTTGTTCTTTTTTCACACAAATAGAGCTTTCTTTTGGTGGTATTTAATAGACATGTGCACACTGAAATATTTCGTTTCGGAATTTTGTTTTCGTCCGAAAAATAAATGTATTTAGTTACTCCCGAAATTCGTTTTTATTTATCTCGTTTTTCATTAAAAATTGCATTCGTCCGAAAATCCAAATTAAGGTCGAATCTGTCATTGAAGGCTTATGGTGTCTGTCGAATGTGCAAAGAAGATTCGACGGAGCAGCTAAACTGTACAACGCCGTATAGTTTACTTGCTCCGTCGAATCTTCTTAGAACTTTCAACAGACACCATAAGCCAAAGTACGTGTGTACTTAGTTCTAGCTATTTTATTGCTCCTCCTCTTTGGTTACAATCAGCCAATAACATTCATCATCATCATTATTTTTATTTATCTTTTCTCCCCTACGTCGAATCTTTTCTCCCCTACGTCGAATCTTTTCTCCTCTACGTCGAATCTGTTCTCCCCTACGTAGAATCTTTCCTCCCCTACGTCGAATCTTTCCTCCCCTACGTCGAATCTTTTCTCTCTATGTAGAATAATCTTGGACTAATAGAGCTAAGCTTAGGCACATTCGACCACAGGTTTGATGGACACAGACTGTTATTGTCATCATCATGTCGAATCTCCTATCTATATTGAACTGTTGTAGCAACGAAAACGAAAATAAAGCATTTGTTTATGTCGGATCTTTCGTCTTTCGGACTCTGCACTTTCGTTATCGTTTGTTAAAACGATAACGAAAATACCTGAAATTCAGACGAAAATGCATTCGGACGAAAACGAATGCACATGTCTAGTATTTAATCACCGTTGGGTTTTCTATTTTTTGCGCTATAAAAGAAAAAAGACTGAAAATTTGGTAAAAAAATGAATTTTTCTTTGTTTCTGTTATAAAATTTAGAAAATTCTTAATTTTTCTTCGTAAATTTTGGCCAAAATTTATACTGCTACATATCTTTGGTAAACATAAGTACAAATTGGTGTATATTATTTGGTCTTTGTAAAAGTTATAGAGTCCAAAAGCTGTGGTGCCAATATCTGAAAATTGATCACACCTGAAGTACTGATGACCTATCTAATTTTTTGAGACCCTAACATGCCAGAAAAGTACAAATACCCCCCAAATGACCACTTTTTGGAAAGAAGACATTCTAAGGTATTTAGAAAGATGCATGGTGAGTTTTTTGCAGTTGTTATTTTTTCCCACAATTCTTTGCAAAATCAAGATTTTTTTTTCTTTTCTTTTTTTTTCACAAAATTGTCATATTAGCAGGTTATCTCTCACACACAGCATATGCATACCACAAATTACACCCAAAAACACATTCTGCTATTACTCCCGAGTACGGCAATACCACATGTGTAAGACTTTTACACAGCGTGGCCACATAGAGAGGCCCAACATGCAGGGAGCACCTTCAGGCGTTCTGGAGCACCAAGGCCAATCCTGACATGTCTCTCCTACATGTAAAAATCATCATTTATTTGCTAGAAAATTACATAGAACCCCAAAATATATATTTTGTTTAGCAAATTTCTAGAGAATACAATGGTGGTTGTTGCAACTTTTTATCTCTCACGGTATTTGTGCAGCAATTTTTTGAACGCGTTTTTTTGGGGAAAAAAACAGTTTTGTGTTTTAAAAAAGAAAACAGGAAAGTTAGCCCAATGTTTTTGCATAATGTGAAAGATGAAGTAAGTAGATACCTAACATGTCACTCTTCAAAATTGCACACGATCGTGGAATGGCGCCAAACTTCACTACTTAAAAATCCCCATAGGCGACGCTTTAAAATTTTTTACTATTACATGTTTTGAGTTACAGAGGAGGTCTAGGGCCAAAATTATTGCTCTCGCTCTACCGATTGCAGCGATACCTCACCTGTGTGGCTTGAACACCGTTTTCATATGTGGGCGGGACTTACATGTGCGTTTGCTTCTGCATGCGAGCACACGGACAGGGGCGCTTTAAAAAACATTTTTTTTCTTTTTATTGTTCATTTTTCTTTATTTATTTTAATTTGACACTTTTTTCCCAAAAACATTTTTTATGATACTTTTATTCCTATTACAAGGAATGTAAACATCCCTTGTAATAGGAATATGGCATGACAGGTCCTCTTTACAGTGAGATATGGGGTCAATAAAAAAAAAAAAAAGATCCTGGCTTTGATCGTAGCGGTGAGTCAGTAGAAGCACCGGAGGATGGCGGGTGGGGGGGTGTCCCCTCTCGCCTCCTGTAAGAACGATCAAGCAGCAGAACAGCCGCTATGATCATTCTCATGGTGTAGGGAATCACCGGCTGAAAAAGCTGATATCTGAATGATGCCTGTAGCTGCAGGCATCATTCAGATATCCCCGCACAAAGTCAAGGATGTCATATGACGGCCGGCGGGCGGGAAGTGGTTAAAATGCATTTTTTTTAACACAAAGTTGTCCGTTTATACAATATTTATAACACATAGCATGTACATACCAAAAATGACACCCCAAAATAGATTCTCCTACTCCTCCTGAGTACAGTGATACCACATGTGTGAGACCTTCCACAGCCTGGCCACATACAGAGGCCGAGTACAGCCGAGTATGGCTGAGCATGGCAGAGCATGGCTGAGCATGGCCGAGTATGGCTCAGCATGGCAGGGTATTGCAGGGTATCACCGAGTATTGCAGAGTATGGCTGGGTATGGCAGGGTATGGCAGGGTATTGCAGAGTATTACAGAGTATTACGGGGTATTGCAGAGTATGGCAGGGTATTGCAGAGTATTACAGGGTATTGCAGAGTAGTGCAGGGTATTGCAGAGTACTGCACAGTATTGCAGGGTATTGCAGAGTAGTGCAGGGTATTGCAGAGTAGTGCAGGGTATTGCAGAGTATTGCAGGGTATTGCATAGTATTGCAGGGTAATGCATAGTATTGCACGGTATTGCAGAATAGTGCAGGGTATTGCAGAGTATTGCACGGTATTGCAGAGTATTGCACGGTATTGCAGGGTATTGCAGAGTATTGCAGTGTATTGCAGAGTAGTGCAGAGTAGTGCAGGGTATTGCTAGGTATTGCAGAGTAGTGCAGGGCATTAGAGTATGGAGGGATGGCTGAGCATGGATGGATGGATGTGACTGTATTTGTCACAGAGCATCGCTGTGGGCACTAAAGATCCAGCCCACAGTGCTGCTGCCATCCGCTCTCTCCCCCTCTCCTCTCACACTGTACCAATCGGTACACAGAGGGGGGAGAGAGGAACCAGCATCATGAGATGACGCCGGTTTGTTTAGATGTGATCGCTCCGTCATTTGAGCGATCACATGGTAAACGGCCGCGATTGGTGGGCGTTTACCGTGATCTGTGATGCGCCGGGTCCTCTGGACCCGGCGGTCACGGATGTTCTTTGGTGCACGCCCCAGGGGGCACGCGCGAGCGGGATTCTGGGAAGACGTCCATGGACGCCCCTTCCAGAATAAGCCGACCGCGCTGTAGCCATCTTTTGGCTATGGCCCGGTCGGCAAGGGGTTAAATAGGTACGTTTTAATATTTATTCTTTTATTTAATGCTATTTCTAGAAATAATTTTTGTTATCAACAGCTCGCTGATCATACCAATGTGCCGTGAGCTGTAGATGTGAACATTATTTCAGGGGTTCCTCGAGATCTCAAACTTTTTGCCAGGGGTTCCTCCAAGGTAAAAATGTTGAGAAACACTGCACTAAGGTAAGGAGGTGTTACTAATATAGGGGGGAACCTATATATCAGTGCCCCCTTACATTATTGTATTCACTCCCCCTTTCATCAGCAACCCCCCCAGATTGGTCTGGTGGCGCTGTCACTGACGACCTCTCTGGTGTGCCGTGCAGGGCTCAGTCTGACGGCTCCAGCTTGGCAGCTCTGGTTTTATCCCATAGTCTCCTCTCCAGGGTCCACACACTGACTCTTCCCGTGACTCCCATCCTGATGACACTGCGGATAGGATACAGTAACAGATGGTCAGAGACTGCGGACTGGATACAGTAACAGATGGTTAGAGGCTGCGGACAGGATACAGTAGTAACAGATGGTTAAAGGCTGCGGACAGGATACAGTAACAGATGGTTAGGGGCTGCAGACATGGTAGTTTCCTCCTCTGTCCCCCTTCATAATACCATACCTGTCTCCACATCAGTCGGTGTCTGCCTTCTGTCACTGTGTTTGTTCTGTTCTCGCTACATGTTTGCCCCTGGCGTGTATGTAGCTCAACATACAGCTTAAACCTTGAGTCCTAAAATAACCAGACTGTAACTTTGGATATTTATTACAATGAACAGGTGGTGGCCATATAAGAATAGGATGTACACGCGATGAAACTAGAAATAAACAGATAAAATGAACATATAATAATTACTAGGGATGAGCCCGATGTTCGAGTCGAACGTAAGTTTGACTCAAACATCAGGTGTTCGCTGAACAGCGAACAATATTCAATATTCGCGGAAAATTCTAAATCCGCAGGAACACAGTTAAAGTCTATGGGAAACAAACATGAAAAATCAAAAGTGCTAATTTTAAAGGCTTATATGCACGGGCCACGGGAAGCCCCCATGGCATCAGAGGGGGCGGGGTCACCCGTATACATCACTGGGTGGCCCCGCCCTAAGCTATATAAGAACTGTCACAGAGAAGAAGCGTCATTAGGCGGGAGCCTCCCATGGAGGCGGATCGGTTGCGGCTTTTTTTTCTTGGAATCTGGAAGCCCCCTTTAACAAGGGGACCCCCAGATCCTGGCCTCCCCTCTGTTAAAGAGGGCTTCCAGATTCCGATAAGCCCCCCGCCCACATACCCCCACAACACTGGGCAAGGGTTGTGGGGATGAGGCCCTTGTCTCCATCAACATGGGGACAAGGTGCTTTGGGGTCAGACCCCAAAGCACCCTCCCAATGTTGAGGGCATGTGGCCTAAAACAGTTCAGGAGGGGGGCACTCTCTCATCCTCCCTCTTTTCCTGCGGCCTGCCAGGTTGCATGCTCGGATAAGGGTCTGGTATGGATTTGGGGGGGCCCTATGCCATTTTGCTTTATTTTGGCGCAGGTTTCCCCTTAATTTCCATATCAGATCTGAAGGTTCTGGTAGGAATTTTAGGGGGACCCCCACGCAATTTTTTTTTACATTTTGGTTAGGGGTTCCCCTTAATATTCATACCAGACCCAAAGGGCCTGGTAATGGACTGGGGATAACCCATGCTCTTTTTTTCAATGAGTTTTACCTAAATTGCCGAGACCCGACAATTCATTACAGCCGTGATCAGTTTTAAATGACTTTTTTTCCTTTAGAAACATCATTTTGCTGTGGTACCGTTATAAACACGGGAAAAATGCACCACTTTGCAGGCATACTATAGACACCCCCCAGGCATGATATTTAAAGGAATATTTAATTTTTATTGTTTCACTTTAAGCATTAAAAAAATCACTACTCCCAAAAAAACTGCCATTTAAAAAAAAAAAATTGCATTGACACATGTCCCCTGGGGCAGGTCCCAGGTCCCCAAATTTTTATGACAATAACTTGCATATAAGCCTTTAAAATGAGCACTTTTGATTATTCATGTTCGTGTCCCATAGACTTTAACGGTGTTCGTGTGTTCTGCCAAATTTTTTGCCTGTTCGTATGTTCTGCTGCGAATCAAACCGGGGGATGTTCGGCTCATCCCTAATAATTACATGAACATAAACAAATGTCCACTGGGTATACAGTTAAACAATCTTTTAGCATACCAGTGATGCTGCCTTAGAAGTGTAGCACTGGTAGATTTTTAATCTACCGCTTATATGTCAATTTAGTGGGTCATCTGTTCTGTATATAGCTCAGATCTAATCTATAGCTAAATTAGCCTCTGTTCCAGCATTGGTTGTGTTGCGTGCAATTCCACTCCGTCGCCTGTAGATGTCGGTGTCACTACAGACCGGAGTTGGAAAGCAACAAGCTGAAGTGTATTGAGTGCTCTTCTTTCCCAGAATGTAACTTGGCAGAGGTTGTCCCTGCTATGCATTCTGGGAGAGGGTATTTAAGAGACAGATGCCATTTTTCTGTCTTTCCACCTGCTGGCACTCCTGGCCGGGAGGTATGTGCTAGGAGTTCTACCTCGTGGCTCTCCAAGCTGGAGGGTCGCGTTGCTGCAGCCGTGCAAGTAGGCCCAGAAGCCTGTCTGGGGCCTGCTACTGCTGGGATGGTCCTGTGCTGTCTGTCCTGTGGGAAGAAGCCGGACAATTGAGAAGATCCAGGGGAGGACCCATCTTGGAAGGGACCATGCGGAAGGCTGGTCTTAAGAGGGGCTTGGTGACTCGATTGGAGGACGCATCTTAATCTAATATACCGCACAAGTACTGCCGGGTCGGCTTAAAGGTTCTGGTACTGTGTTGCTGTTCATCTAAATCTACTACATCCTGTGGCAGAGGATCATACAGTTTTGTTCTACTCAAGTCTGTGGCAGAGACTTTTTGTTTGTGCTACGCTCCGGCTGCTAGGTTAGTGAGCGAGACCTATCCGGGCGGGCAAAGATTTAATCCTGGACTGAAGGTACATTCATCCCCGAGATTTCAATTCTTTAGTGCTACACCAAGAAAAGGTATTTGAACTTCCCTGCAACTCTTCTTCTACCTCTTTCCTGCTACTTCTTCCAGTTATATCCCATTAAAGCATTGGAAAAGTACTCAAGTGACTGGTGCCTACTTTGTTCTCAACGTGGACTCTAAGTCTGGTATTGGTGAAACTACAGGTAAAAAGGACACGGTAACAGCCCGATATAAATCAGCAGCCACTAAGGAGGGTATTGCTACACAAGGACCAGGATTTTCCTCAGAAACATATGGTGCAGGCTTAGCTGGCTCCCATGCGGTCTGTCCCAATGGAGAAGGTGAAAGAGAATTGTAGTTGGAAGTGGAGCTAGTTCCCAGTGATATAACAGGAAATGTGTAATAACCATAGAACACTGCCCATTAGTAGTGTTTTGTGCCATCTAGTGGAAAATCTTGGTATTGCAAGTCCAGAAGATATTATTTTTCCTTATAGGCCGAAGGCATGACAGTGCATACTTGCCAACAGTCCTGATTTTCCCAGGACAATCACAATTTTTTAGACCCTTGTCCCGATTTCAGCTTGTCCAGATTATTTTCCTGGGATTTTGTTTTTGTCCCAGGAAAATCGGGAATGTTTTGGGCTAAAAACGGCAGCGGGCTACACAAAGATGGCCGCTGCCTTTGTCAGGAATATTTTTTCCCCTTGTGTTCAGTGGAGAGGAGAGGGCAGCCAATCTGCTTCTCTCTTCAGTGCTGCAGGGATTGGAGACCCCTCCCCTCTCCACTGAACACAGCAGGAAGAGATCAGCTGCTGACAACCCCCGTGGAGCAACATGTGACCACTCCCCTTCAGATTAGTGATGGCTTAGATCCTCCTTCCAGTATGTGAGAAAACAAAGTGAGTAAAACATGTCATGCTGATTAACTTGCCTAGATACTTTTTTTTTTTTATTGTTAATGCCAATGTGGCTTTCCTGGAAGAGCCATGTAATTCCAAGTTGATCTATTAAGGAGTTACTCTGAGATGTTTGCCTGAGATTGTTATATTTATGTCCATGGCTTTATTATTTGTGCCTGCCCTGGGTGTAAACCGATTTACTGAGGAACTACAAGAGCCAGCATGCCTGGCTTGTTTTTATACTAAAATGGCATTTCATCCAGCATAGACACCATTAGATACAGTAAGTGGTTTGTAGAACTACAAGAACCAGCAAGACTTGTTTGCTATATAATGACATTGCATCACCCAGCATGGTCTAGGGTCCCTGATACTAGTGACATCAGGAGATACGTGGTCTCTAGAACTACAAGAGCCAGCATGCACTGGGGGACTTGGTATGATTACAGCATTTACAGATAACTAGGCTGAGGAACTACAAGAGCCAAGATGCCTTGTTTGCTTTATAATGACATTGGATCATCCAGCATGGTCTGGGGTCCCTGATACTAGTAACACCAGGAGACACCTTGTCTGTAGAACTACAAGAGCCAGCATTCACTGGGGTACTTGGTAAACATTGCCTCATTTACAGATATCTAGTCTATAGAACTACAAGAGCCAGCATTCACCGGGGTACTTGGTATGTTGGTATGATTGCAGCATTTACAGATAACAAGGCTGAAGAACTACAAGAGCCAGGATGGGTTGTTTGCTATATAAAGACATTGCACCATTCAGCATATGTGATCTGTAGAACTACAAGAGCCTAGCAAGCAGGGCGGGCTGGATCTTGTAGTATCTGTAAATGCTGTAACTTGCATTGGGTACACCAGTGTTTGCTGGTTCTTCTTATTCTGTTGATTGTTTATCACATGCCACCACTTCGCCCCCCCCCAGTGAATGCTGGCTCTTGCAATTCTTTATCCCATTTATCTCCTGCTGTCACCTGTACCAGGGACCATAGACCATGCTGGGTAATGCAATGTCATTATATAGCAAACAAGGCATGCTGGCTCTTGTAGTTCTTCACCCTAGTTTGTACCAAGTACTCCAGTGCATGCTGGATCTTGTAGTTCTACAGACCACTAATCTCCTGGTGTCACTAGTATTGGGGACCCCAGACTATGCTGAGTGATGCAATGTCATTATATAGCAAACAAGGCGTGCTGGCTCTTGTAGTTCTTCAGCCTAGTTATCTGTAAATGTTCTAATTATACCAAGTACCCTAATGCATTCTGGCTCCTGTAGTTGTATAGACTAGTTTTCTTTGAATGCTGTCTCTTATACCAAGAACCCTAGATCATGCTAGTTCTTGTAGTTCTATAGACTAGATATCTTTAAATGTGGCAACGTTTACCAAGTACCCCAGTGAAAGCTGGCTCTTGTAGTTCTATTTCATTTCATTCATTTCAGGTACTTATATAGCGCCGTCAATTTACGCAGCGCTTTACATATACATTATACATTCACATCAGTCCCTACACCCTCAAGGAGCTTACAATCTAAGGTCCCTAACTCACATTCATACATACTAGGGCCAATTTAGAGAGGATCCAATTAACCTACCAGCATGTCTTTGGAGTGTGGGAGGAAACCGGAGTACCCGGAGGAAATCCACGCAGGCACAGGGAGAACATGCAAACTCCAGGCAGGTAGTGTCGTGGTCGGGATTCGAACCAGCGACCCTTCTTACTGCTAGGTGAGAGTGCTACCACTACACCACTGTGCCGCCCTAGACGTGTCTCCTGGTGTTACTAGTATCAGGGACCCCAGACCATGCTGGATGATGCAATGCCATTATGTAGCAAACAAGGCATGCCTACATATGTTTGCTAGTAGGTGTCCCTTATTCCCATTGCAAAATGTTGGGAGGATGCTATGAAGCTTAAAGCGGAACTGCAGTCTGCTCACATAATTTGTAATAAAAATATCTTTGCCATTCTGAAGCTTCCCTCCAACTACTTTGTATATTATTTTATATATACTGTGATTCTGTGCTTGCCAAATATGCTGCAAAAATCTCCCTCCACTGAGTCTGGCTGCAACCCTTTTCATGCTTGCCAACAGTCCTGATTTTCCCGGGACAATCCAGATTTTTGGACCCTCGTCCCGATTTAGGCTTGTCCTGATTATTTTCCCGGGATTTTGCTTTTCTTCCCGGGAAGATCTTCTGGACACGGCTGCTACACGTGACCTCCAGACTGGGATTCCATCCTCCCCAGCATGTTGCTGGTGCCCTTCCATGTTCCACCAGGCAGTGGTTAATGTAGTGGGTATTGTAGTAAGTAGTGTAGTGTAGTGGGTGTTGCAGTAATCAGTGTAGTGGGTGTTGTAGTAATCAGCATAGTGTAGTGGGTGTTGTAGTAATCAGTGTAGTGGGTGTTGTAGTGTAGTGGGTGTTGTAGTAATCAGTGTAGTGGGTGTTGTAGTGTAGTGGGTGTTGTAGTAATCAGTGTAGTGTAGTGGGTGTTCGTAGTGTAGTGGGTGTTGTAGTAATCAGCATAGTGTAGTGGGTGTTGTAGTAATCAGCATAGTGTAGTGGGTGTTGTAGTAATCAGCATAGTGTAGTGGGTGTTGTAGTAATCAGTGTAGTGGGTGTTGTAGTGTAGTGGGTGTTGTAGTAATTAGCGTAGTGTAGTGGGTGTTGTAGTAATCAGTGTGGTGTAGTGGGTGTTCGTAGTGTAGTGGGTGTTGTAGTAATTAGCGTAGTGTAGTGGGTGTTGTAGTGTAGTGGAGTAGGGAGTTGTAGTAATCAGTGTAGTGGGTGTTGTAGTGTAGTGGGTGTTGTAGTAATCAGTGTAGTGAAGTGGGTGTTGTAGTAATCAGTGTAGTGTAGTGGGTGTTGTAGTAATCAGTGTAGTGTAGTGGGTGTTGTAGTAATCAGTGTAGTGGGTGTTGTAGTGTAGTGGGTGTTGTAGTAATCAGTGTAGAGTAGTGGGTGTTGTAGTAATCGGTGTAGTGTAGTGGATGGTGTAGTGGTAATCAGTGTAGTGGAGTATAGTGGGTATTGTAGTGTAGTGGACAGGTAGGTCAATAGTGGACAGATAGGTGGGTGTAATAGTCAGTCTAGGAATCATATAGGTCAGTGTAGAGGTTAGTATAGGAATCAGGTAGGTCAGTGTAGGAATCGGGCTGGTAAGCACTATTGTAGGAAGGGAAGGTACTCAGGGAGTGCTAAAAGTCTGTAGGTTAGGGGGAGCAAATTTCTTGCTGGGCGCTGACAACCCACGCTATGCCACTGCTGCTGGGGGCACCTGATGCAAGGAGGGACTCTGCTGGGGGCACCTGATGCAAGGAGGGACTCTGCTGGGGGCACCTGATGCAAGGAGGGACTCTGCTGGGGGCACCTGATGCAAGGAGGGACTCTGCTGGGGGCACCTGATGCAAGGAGGGACTCTGTTGGGGGCACCTGATGCAAGGAGGGATACTGCTGGGGGCACCTGATGCAAGGAGGGACTCTGTTGGGGGCACCTGATGCAAGGAGGGACTCTGCTGGGGGCACCTGATGCAAGGAGGGATTCTGCTGGGGGCACCTGATGCAAGGAGGGATTCTGCTGGGGGCACCTGATGCAAGGACGGACTCTGCTGGGGGCACTTGATGGCATCTGGTGGCAGGCGACGTGGCAGGTGTCACGCTCAGGGGTCCCACTGATTCTGCATTATGGTGAGTTGAATGATTTAATTTTATATTATAATGTAATAGTAGAAATAATGCGCTTCAATCATCCTGACACCATAACAACCATGGTGTCGGGTTGATTGAAGCGCTAACACCAGGTGTTTGGAGTATCTTTATCTGCTGATTGTTAAACTCTGGAATACACATATTTATATTGTGGTGTAGGATCTGAGGCTGCTGTCCCTCCATCCCTCTGCCTCCCCCTTTCCCTCTCCATCTCTCATTCATCTCAAACTCTAACCACACCCCTTTGAGCCACGCCCATTTAAGCAACGCCCACTATTTGCATAAACCACACCCATTTTTTGCACGACCACATTTTTACTTTTTCTCATGTGCCACACCAACAAATGCATGCCCCGCCCCCTAATTATAATTCGACTCCGCCTACAGCCAAAAAAGTGTCCCTAATTTTTTTTTACAATGTTGGCAACTATGGACAGTGTCCCTTTCACCTCTTCAGTCAGGCACTGACACTGTGCACATCAGTGTCCTCCTCTGCCGGGCCGGTTTCATCCCCCAGTAATGTCCTCCTGAGTCCTGTGGCATATGCCCCTTTTTCTTATCCTCCTCTGTCACCACTGGATTAGTTTATCCATAAAAATGCTTCCATTTTCCCTTCTCCCCCACACCAGCCAATATTTTGCTCTCCCTCAGTCCCATCATTCATGTACAACCAGAATGGTCAGCAAATCGTGTTTACCAAATAGTACTGCTCACGCACAATGTTCTCCGTTCTCACCATTTTACCAACAAACAGCCTCCTCCTCTATCCTACCCTCAGCCGTCACCACCAAATACATCCCTCTCCCCAACCTCACACTCAGTTCTGCCTTCAGTCCATTTGTGTTCACACAGCAATTGATCTGACAGCTCCCCTTCCTCCCCCTCTCCTACTACAGCTCCACATTCCTGCCATATGGTTCTTCCTGTCACCAACTACCATCCTGCTCACCTCTTCCCATTACCAGCACTTAATAGAAATTCCCCCATTGTTCAATTCTGCCCTGCTCCATCCATCCCATCCATGCATGCCCTACATTCCTCCTGCTTCATCTCCTGTCAATAACAGCACATAATCTGAAAGCCGCCCTCCTCCAGCACTAAAGTCCCCTTCTTCAGCTTGCTCCTCACCCACAACCTTCCCCCCCACCCCAACCACAACCTCTTTTCAGTGTTGGCACTGCAGAGAACGAATGCCTTCCTTCGATTTAAAATTTTTCACCAGGCGGTGCCATTACGTTACTGTGCATCCCAAAAATGGGGTGAAATTTACGGGCTGTCTGTAAATTAACCACTTCAGCCCTGGAAGATTTGGCTGCTGAATGACCGTGCCATTTTTTGCGATTCGGCACTGTGTTGCTTTAACTGACAATTGCGTGGTTGTGCGATGTTGCACTCAAACAAAATTGACGTCCTTTTTTTCCCACAAATAGAGCTTTCTTTTGGTGGTATTTGATCGCCTCTGCTTTTTTTTGCGATATAAACAAAAAAAGAGCGACAATTTTGAAAAAAACGCAATATTTTGTACTTTTTGCTATAATAAATATCCCCTTTTTTAAAAAAAACTAATTTTTTCTCAGTTTAGGCCAATATGTATTCTTCTACATATTTTTGGTAAAAAAAGTGTATATTGATGGGTTTGCGCAAAAGTTATAGCGTCTACAAAATAGAGGATAAATTTATAGCATTTTTATTATTATTTTTTTTTTACTAGTAATGGCGGCGATCTGCGATGTTTATCGGGACTGCAACATTATGGCGGACACATCGGACACTTTTGACACATTTTTGGGACCATTGCCATTTATACAGCGATCAGAGCTATTAAAATGCACTGATTACTGTAAAAATGTCACTGGCAGGGAAGGGGTTAACACTAGGGGGCGATCAAGGGGTTAAAAGTGTTCCCTAGATGTTTTTCTAACTGTAGGGGGAGGGGACTGACCTAGAGGAAGTGAAAGATCGTGGTTTTCCTGTTCTGCCTCTCGTGCCCGCGATCGCTCGTGGCCAGCGGTCATTGCGACCGTCGGCCATGAGCATCGGCACCCCCCGCAGCGGGTGCGGGCGCAACTGCTATTCCGATCCCTCAAGCCGACATATAGCTACGCCGGCTCGCGGGATCGTGTTGACCTGCGCAAGTAAAATGAAAATATAAAGCGAGACAAGGTGCGCCAATCTAAGTGCAGTATCAAACACAAGTTTAATAGAAATGTAAAAGAGGTGGCCAAATGGCTACTCACAAATACTCAAGAAGAGTTGGGCATATATACACATATAGGTGGTCCATGGGCAGAACCGCAGCTGTTCACAGTGGGGGTCCCGGAGATATACAAGACGCTGTCTGGAAGATGTTCATTGGCAATCCATGGTCTGTAATCCTTGGCCGGTGGGGAGGCTGCCGTAGGGGGTACAGGAAAGCCCAGATGTCAGCAAAGGCTGTACGCTGTTCGTCTCTAACACCGGCAGCCGGAACTGGAAGAGGACCAGCATGAAGCGCACGGCTCACTGGAGTTCAGGCAGCGGAAATGACGTCTGGACGCAAGTAAAATGACAGTGGCTGGTCAGCAAGGGGTTAATGGGCGGTTGGCAACACTGTAATGGGGTATCAAGCAAATTTATTTCCTGCAAATTAACTCTATGTATGGCCTGCATTACAGTATAGGCTTTATCATAATTGACCTTCAGTTCCAGGTCAGTGATGACCACACCCACCATCACAGCCCTGACAAAGGGGAGCACTTACCGAAAATAGGTTGGCTTTACTAACCACTAGGTATGAGCCGAACACCCCCCGGTTCGGTTCGCACCAGAACCTGCGAATGGACCGAAAGTTCGCACGAACGTTAGAACCCCATTGACGTCTATGGGACTCGAACGTTCGAAATCAAAAGTGCTCATTTTAAAGGCTAATTTGCATGGTATTGTCCTAAAAAGGGTTTGGGGACCAGGGTCCTACCCCAGGGGACATGTATCAATGCAAAAAAAACTTTTAAAAACGGCCGTTTTTTCGGGAGCAGTGATTTTAATGATGCTTAAAGTAAAAAAAAAAGTGAAATATTCCTTTAAATATCGTACCTGGGGGGTGTCTATAGTATGCCTGTAAAGTGACGCGTGTTTCCCATGTTTAGAACAGTCCCTGCACCAAATGTCATTTTTAAAGGAAAAAATCTCATTTAAAACTGCTTGCGGGTTTAATGTCATGTCGGGTCATGGCAATATGGATGAAAATCAGTGAGACAAACGGCATGGGTACCCCCCAGTCCATTACCAGGCCCTTTGGGTCTTGTATGGATATTAAGGGGAACCCCGCACCCAAATTAAAATAAGGAAAGGTGTGGGGCCACCAGGCCCTATATACTCTGAACAGCAGTATACAGGCGGTGCAAACAAGACAGGGACTGTAGGTTTGTTGTTAAGTAGAATCTGTTTGTAATTTTGAACATTTTTAACGTGTTTAGCTCCAGCCAAAAAATCTTTTCTAAGCTTTTTGGAAAACATAGGGAAGGGTTATCACCCCTGTGACATTTGTTTTGCTGTCTTTCCTCCTCTTCAGAAGATTTCACCTCACTTTTTTGTCCCAATGAAAAATGTTTTTTGAAAATTTGGGTTTTTTTGTGGAACAAGGATTGGAAAGCATCAGTGGAAAGGAGAAATTGTTTTCCCATATTAACTCTTACAGGAGAGAATTTCCCTTCCTAGGGGTAGATTTCATCTCACTTCCTGTTGTCTCCTTCCGTTTGCAAGTAGGAGTCGTTTGTAAGTTAGATGTTTGAAAGTAGGGTCCTGCCCTATATACTCAGCAGAAATTTGGGCCTTAGGTGTTGCTGTGGCCACAACACTGTAAGCCCTCACAGGGCCCTGCTGTGAAATATTAGATCAAGAATTGTAATTACATGCCCCTGTTGAACAGGAGCTGAAAAATTAGGCCTTAGGCACTGGTGCTGGTGCCACAACACTGCAACCCCTCACAGCCACTCTAGTTGGAACGCAGGAACGAGCCCTGCTGCAAAGTATTGCATCAAAAATTGTAATTACACGCCCCTGTTAGACAGGGGCAGAAAAATTGGGCCTTAGGCACTGGTGCTGGTGTCACAACACTGCAACCCCTCACAGACACTCTAGTTGGAACGCAGGAACGAGCCCTGCTGCAAAGTATTGCATCAAAAATTGTAATTACATGCCCCTGTTAAACAGGGGCTGAAAAATTGTGCCATAGGCACTGGTGGTGGCGCCCAGAACCAAAAATGTTCTTACAAGCTATCAGCGTGATGATTGAGGAGGAAGAGGATAATTACTCAGGGATAGTCACTCAGCATCAGCATAGGCAGTCTTTGAAGGGATCTGAGATTTAAAAAAAAATTATTCGGTTACATCAGCATCAGGTGCTTGGTAGCTGGTGGTGATCCAAGACTGATTCATTTTTATGAAGGTCAGCCAATCGACCGAGTCGGTGGACAGACGCACCCTGTGATCGGTTACCACGCCTCCAGCAGCACTGAATGTGCGTTCCGAAAGAACGCTGGATGCAGGACAGGCCAGTAGCTCAATTGCATACTGTGCAAGCTCTGGCCAGTGATCCATCCTCAAGACCCAGTAACCCAGAGGATTTTCGGTGGGAAAGGTGTCCAAGTCTGATCTTGCCCCTAGGTATTCCTGCACCATGTAAAACAGACGCTGGCGATGGTTGCTGGAACCGATCATACCTTGGGGCTGCGGACCAAAAAATTGTCTGAACGCATCGGTCAGACGGCCACCTTCTCCACCGCTCCTTCTTTGACTGACCGAAGCCTCAGCAACACGTTGTCCAGAAACAGGAGTTTGTAACCTCCCAGTCTCTGGGAACGCGTTGCACAGACCTTTCTGCAAGGCCTCCCGAAGATGTTTCATCCTCTGCTCCCTCTGCGATGGCAAGATAAGGTCCGCAACCTTACCCTTGTAACGTGGATCAAGGAGGGTTGCCAGCCAGTATTGGTCCTTCTCCTTGATACCACGAATACGAGGATCCTTACGCAGGCTTTGCAGGATCAGGAAGGCCATGCAGCGTAGGTTTGCTGAGGCATTCGGTCCGGAGTCCTCTGGGTCACTAAGGACAACAATGTCCGCAGCCACCTCCTCCCAGCCACGTACAAGTCCATGTGTTCCTTGGGACTGATCCCTTAAAGACTGCTGCTGATTCTGAGTGCCAGGCTCCACCTCCATACTGACACAATCTTCCTCCTCCTCCTCCTCCTCCTCGTCCTCTTCCTGTGTGATCGGCGGGCACGCAGGAACACTGTCTGGATAAAGGGGGCCTTGAGAGCTAAGGAAGTCCTCCTCTTCCTGCCTCTGTTCTGCCTCAAGTGCCCTGTCCATTATTCCACGCAGCGTGTGCTCCAACAGGTGGACAAGGGGGACAGTGTCACTGATGCATGCACTGTCAGTGCTCACCATCCTCGTGGCCTCCTCGAATGGTGACAGGACAGTGCATGCATCCCTGATCATGGCCCACTGGCGTGGGGAAAAAAAACCAAGCTCCCCTGACCCTGTCCTGGTGCCATAGTCGCACAGGTACTCATTGATGGCCCTCTGCTGCGTGTGCAGCCGCTGCAGCATGGCCAACGTTGAGTTCCACCTGGTGGGCATGTCACAGATTAGGCGGTTCTTGGGCAGGTTAAACTCCTTTTGGAGGTCCGTCAGCCGAGCACTGGCATTATATGACCGGCGGAAATGCACACAGACTTTCCTGGCCTGCCTCAGGACATCCTGTAAGCCCGGGTACCTGCCCAAGAACCGCTGCACCACCAAGTTAAGGACGTGAGCCAAACAGGGCACATGGGTCATTTGTCCCTGTCGGAGGGCAGAGAGGAGGTTGGTGCCATTGTCGCAAACCACCATTCCTGCCTTAAGTTGGCGTGGCATCAACCACCTCTGAACCTGCCCCTGCAGAGCTGACAGAACCTCTGCCCCAGTGTGGCTCCTGTCCCCCAAGCACACCAGCTCAAGCACCGCATGGCATCTTTTGGCCTGCGTACTTGCGTAGCCCCTTGAACGCCTACGGAGCACCGCTGGTTCCGAGGAAGAGGCCATGGAGGAAGAAGAAGAGGAGGGGGTGGAGGAGAGAGGTGTGTCACAATCAGCATTTTGGAGGCGTGGTGGCGGAACAACCTCCAACACTACTGCACCTTGTCCTGCATCCTTCCCAGCTGCCAGCAGAGTCACCCAATGCGCCGTGAAACTTAGGTAACGTCCCTGTCCATGCCTGCTGGACCATGAGTCAGCGGTAATATGCACCTTACCGCTGACCGCCCTGTCCAGCGAGGCATGGACATTGCCTTCCACATGCCGGTAGAGAGCCGGAATCGCCTTCCGTGAGAAAAAGTGGCGTTTGGGTACCTGCCACTGAGGAACCGCACATTCCACAAACTCACGGAAGGGGGCAGAGTCTACCAACTGAAAAGGCAGCAGTTGAAGTGCTAGCAATTTTGCCAAGCTAGCATTCAACCGCTGGGCATGTGGATGGCTGGGAGCAAACTTCTTTTGGCGGTGCAGCAGCTGGGGCAGGGAAATTTGCCTGGTACAATCTGACATCGGTGTACCAAAAGCAGATTGCCCACAAGTACTTGGCTGTGACACACCTAATTCTACACCTTCATTCCTCTCACTGCAGGTCTCAGAGAGGACTGAAGGTCTAGTGGGGTTGGAAATCTCAGCTGATGAGGAGCAAGGAGAGATCCTCTTTGTTCTTTGGTGTGGGTCTTTTAGATACGCTTGCCAACGAACTGCATGGCAGGTCAACATATGTCTGGTCAAGCATGTGGTACCCAAGCGGGAGATGTTTTGGCCACGCGAGATACGCTTGAGACATATGTTGCAAATAGCAGCGGTGCGATCTGATGCACTCGTCTCAAAAAAGGCCCACACCAAAGAACTTTTTGAATAACGCGCAGAGACTGCAGCGCCCTGCACATGTGGAGCTTTGGGGTGTGATGCAGTCAATGTGCTGCCCTTAGGCTGGCCCCTGGAGGGCATCCTGCCTCGTTGGTGATGTGCCGCCTCCTCCTCCTCCTCCTCCTCCTCTCTCCTATCAGGCACCCACGTTGAGTCAGTGACCTCATCATCCCCTCCCTCCTCATCACTGGAGCAAACCTGGCAGTATGCTGCAGCAGGGGGAGCATGACTGCCAGATTGCTGTCCTTCTTGGGCACCCCCTCTGTCCGTGCTCATGTTACTGCCTTCATCGAGCTCAGTATCATCATCAGAGCCTTCCAAACGCTGGGCATCCTCCTGGAGCATGTACCCAACACTGTGGTCAAACAGTTCGAGGGAATCCTCATGAGGACATGGTGGAGCTAGGGAAGGAGTCACTGATGACATTGAGCTGAGGGAAGAGGCCGCTGCTTTGCCAGACAAAGCACCCTGGGCATGTGTGAGAGAGGATGAGGAGGATGAGGACGGCTTGGTCATCCACTCGACCAAGTCTTCCGCATGTTGCGGCTCAACACGGCCAGCTGCCGAAAAAAAGGCCAAGCGTGTCCCATGGCCACGTGCTGATGAGGATGCACCGTCTCCACGACCAGCACTAGACACAGAGCCTGCTTTCCCTCTCTTATTGGCTTGTGACTGTCTACCTCTCCTTCTTGGCCTTCCAGACATACTAATGGCCTGTAGCTGCACTAAGCTGGGATAGAACACCTGTAATTTTCTTCAGGTAGCTTTATATACTGTAACCAGACAAGCCTGCCTGTCAGTAGGAAGATAACAGGAATGGATCTAGCTGAACACTGTGAGCAGGACGCACTGTACTAAATGTAAATAGTCTAGCTGCCTGACCGTGGTACTAATAGGATCAAATAGAACACCTGTAATTTTCTTCAGGTAGCTTTATATACTGTAACCAGACAAGCCTGCCTGTCAGTAGGAAGATAACAGGAACGGATCTAGCTGAACACTGTGAGCAGGACGCACTGTACTAAATGTAAATAGTCTAGCTGCCTGACCGTGGTACTAATAGGATCAAATAGAACACCTGTAAATTTCTTCAGGTAGCTTTATATACTGTAACCAGGCAAGCCTGCCTGTCAGTAGGAAGATAACAGGAACGGATCTAGCTGAACACTGTGAGCAGGACGCACTGTACTAAATGTAAATAGTCTAGCTGCCTGACCGTGGTACTAATAGGATCAAATAGAACACCTGTAATTTTCTTCAGGTAGCTTTATATACTGTAACCAGACAAGCCTGCCTGTCAGTAAGAAGATAACAGGAACGGATCTAGCTGAACACTGTGAGCAGGACGCACTGTACTAAATGTAAATAGTCTAGCTGCCTGACCGTGGTACTAATAGGATCAAATAGAACACCTGTAATTTTCTTCAGGTAGCTTTATATACTGTAACCAGACAAGCCTGCCTGTCAGTAGGAAGATAACAGGAACGGATCTAGCTGAACACTGTGAGCAGGACACACTGTACTAAATGTAAATAGTCTAGCTGCCTGACCATGGTACTAATAGGATAAAATAGAACACCTGTAATTTTCTTCAGGTAGCTTTATATACTGTAACCAGACAAGCCTGCCTGTCAGTAGGAAGATAACAGGAACGGATCTAGCTGAACACTGTGAGCAGGACGCACTGTACTAAATGTAAATAGTCTAGCTGCCTGACCGTGGTACTAATAGGATCAAATAGAACACCTGTAATTTTCTTCAGGTAGCTTTATATACTGTAACCAGACAAGCCTGCCTGTCAGTAGGAAGATAACAGGAACGGATCTAGCTGAACACTGTGAGCAGGACGCACTGTACTAAATGTAAATAGTCTAGCTGCCTGACCGTGGTACTAATAGGATCAAATAGAACACCTGTAATTTTCTTCAGGTAGCTTTATATACTGTAACCAGACAAGCCTGCCTGTCAGTAGGAAGATAACAGGAACGGATCTAGCTGAACACTGTGAGCAGGACGCACTGTACTAAATGTAAATAGTCTAGCTGCCTGACCGTGGTACTAATAGGATCAAATAGAACACCTGTAATTTTCTTCAGGTAGCTTTATATACTGTAACCAGACAAGCCTGCCTGTCAGTAGGAAGATAACAGGAATGGATCTAGCTGAACACTGTGAGCAGGACGCACTGCACTAAATGTAAATAGCAGGAACGGATATAGCTGAACACTGTGAGCAGGACGCACTGCACTAAATGTAAATAGTCTAGATAGAAGATAACAGGAACGGATCTAGCTAAACTGAATACAGTGTATATATATATATGCAACACCTGGCATGCATATATATACACAATACACTGTAAGTGCAGCTAACTGACTGACTGTTCTGCCTAATCTATCTAACTCAAATCAAATGACACTGTCTCTCTCTCTCTCTATCTCTCAGCACACCGGAACACACACTACACAGGGCCGCCGTGCAGGCGGCCTTATATAGTGTGGGGTGTGTACTAAATAGTCTAGCTGCCTGACCGTGGTACTAATAGGATCAAATAGAACACCTGTAATTTTCTTCAGGTAGCTTTATATACTGTAACCAGACAAGCCTGCCTGTCAGTAGGAAGATAACAGGAACGGATCTAGCTGAACACTGTGAGCAGGACGCACTGCACTAAATGTAAATAGTCTAGCTGCCTGACCGTGGTACTAATAGGATCAAATAGAACACCTGTAATTTTCTTCAGGTAGCTTTATATACTCTAACCAGACAAGCCTACCTGTCAGTAGGAAGATAACAGGAATGGATCTAGCTGAACACTGTGAGCAGGACGCACTGCACTAAATGTAAATAGCAGGAACGGATCTAGCTGAACACTGTGAGCAGGACGCACTGCACTAAATGTAAATAGTCTAGAAGATAACAGGAACGGATCTAGCTGAACACTGTGAGCAGGACGCACTGCACTAAATGTAAATAGCAGGAACGGATCTAGCTGAACACTGTGAGCTGGACGCACTGCACTAAATGTAAATAGCAGGAACGGATCTAGCTGAACACTGTGAGCAGGACGCACTGCACTAAATGTAAATAGCAGGAACGGATCTAGCTGAACACTGTGAGCAGGACGCACTGCACTAAATGTAAATAGCAGGAACGGATCTAGCTGAACACTGTGAGCAGGACGCACTGCACTAAATGTAAATAACAGGAATGGATCTAGCTGAACACTGTGAGCAGGACGCACTGCACTAAATGTAAATAGTGTAGATAGAAGATAACAGGAGCGGATCTAGCTAAACTGAATACAGTGTATATATATATATGCAACACCTGGGATGCATATATATACACAATACACTGTAAGTGCAGCTAACTGACTGACTGTTCTGCCTAATCTATCTAACTCAAATCAAATGACACTGTCTCTCTCTCTCTCTATCTCTCAGCACACCGGAACACACACTACACAGGGCCGCCGTGCAGGCGGCCTTATATAGTGTGGGGTGTGTACTAAATCCCCTGAGCCATAATTGGCCAAAGCCACCCTGGCTTTGGCCAATTACAGCTCTCTCTACTGACGGCGCTGTGATTGGCCAAGCATGCGGGTCATAGTGCATGCTTGGCCAATCATCAGCCAGCAATGCACTGCGATGCCGCAGTGAATTATGGGCCGTGACGCGCCACACGAATTTGGCGCGAACGGCCCATATCGTTCGCAATTCGACGGACGGTCGAACAGCCGATGTTCGAGTCGAACATGGGTTCGACTCGAACACGAAGCTCATCCCTACTAACCACCTGTGGACTGTGATTTCCAATAAACATCCTTAAAGAGGAAGTAAATTCCTATGCATATATTGTACCTATAGGTAATCTCATAATAAGGCTTATCTATAGGTACTGTAAATATCTCCTAAACATGCGCTGTTCAGGAGATATTTACTGTATATGCTGCCGATGATGTCATTGGCGTATGCGATATGAAGGAACGGCCGCCCGTGCCATTTCTTCAGAGCACTATGCCATGACCGGCAGCTCTCGAATGCCCGTGCGAGAGTGACATCATGCGGCTCCAGCCAGTCACATAGCCAGAGTCCGCGGACCCAGAAGGCAGATGAGTGAAGATAGATGCGGCCTCCAGCAGGCACAAGGGTTTCATTTGCAGGTACCTTTCACATGCGATATTAGCACATTATGCCTTTACTTTGCAGGTCACCAAAAAAAAAAGAGGCAGTGTTTACTTCCTCTTTAATAATAACCTCAAGTGTGCCAATCTTCTATATCGATGTCAATATTCCTGTCAAACATAATCATGGATCAGGCTTAAAGATAGGGGACGCTGCAAAAACAAGTAGCTGAGTACTGGAAAATTCCCAGATGAATGCACATATCTGTCAGCACACTATGGATCTTCAAAAAAATCAAAGGTTTTATTCAAAGTGATCACATCACAGAGGAAGAGTTTAATGTTTTAGGGATGCACAGGATCTCTTTATCAGTCATTTGATCACATGCTTGATGAAGTGGTCCAGTGCAGCCCCAAAATGTTGCATTTCTTCACTGTGATTTGATCACTTTGAATAAAGATTTTGGAAAGGTTTTGAAGATCCGTGGTGTTCTGGTAATTATAAATGGTAATTTTATATATTGAGCATGCCTCTACAGCCATCCGAATCTCTCTTGTGGAATGCCTTTCCATCGCTACCAGACAGGCAGCAGCTGAGACCCAAACAAGGCCCACCTACATAATATCTTCCATTGGCTGAATACCCTCTTGAAGGACAACAAATACCAGATTCCCTCCAGTAATACCAAACCACATACTGGCCCAGCACTGTCACACACATTGCAACCCTAACAACTGAGGAGAGTTAGGACTTCTGTCAGGGTTTTATCACTGTCTGGTCATTGCTCTCTGTGTCCCTATTTGCTACACTTTTTTAAATTCCTTTCCTGATGACTTGGGGTCCCTTAGACAGGAAGCAATTGAAATTTCCCTAGTGCATATAAAGCCAATAATAAAAACATGACAGAGGCTCTGGTATTCATTGTTTAATCTATAGCTAAGGAGGAAGGGTTTTAGTTGGAATGTGACTGTCATTAACTGGATCACCTGCTGGTGGCACTGTGGTTTACAGATCTGAAGGGTGCTATACTGGTGCCCACCAGTGGGTGTATTTTTCTAACCAACAGATTAAGCCATTCGCCTCCACCTGATGCTGGTTGCTGGGAGGGTATTTAGCTTCTCTGCTAGTATTCTACAGTGCCTCAGTGCTTTGCCTCTGTGCCCCATGTGCTCTGCTTCTTATAACCTGTAATCCTGTTCCTGTTACTTCTCTGCCCGATTTATCCTGCCATCTGTACATAGCTTAGTTAGCTAGGCAGGGCATACCACAGGTTGCAAGAAAGAAAATTGCTCAATTCCTCCATCAACACAGTCAGTGTAAATGGGGGAATCCATCCCACAGTGCTATTGTGTTGTGCTGGAGGAGAACACAGGCAGCCTTCCCCACTGGCAGAATACAATGATCACTGCTGGTGGCTATAGTCATGATTGGGCAAGAAAACCCAACAAGCTGGTTGTACTGAAGTTACCGTATATACTTGAGTATAAGTCGAGTTTTTCAGCACATTTTTTTGTGCTGAAAGTGCCCCCCTCGACTTATACTTGAGTCAAGCACTTTTGTGCAGCAGAAAATGACATTTTCCAAACTGACTTTGGGGCCCGTATCTCAGGGCCACTTGGTGCTAGGAACCAGCACTACAACATATCCAAAGCTGAGGTTCCTAGCGCCAAGTGGGCCTGAGATACAGGGCCCCAAAGTCGGTTCGGCAAAATGTCATTCTCTGCTGCAGAAAAGTGCTTGACATTTTCCGAACCGATTTTGGGGCCCCATATGTCGGGGCCACTTGGTTCTAGGAACCACAGCTTTGGATATGTTATAGTGCTATTTCCACTGGGTTTGCACATCAAATTTGGGGTTCCTAGTACCAAGTAGTCCCGAGATACGGGGCCCCAAATTCGGTAAACTGTGTCCATCTGCGGCAATGTAATTTCAGGACCCTTTGGGTCCAGAGACCCCAAATTTTGGCTGCAGCTAGGGGGCATCTAGGAACCCTCAACTACCGAGTTTGAAGTTTGGGGGACCTATGGCTGCAAATGGGCACAGTGAGGCTGCAAATGGGCATTGTTGACTCTCTTTTCCACTTACAGTAGCTGCGCATTTCTCACCCTAGGCTTATACTCGAGTCAATAAGTTTTCCCAGTTTTTTGTGGTAAAAGTATGTGCCTCGGCTTATATTCGGGTCGACTTATACTCGAGTATATACGGTAATCAATAAATTGACTTCAATATAACCAGCCTGCCCATAGATAAAATGTTTGCTGGTTCCTGCTGAAAACAAATTTCAAACCATCTATGGACAGATTAAATTTAGATAGCTTTGCTTAGTTGTAATTACTTTAACTGATTAGATTCACTGGTTTTTGTACTCGGTGTACTTATTGTTGTGCTCATCACTTGTCTTGTTTCCCTAATAAACCACATTTACTTCCATTTAGTGTTGAGCCTGGTGTTCTCTGTGCAGCTCCATACATATGTGGTCATGTCTGCTCTACAGGATACAGCACTTGTAGTCCTAATAGGGATGGGCCGAACACCCCCCTGTTTGGTTCACAGCAGAACATGTGAACAGGCAAAAAATTTGTTTGAACACGCAAACACCGTTAAAGTCCTATGGGACATGAACATGAATAATCAAAAGTGCTAATTTTAAAGGCTTATATGCAAGTTATTGTCATAAAGTGTTTGGAGACCTGAGTCCTGCCCCAGGGAACATGGATCAATGCAAAAAAAAGTTTTAAAAACGGCCGTTTTTTCGGGAGCAGTGATTTTAATAATGTTTAAAGTGAAACAATAAAAGTGTAATATTCATTTAAATTTTGTACCTGGGGGATGTCTATAGTATGCCTGAAAAGGGGCGCATGTTTCCTGTGTTTAGAACAGTCCCGCAGCAAAATGACATTTCTAAAGGAAAAAAGTCATTTAAAACTACTCGTGGCTATTAATGAATTGTCGAGTCTCTGCAATACAGATAAAAGTCATTGAAAAAAACTCATGGGATCCCCCCTCAAGTCCAATACCAGACCCTTCAGGTCTGGTATGGATTTTAAGGGGAACCCCGCGCCAAAATAAAAAAAAAAAACGGTGTGGGGGTCCCCCTAGAAATCCATACCAGACCCTTATCTGAGCACGCAACCTGGCAGGCCACAGGAAAAGAGGTGGGGATGAGAGAGCGCCCCCCTCCTGAACCGTACCAGGCCACATGCCCTCAACAAGGGGAGGATGTCCCCATGTTGATGGGGACAAGGGCCTTATCCCCACAACCCTTACCTGGTGGTTGTGGGGGTATGCGGGCAGAGGGCTTATTCTCTTCTTCCTTTGGTTTTCTTCCTCCATCTTTTTCTTCCCCCGCTTCTTCCTCTGCTTTTTCCTCCAGTCCTCTACTTCTTGCTCCAGTGTTCTTGTCCGCATCTTCCTCTGGCTTCTTCTTACCCGCTACGTTCTCTGGACGATCAGCATCCATGGTTCCCGCTGTGTGATGCTTCTGTTCTTCTGACACTTCTTATATAACTGAGGGTGGGGCCACCCGGCGACCCCACCCCCCTCTGACGCCCGGGGACTTCCCTATGGGCTTCCCCATGGCATCAGAGGGGACGGGGTCACCCAGTTATGTAAGAAGAAGAAGGAGAAGCCGGAGGAAGATGCTGACGAGAACACCGGAGCAAGAAGCAGAGGACCGGAGGAAAAAAGCAGAGGAAGAAGCGGGGTAAGATCAAGATGGAGGAAGAAAACCGAAGGAAGAAGAGAAGAAGATGGAAGAAGAAGCGGGGAAAGAAGAAGACATTAATAAAGGAATTATCAAAAACCGTCTATTGTCTTTTTTAACATTTTTACACTTTTTTGTGAAATAGTAGGGGTATTACCATTTCACACAGGGGGGTCCGGGATCTGGGGGTCCCCTTGTTAAAGGGAGCTTCCAGATTCTGATAAGCCACGCCTGCATACCCCCACAACCACTGGGCAAAGGTGGTGGGGATGAGGCCCTTGTCCCCATAAACATGGGGACATCCTCCCCATGTTGAGGGCATGTGGCCTGGTACGGTTCAGGAGGGGGGGCGCTCTCTCATCCCCCCTCTTTTCCTGCGGCCTGCCGGGTTGCATGCTCGGATAAAGGTCTGGTATGAAATTTTAGGGGGACCACCGCGCCATTTTTTTATTTTGGCGCTGGGTTCCCCTTAAAACCCATACCAGATCTGAAGGGTCTGGTTTTGAGGGGGACCCCCACACCATTTATTTTTATTTTGGCGCATTTTTAAAAAAAATTTTGGTTCAGGGTTCCCCTTAACCAGTTACCAACCGGCCCATAGCCGAATGACAGCTGCAGGGCGGTTGGATAACTCTGGGAGGACGTACTATGATGTGATCCCGGAAAACTGCTCCCACGTGCCCCCCCTAGGGTGGGCACATGGGAACATCCACGTTCGCCGGGTTCACGGGACCCGGCGCAACACGGATCGCGGTAAAGGGCCAATGACAGCGGCCCTTTACCATGTGATCGCTCCGTCCAATGATGGAGTGATCACAAATGTCAACAAAGCAGGGAAAGCAGGGTCATCAGGAGTTCACCGCTCTCCTCTCCTCACACCGATGCAGCGTGAGAGGAGAGGAGAGTTTTACAGTGCCAATCTGTGAGTTTTTCAACTTATATCAGTGCCCAACAGTACCACAACAGTGTCATCTGTGCCACATATGTGCCACCAGAGCCACACCAGTGATACTACAGTGCACACCTGTGCCACACCAGTGCCACTTGTGCTCATTTGCGCCACTGCAGTGCCACATCAGTGGCGCCTGTGCCCACCAGTGCCGCCTGAGCCCTCCAGTGCCACCTGAGCCCTCCAGTGCCGCCTGAGCCCTCCAGTGCCGCCTGAGCCCTCCAGTGCCACCTCTGTGCCACCAGAGCCACACCAGTGCAACCCGAGCCACACTAGTACCACCTGTGCCCATCAGTGCCACCTGTGCCCATCAGTGCCACCTGTGTCTATCAGTGCCACTTGTGCTCATCTACACCACTGCAGTGCCACATCACGCCTGTGCCCACCAGTGCTGCCTGTGCCCACCAGTGCCGTCTGAGCCCACCAGAGCCACCAGAGCCACACCAGTGCAACCAGTGCCATGCCAGTGCCACTACAGTGCACACCAGTGCCACACCAGTGCCACCTGTGTCCATAAGTGCCACCTGTGCCCATCAGTGCCACCTGCACCACTGCAGTGCCACATCAGTGCCGCCTCTGCCCACCAGTGCCACCTGCTCCCACCAGTGCCACCAGAGCCACACCAGTGCAACCGGAGCCACACCAGTGCCACTACAGTGCACACCAGTGCCACACCAGTGCCACCTGTGCCCATCAGTGCCCATCAGTGCTCGTCTGCACCACATCAACCTTACCAGCCACCAGTATGGCAAAAAAAATTATTTACGGCCGAGGAGGATTCGGATTCAGTCTATGAAACCGTGACAAGCTGATACAGAATCAGAAGAGGAATGTGTGCCCGTGAAAAGAAGGTGTTCTGGCATGGAGCAGCAGCCTACTACCACCTCGAGCACAGTGCCGTCCACCTCAAGTGCAGTGCTGTCCACCTCAAGCGCAGTGCCACTGCAACAAAGGCCAGGTACCAGTAGGGTGTCATCTCAGCCCCAAAAGGATAGAGGCCATGCCAGCCTTCCCTATGCCCTTCAAAACCCCCCGTGGCTTCCCCCTAATTCCGGAGCAGCAAATATCCCCCCTTTTACCGCCCAGCCAGGTGTCCAGGTGAACAGCGATGATTTTGTCATGCTTGATTTTTTTTTATTTGATTTTCACCAAAGACTTACTATCGTCCATTGTGGCCCAGTGCAACCTCTATGCACAGCAGTACATAGTAAGCAACCCTGGCTCTAGTTATGCCCGTCCCTTTGAGTGGAGAGAGCTTACCATAGAGGAATTCAAAATTTTCTTAGGCCTAACTTTTACAATGGGACTTACAAAAAAACTGAAATGTACTCATATTGGTCAACTAACCCCATCCACCACATGCCACTCTTCTCATCGATTATGCCAAGATCAAGATACCTTATGATTTTGCGCTTCCTCCACTACAATGACAACACCCAGTGCCCTCCCCAAAATGACCCAGCATTTGACAAATTGTTTAAAATTCGGCCACTCCTAAATTATTTCTCTGAAAAATTTCCCCAGTTATATACCCCCGATTAGAATATTTCCATGGATGAGTCCACGAACGCCACTTTCCTGACAAAATCCCCCCCTGTGAAACAGGCCACAGACGTCAGAAGAGATGCCGGGTGTGCTCCAGAGGAGGAATTAGAAGAGACACCACATGTTATTGTCCCCAATGTCCTTCCCAACCAGGCTTCTGTATAGGTGAATGTTTCCACCGTTACCATACTTCTCTACATTATTAGGGAAATATGGTAAACGTAATTCTCATTTCCTGTCATTTTCTTCCACACCCCTTATGTCACGGCACTGAACTGTACATACCTCTGCCTTCTCCGGAACCGACCCTGGCCTGTTATATGACCAAGCTTCTGCCTAATGCTAAACTGTACCTACCTCTGCCTTCTCCGGAACTGACCCTGGCCTGTTATACGACCAAGCTTCTGCCTAACGATAAACATACCTCTGCCCTCTCCGGAACTGACCCTGGCCTGTTATATGACCAAGCTTATGCCTAACGCTAAATTGTACCTACCTCTGCCTGCTCTGGAACTGACCCTGGACTGTTTGACCACGTTTTTTGCCTGCCTCTTGGACTGATCATTTACCCTGCTATGCTAGTGGGAACACAGGGGTCTCACATATGTGAGGGGCTCCAGAAATGTTTTTCTGGATGAAGAAAACTAATTTTTTAGTTTTCTCATTCCCAGATTTAGGGTCTGGAGACTCGGAGGCTTCAAAGAGATTTGGGTGGGAGAAGCCTCTACCCCTGTCCCCATTCTTTCTTGGCCTGCTACTTGGACCATGTTCCTGCTGACTACCAGGACCAATATTTTGGCACTGCTGGCAATGTCTCTACTTGCACTGACCCTGGACTGTATAAGGACAGTATCCCTGCCTGTACTGACTATGGACAATATTCTTGCCTGCTGCCTGGACAATTCCATTCACTGTCGCTGACCATGTCCCTGCCTGCTGCCTGGATCAGGGCTCTCCTCCTGTGGACAACTGCACTACTAAAACCACAGGTAATCTTTTGTTTACCCTTTGCTCAGCAGAATGTATTTTAGGGTGTAATTCTTGGTATTTTTATGCTATGTGTTAGAAATATGAAGGGCCTTCAAAAATGTGATAGATTGTAAGGAAATTAGATGTGTGATTTATGCTCCTAGAATGCCTGAATGTGCTACTTCAATGTTGGGCCTCTGTATGTGGCCAGGCTGTGTAAAAGTCTCACACATGTGTTATCGCCATACTCAGGAGGAGTAGCAGAATATATTTTGGGATGTCATTTACGCTATGTACATGCTATGTGTTGGAAATATCTTAGAAATGTACAACTTTGTGTAAAAAAAAAATGTGTTTTAATTTTTTTCCCACGTTTTCCAAAAACTTCTGGAAAAAATGAACCGTTCAAAAGACTCATTTAGCCTCATAGATTATACGTTGGGGTGTTTGCTTTCCAAAATGGGGTCACTTAGTGGGCGTTTCTATTGTCCTGGTGCTCCAGGGCCTTCAAAAGTGTAATAGATGGTTGAGAGATTAGATGTGTAATTTATGCTCCTAGAATGCCTGAATGTGCTACTTCAATGTTGGGCCTCTGTATGTGGCCAGGCTGTGTAAAAGTCTCAGACATGTGGTATCGCCATACTCAGGAGGAGTAGAAGAATATATTTTGGGGTGTCATTTTTGCTATGTACGTGCTATGTGTTGTAAATATCTTAGAAATGGACAACTTTGTGTAAAAGAAAATGCGTTTTTATTTTTTTTGCACATTTTCCAAAAACTTCTGGAAAAAAATGAACCGTTCAAAAGACTAAACTATGCTTCATAGATTATACGTTGGGGTGTTTGCTTTGCAAAATGGGGTCACTTTGTGGGCGTTTCCATTGTCCTGGTGCTCCAGGGCCTTCAAAAGTGTAATAGGTAGTTCAGAGATTAGATGTGTAATTTATGCTCCTAGAACGCCTGAATGTGCTACTTCAATGTTGCGCCTCTGTATGTGGCCAGGCTGTGTAAAAGTCTCAGACATGTGGTATTGTCATACTCAGAAGGAGTAGCAGAATATATTTTGGGGTGTTATTTGTGTAATGTACATGCCATGTGAGAGAAATAACCTGTTATAATGACAATTTGGTGTGAAAAAAATAAAAAAAATCTTCATTTTGCAAAGAATTGTGGGAAAAAATAACAACTTCAAAAAACTCACCATGCCTCTTACTAAATACCTTGGAATGTTTACTTTCCAAAAAGGGGTCATTTTGTGGGTATTTGTACTTTCCTGGCTTGTTAGGGTCTCAAGAAATGAGATAGGCCTCAGTACATCAGGTGTGATCAGATGTGATAAATTTTCAGCGATTGGCACCATAGCTTGTAGACTCTATAACTTTCACACAGACTAAATAATATCCACTAATTTATGTTATTTTTTCTATGTAGCAGTATAAATTTTGGCCCAAATTTATGAAGAAAAATTACTTATTTGCAAAATTTTATAATAGAAATGAAGAAAAATTCATTTTTTTACAACATTTTCGGTCTTTTTTCATTTATAGCACAAAAAATAGAAAACCCAGAGGTGATCAAATACCACCAAAAGAAAGCTCTATTTGTGTGAAAAAAAGGACGAAAATTTCATATGGGTACAGCGTTGCATGACTGAGTAATTGTCATTCAAAATGTGAGAGTACTGAAAGCTGAAAATTGGTCTGGTTAGGAAAGGGGTTTAAGTGCCCAGTGGTCAAGTGGTTAATATTCATACCAGGGGGGATTCCATGAGTTTTTTTCAATCACTTTTATCTGTATTGCAGAGACCCGACAATTCATTAATAGCCGCGAGTAGTTTTAAATGACTATTTCCTTTAGAAACATGCGCTCCTTTACAGGCATACTATAGACACCCCCCAGGTACGAAATTTAAAGGAAAATTTCACTTTTATTGTTTCACTGTAAGCATTATTAAAATCACTGCTCCCGAAAAAAACGGCCCTTTTTAAAACTTTTTTTTTGCATTGATACATGTCTCCTGGGACAGGATCCAGGTCCCCAAACCCTTTTTATGACAATAGCTTACATATTAACCTTTAAAATTAGCACTTTTGATTTCTCCCATAGACTTTTAAAGGGTGTCCCGAATTTGCCGCAAACACCCCAAATTGTTCGCTATTCGACGAACGGGCGAACAGCCAATGTTGGGGTCAAACGCATGTTTGACCCGAACAAACAGCCCATCCCTAAGTCCTAACAATGACTTTCAATGTTCTCCCTCATCTTTATTCCCATGCTCTGACTGGTTAATAGGGATGAGCCGAACACCCCCCTGTTCGGTTTGCACCAGAACATGCGAACAGGAAAAAAGTTCATTTGAACACGCGAACACCGTTAAAGTCTATGGGACACGAACATGAATAATCAAAAGTGCTAATTTTAAAGGCTAATATGCAAGTTATTGTCATAAAAAGTGTTTGGGGACCTGGGTCCTGCCCCAGGGGACATGGATCAATGCAAAAAAAAGTTTTAAAAACGGCCGTTTTTTCAGGAGCAGTGATTTTAATAATGCTTAAAGTCAAACGATAAAAGTGTAATATCCCTTTAAATTTCGTACCTGGGGGGTGTCTATAGTATGCCTTTAAAGGGGCACATGTTTCCTGTGTTTAGAACAGTCTGACAGCAAAATTACATTTTGAAGGAAAAAACTCATTTAAAACTACCCGCGGCTATTGCATTGCCGACAATACACATAGAAGTTCATTGATAAAAACGGCATGGGAATTCCCCAAAGGGGAACCCCGAACATAAATTAAAAAAAAAAAATGACGTGGGGTTCCCCCTAAATTCCATACCAGACCCTTCAGGTCTGGTATGGATTTTAAGGGGAACCCCGCGCCCAAAAAAAAAAACGGCGTGGGGTCCCCCCAAAAATCCATACCAGACCCCTATCCGAGCACGCAACCTGGCAGGCTGCAGGAAAAGAGGGGGGGACGAGAGTGCGGCCCCCCCCTCCTGAACCGTACCAGGCCACATGCCCTCAACATTGGGAGGGTGCTTTGGGGTAGCCCCCCAAAACACCTTGTCCCCATGTTGATGAGGACAAGGGCCTCATCCCCGCAACCCTGGCCTGTGGTTGTGGGGGTCTGCGGGCGGGGGGCTTATCGGAATCTGGAAGCCCCCTTTAACAAGGGGACCCCCAGATCCCGGCCCCCCCGTGTGAAATGGTAAGGGGGTACTTACCCCTACCATTTCACTAAAAAACTGTCAAAAATGTTAAAAATGACAAGAGACAGTTTTTGACAATTCCTTTATTTAAATGCTTCTTCTTTCTTCCTTCATCTTCTGGTTCTTCTGGTTCTTCTGGCTCTTCTGGTTCTTCCTCCGGCGTTCTCGTCCAGCATCTCCTCCGCGGCATCTTCTATCTTCTTCTCCTCGGGCCGTTCCGCACCCATGGCATGGGGGGAGGCTCCCGCTCTTCTCTTGTTCTTTTCTTCTCTTCTTCTCTTCTTCATTTTCTTCTCCGGACCGCTCTGCACCCATGCTGGCATGGAGGGAGGCTCCCGCTGTGTGACGGCGCTCCTCGTCTGACAGTTCTTAAATAACGGGGGGCGGGGCCACCCGGTGACCCCGCCCGCCTCTGACGCACGGTGACTTGACGGGACTTCCCTGTGACGTCACGGGGAATGCCACAGGGAAGTCCCGTCATGTCCCGTGCGTCAGAGGGGGTGGGGTCACCGGATGGCCCCGCCCCCGTTATTTAAGAACTGTCAGATGAGGAGCGCCGTCACACAGCGGGAGCCTCCCTCCATGCCAGCATGGGTGCGGAGCGGCCCGGAGAAGAAAATGAAGAAGAGAAGAAGAGAAGAAAAGAACAAGAGAAGAGCGGGAGCCTCCGCCCCATGCCATGGGTGCGGAGCGGCCCGAGGAGAAGAAGATAGAAGATGCCGCGGAGGAGATGCTGGACGAGAACGCCGGAGGAAGAACCAGAAGAGCCAGAAGAACCAGAAGATGAAGGAAGATAGAAGAAAGAAGAAGTATTTAAATAAAGGAATTGTCAAAAACTGTCTTGTGTCATTTTTAACATTTTTGACAGTTTTTTAGTGAAATGGTAGGGGTAAGTACCCCCTTACCATTTCACACGGGGGGGCCGGGATCTGGGGGTCCCCTTGTTAAAGGGGGCTTCCAGATTCCAATAAGCCCCCCGCCCGCAGACCCCCACAACCACCGGCCAGGGTTGTGGGGATGAGGCCCTTGTCCTCATCAACATGGGGACAAGGTGTTTTGGGGGCTACCCCAAAGCACCCTCCCAATGTTGAGGGCATGTGGCCTGGTACAGTTCAGGAGGGGGGGTCGTCCCCCCTCTTTTCCTGCGGCCTGCCAGGTTGCGTGCTCGGATAAGGGTCTGGTATGGATTTTTGGGGGGACCCTACGCCGTTTTTTTTGGTGCGGGGTTCCCTTTAAAATCCATACCAGACCTGAAGGGTCTGGTATGGAATTTAGGGGGAACCCCACGTCATTTTTTTTTTTTTAATTTTGGCCGGGGTTCCCTCTAATATCCATATCAGACCTGAAGGGCCTGGTATGGAATTTAGGGGGACTCCCACGTCATTTTTTTTTTTTTAATTTTGGTTCGGGGTTCCCCTTTGGGGAATTCCCATGCCGTTTATCAATGAACTTCTATGTGTATTGTCGGCAATGCAATATCCGCGGGTAGTTTTAAATGAGTTTTTTCCTTCAAAATGTCATTTTGCTGTCAGACTGTTCTAAACACAGGAAACATGCGCCCCTTTACAGGCATACTATAGACACCCCCCAGGTACAAAATTTAAAGGGATATTACACTTTTATTGTTTGACTTTAAGCATTATTAAAATCACTGCTCCTGAAAAAACGGCCGTTTTTAAAACTTTTTTTTGCATTGATCCATGTCCCCTGGGGCAGGACCCAGGTCCCCAAACACTTTTTATGACAATAACTTGCATATTAGCCTTTAAAATTAGCACTTTTGATTTCTCCCATAGACTTTTAAAGGGTGTTCCGCGGCATTCAAATTTGCCGCGAACACCCCAAATTGTTCGCTGTTCGGCGAACTTGCGAACAGCCAATGTTCGAGTCGAACATGAGTTCGACTCGAACTCGAAGCTCATCCCTACTGGTTAATTAGGTCCTAAAGTGGTAGTAAACCACAAAAAAATGGGCTCCTACAGGATAATGTCATAATGCATACTAGTACATTATGTGACAGCAGGCAGGTAAAATCGCCTGGTTGTACCAAAATAAAGAAAAAAAATGGGATTCCTGCCAAACTTCATATACTAGTTTATCGGCGTATAACACGCACGCCAAGTTTAGGAGGGAATTTTAAGCAAAAAAGTATTTAGGAGGGAAGTTTAGGGAAAAAACTTACATTTAAATGCCCATCAATGCAGCCTTATCAGTGTCCATCTGTAGCCAGTGTCAGTGTAGCCAGTGTCAGTGTAGCCTTGTCAGTGTCCATCTGTAGCCAGTGTCAGTGTAGCCTTGTCAGTGTCTATCTGTAGCCAGTGTCAGTGTAGCCTTGTCAGTGTCCATCTGTAGCCAGTGTCAGTGTAGCCTTGTCAGTGTCCATCTGTAGCCAGTGTCAGTGTAGCCTTGTCAGTGTCCATCTTTAGCCAGTGTCAGTGTAGCCAGTGTCAGTGTAGCCTTGTCAGTGTCCATCTGTAGCCAGTGTCAGTGTAGCCTTGCCAGTGTCAGTGTAGCCAGTGTCAGTGTAGCCTTGCCCCCCTCGGTGACTTGACGGGACTTCCCTGTGATGTCACGGGGAATGCCACAGGGAAGTCCCGTCATGTCCCGTGCGTCAGAGGGGGGCGGGGTCACCGGATGGCCCCGCCCCCGTTATTTAAGAACTGTCAGATGTGGAGCGCCGTCACACAGCAGGAGCCTCCCTCCATGCCAGCATGGGTGCGGAGCGGACTGGAGAAGAAAATGAAGAAGAGAAGAAGAGAAGAAGAGAAGAAAAGAACAAGAGAAGAGCAGGAGCCTCCCCCCCATGCCATGGGTGCGGAGCGGCCCGAGGAGAAGAAGATAGAAGACGCCGCGGAGGAGATGCTGGACGAGAACGCCAGAGGAAGAACCAGAAGAGCCAGAAGAACCAGAAGAACCAGAAGATGAAGGAAGATAGAAGAAAGAAGAAGTATTTAAATAAAGGAATTGTCAAAAACTGTCTCGTGTCATTTTTAACATTTTTGACAGTTTTTTAGTGAAATGGTAGGGGTAAGTACCGCCTTACCATTTCACACGGGGGGGCGGGATCTGGGGGTCCCCTTGTTAAAGGGGGCTTCCAGATTCCGATAAGCCCCCTGCCCGCAGACCCCCACAACCACCGGCCAGGGTTGTGGGGATGAGGCCCTTGTCCTCATCAACATGGGGACAAGGTGTTTTGGGGGGCTACCCCAAAGCACCCTCCCAATGTTGAAGGCATGTGGCCTGGTATGGTTCAGGGGGGGGGGGCGCACTCTCGTCCCCCCCTCTTTTCCTGCAGCCTGCCAGGTTGCGTGCTCAGATAAGGGTCTGGTATGGATTTTTGGGGGGACCCCACGCCGTTTTTTTTTGTTTTTTTTGGCGCGGGGTTCCCTTTAAAATCCATACCAGACCTGAAGGGTCTGGTATGGAATTTAGGGGGAACCCCACGTCATTTTTTTTTTTTAATTTTGGCCGGGGTTCCCCTTAATATCCATATCAGACCTGAAGGGCCTGGTATGGAATTTAGGGGGACTCCCACGTCATTTTTTTTTTAAAATTTTGGTTCGGGGTTCCCCTTTGGGGAATTCCCATGCCGTTTATCAATGAACTTTATGTGTATTGTCGGCAATGCATTAGCCGCGGGTAGTTTTAAATGAGTTTTTTCCTTCAAAATGTCATTTTGCTGTCAGACTGTTCTAAACACAGCAAACATGCGCCCCTTTACAGGCATACTATAGACACCCCCCAGGTACAAAATTTAAAGGGATATTACACTTTTATTGTTTGACTTTAAGCATTATTAAAATCACTGCTCCTGAAAAAACTGCCTTTTTTTAAAACTTTTTTTTTGCATTGATCCATGTCCCCTGGGGCAGGACCCAGGTCCCCAAACACTTTTTATGACAATAACTTGCATATTAGCCTTTAAAATTAGCACTTTTGATTTCTCCAATAGACTTTTAAAGGGTGTTCCGCGGCATTCGAATTTGCCGCGAACACCCCAAATTGTTCGCTGTTTGGCGAACTTGCGAACAGCCAATGTTCGAGTCGAACATGAGTTCGACTCGAACTCGAAGCTCATCCCTACTGGTTAATTAGGTCCTAAAGTGGTAGTAAACCACAAAAAAATGGGCTCCTACAGGATAATGTCATAATGCATACTAGTACATTATGTGACAGCAGGCAGGTAAAATCGCCTGGTTGTACAAAAATAAAGAAAAAAAATGGGATTCCTACCAAACTTCATATACTAGTTTATTAGCGTATAACACGCACGCCAAGTTTAGGAGGGAATTTTACGCAAAAAAACATTTAGGAGGGAAGTTTAAGGAAAAAACTTACATTTAAATGCCCCTCAATGCAGCCTTATCAGTGTCCATCTGTAGCCAGTGTCAGTGTAGCCAGTGTCAGTGTAGCCTTGTCAGTGTCCATCTGTAGCCTTGTCAGTGTCCATCTGTAGCCAGTGTCAGTGTAGCCTTGTCAGTGTCCATCTGTAGCCAGTGTCAGTGTAGCCTTGTCAGTGTCCATCTGTAGCCAGTGTCAGTGTAGCCTTGTCAGTTTCCATCTTTAGCCAGTGTCAGTGTAGCCAGTGTCAGTGTAGCCTTGTCAGTGTCCATCTGTAGCCAGTGTCAGTGTAGCCTTGTCAGTGTCCATCTGTAGCCAGTGTTAGTGTAGCCTTGTCAGTGTCCATCTGTAGCCAGTGTCAGTGTAGCCTTGTCAGTTTCCATCTTTAGCCAGTGTCAGTGTAGCCAGTGTCAGTGTAGCCTTGTCAGTGTCCATCTGTAGCCAGTGTCAGTGTAGCCAGTGTCAGTGTAGCCTTGCCAGTGTCCAGGGGCGTAACTATCACCATAGCGACCCATGCGGGCGCTATGGGGCCCGCAGCCGAGTGGGGCCCAGTGAGGATAAGAGCACCGCTGGGACAGTCTCCCAGCCAGGGGAAGACAGAGGAAAGGAAGAGGTGAGCTGTCCGTATCAGCAGAGAGCTGAATTGCCCGATATAAGAGCTTTCATTAGAACTTCCAGTGTTCCCGGGGCTCACGTCACATAGCTCCACCTTTTGGCCCGGTGCCTTTGATAGACAGAACGCCGATCCAATGCGGGACATGTGACGTCATCAAAGGCGTCAGGGCCAAGAGGTGGGGCTATGTGACGATGAGCCCCGGGAAGACAGGAAATTCAAATGAAAGCTATTACAGCGGGCATTCCCGCTCTCTGCTGATCCGGGTGGCTTGCCTCTTCCTCTGCATAGGTGGGGCTGTATGGGGCACAGGCAGACCAGGCTGTATTGGGCACAGGTCACGCTGTATGGGGCACAGGCCACGCTGTATTGAGCACAGGTCACGCTGTATTGGGCACAGGTCACGCTGTATGGGGCACAGGTCACGCTGTATGGGGCACAGGTCACGCTGTATTGGGCACAGGTCACGCTGTATGGGGCACAGGTCACGCTGTATGGGGCACAGGTCACGCTGTATGTGGCACAGGTCGCGCTGCATTGGGCACAGGTCATGCTGTATTGGGCACAGGTGACGCTCTATGGGACACAGGTCACGCTGTATGGGGCACAGGTCACGCTGTATGGGGCACAGGTCACGCTGTATGGGGCACAGGTCGAGCTGCATTGGGCACAGGTCATGCTGCATTGACATTAGGGCAACTGTGGGGGGGGGGGGGGCTGTTTGCAGGGGGGCCCCATACAACATTTTGCTATGGGGCCCTGCTATTTCTAGTTACGCCCCTGTCAATGTCCATCTGTAGCCAGTGTCAGTGTAGCCTTGTCAGTGTCCATCTGTAGCCAGTGTCAGTGTAGTCTTGTCAGTGTCCATCTGTAGCCAGTGTCAGTGTAGCCTTGTCAGTGTCCATCTGCAGCCTTGTCAGTGTCCATCTGTAGCCAGTGTCAGTGTAGCCTTGTCAGTGTCCATCTGTAGCCAGTGTCAGTGTAGCCTTGTCAGTGTCCATCTGCAACCAGTGTTAGTGTAGCCTTGTCAGTGTCCATCTGTAGCCAGTGTCAGTGTAGCCAGTGTCAGTGTAGCCTTGTCAGTATCCATCTGTAGCCAGTGTAAGTGTAGCCTTGTCAGTGTCCATCTGCAGCCAGTGTCAGTGTAGACCTTGTCAGTGTCCATCTGTAGCCAGTGTCAGTGTAGACCTTGTCAGTGTCCATCTGTAGCCAGTGTCAGTGTAGCCTTGTCAGTGTCCATCTGCAACCAGTGTCAGTGTAGACCTTGTCAGTGTCCATGTGTAGCCAGTGTCAGTGTAGCCAGTGTCCATCTGCAACCAGTGTCAGTGTAGACCTTGTCAGTGTCCATGTGTAGCCAGTGTCAGTGTAGCCAGTGTCCATCTGCAACCAGTGTCAGTGTAGACCTTGTCAGTGTCCATCTGTAGCCAGTGTCAGTGTAGCCTTGTCAGTGTCCATCTGCAACCAGTGTCAGTGTAGACCTTGTCAGTGTCCATCTGTAGCCAGTGTCAGTGTAGCCTTGTCAGTGTCCATCTGCAACCAGTGTCAGTGTAGACCTTGTCAGTGTCCATCTGCAACCAGTGTCAGTGTAGCCTTGTCAGTGTCCATCTGCAACCAGTGTCAGTGTAGACCTTGTCAGTGTCCATCTGTAGCCAGTGTCAGTGTAGCCTTGTCAGTGTCCATCTGCAACCAGTGTCAGTGTAGCCAGTGTCAGTGTCCATCTGCAACCAGTGTCAGTGTAGACCTTGTCAGTGTCCATCTGCAACCAGTGTCAGTGTAGCCAGTGTCAGTGTAGCCTTGTCAGTATCCATCTGTAACCAGTGTCAGTGTAGACCTTGTCAGTGTCCATCTGTAACCAGTGTCAGTGTAGACCTTGTCAGTGTCCATCTGTAGCCAGTGTCAGTGTAGCCTTGTCAGTGTCCATCTGTAGCCAGTGTCAGTGTAGCCTTGTCAGTGTCCATCTGTAGCCAGTGTCAGTGTAGCCTTGTCAGTGTCCATCTGTAGCCAGTGTCAGTGTAGCCTTGTCAGTGTCCATCTGCAACCAGTGTCAGTGTTGCCTTGTCAGTGTCCATCTGTAGCCAGTGTCAGTGTAGCCTTGTCAGTGTCCATCTGTAGCCAGTGTCAGTGTAGCCTTGTCAGTGTCCATCTGCAACCAGTGTTAGTGTAGCCTTGTCAGTGTCCATCTGTAGCCAGTGTCAGTGTAGCCAGTGTCAGTGTAGCCTTGTCAGTATCCATCTGTAGCCAGTGTAAGTGTAGCCTTGTCAGTGTCCATCTGCAGCCAGTGTCAGTGTAGACCTTGTCAGTGTCCATCTGTAGCCAGTGTCAGTGTAGACCTTGTCAGTGTCCATCTGTAGCCAGTGTCAGTGTAGCCTTGTCAGTGTCCATCTGCAACCAGTGTCAGTGTAGACCTTGTCAGTGTCCATGTGTAGCCAGTGTCAGTGTAGCCAGTGTCCATCTGCAACCAGTGTCAGTGTAGACCTTGTCAGTGTCCATGTGTAGCCAGTGTCAGTGTAGCCAGTGTCCATCTGCAACCAGTGTCAGTGTAGACCTTGTCAGTGTCCATCTGTAGCCAGTGTCAGTGTAGCCTTGTCAGTGTCCATCTGCAACCAGTGTCAGTGTAGACCTTGTCAGTGTCCATCTGTAGCCAGTGTCAGTGTAGCCTTGTCAGTGTCCATCTGCAACCAGTGTCAGTGTAGACCTTGTCAGTGTCCATCTGCAACCAGTGTCAGTGTAGCCTTGTCAGTGTCCATCTGCAACCAGTGTCAGTGTAGACCTTGTCAGTGTCCATCTGTAGCCAGTGTCAGTGTAGCCTTGTCAGTGTCCATCTGCAACCAGTGTCAGTGTAGCCAGTGTCAGTGTCCATCTGCAACCAGTGTCAGTGTAGACCTTGTCAGTGTCCATCTGCAACCAGTGTCAGTGTAGCCAGTGTCAGTGTAGCCTTGTCAGTATCCATCTGTAACCAGTGTCAGTGTAGACCTTGTCAGTGTCCATCTGTAACCAGTGTCAGTGTAGACCTTGTCAGTGTCCATCTGTAGCCAGTGTCAGTGTAGCCTTGTCAGTGTCCATCTGTAGCCAGTGTCAGTGTAGCCTTGTCAGTGTCCATCTGTAGCCAGTGTCAGTGTAGCCTTGTCAGTGTCCATCTGTAGCCAGTGTCAGTGTAGCCTTGTCAGTGTCCATCTGCAACCAGTGTCAGTGTTGCCTTGTCAGTGTCCATCTGTAGCCAGTGTCAGTGTAGCCTTGTCAGTGTCCATCTGTAGCCAGTGTCAGTGTAGCCTTGTCAGTGTCCATCTGCAACCAGTGTTAGTGTAGCCTTGTCAGTGTCCATCTGTAGCCAGTGTCAGTGTAGCCAGTGTCAGTGTAGCCTTGTCAGTATCCATCTGTAGCCAGTGTAAGTGTAGCCTTGTCAGTGTCCATCTGCAGCCAGTGTCAGTGTAGACCTTGTCAGTGTCCATCTGTAGCCAGTGTCAGTGTAGACCTTGTCAGTGTCCATCTGTAGCCAGTGTCAGTGTAGCCTTGTCAGTGTCCATCTGCAACCAGTGTCAGTGTAGACCTTGTCAGTGTCCATGTGTAGCCAGTGTCAGTGTAGCCAGTGTCCATCTGCAACCAGTGTCAGTGTAGACCTTGTCAGTGTCCATGTGTAGCCAGTGTCAGTGTAGCCAGTGTCCATCTGCAACCAGTGTCAGTGTAGACCTTGTCAGTGTCCATCTGTAGCCAGTGTCAGTGTAGCCTTGTCAGTGTCCATCTGCAACCAGTGTCAGTGTAGACCTTGTCAGTGTCCATCTGCAACCAGTGTCAGTGTAGCCTTGTCAGTGTCCATCTGCAACCAGTGTCAGTGTAGACCTTGTCAGTGTCCATCTGTAGCCAGTGTCAGTGTAGCCTTGTCAGTGTCCATCTGCAACCAGTGTCAGTGTAGACCTTGTCAGTGTCCATCTGCAACCAGTGTCAGTGTAGACCTTGTCAGTGTCCATCTGCAACCAGTGTCAGTGTAGCCAGTGTCAGTGTAGCCTTGTCAGTATCCATCTGTAACCAGTGTCAGTGTAGACCTTGTCAGTGTCCATCTGTAACCAGTGTCAGTGTAGACCTTGTCAGTGTCCATCTGTAGCCAGTGTCAGTGTAGCCTTGTCAGTGTCCATCTGTAGCCAGTGTCAGTGTAGCCTTGTCAGTGTCCATCTGTAGCCAGTGTCAGTGTAGCCTTGTCAGTGTCCATCTGTAGCCAGTGTCAGTGTAGCCTTGTCAGTGTCCATCTGCAACCAGTGTCAGTGTTGCCTTGTCAGTGTCCATCTGTAGCCAGTGTCAGTGTAGCCTTGTCAGTGTCCATCTGCAACCAGTGTCAGTGTTGCCTTGTCAGTGTCCATCTGTAGCCTTGTCCCTGTGTCATTTGCAAACTTGTAGGTACACTGCCGTTTAAAAATGGCGCCGCCGTTCTTTGCGGCTTTCGGACGCACTTGCCCATTCTCTGCGGCCCTCGGCCGCTCTCGGCGGGTTCCGGATGCACTCGGCCGTTTTCGGTGGCTTTCGGATGCAGCGGGACTGTGAGAGCCGCCGAGAATGGCCGAGAGCCGCCGAGAATGCCCAAAAGGCTTACAATTAGCGGGGGATTGGCGTATAACACACACCCATAATTTTTCCCTGATTTTAAGGAGAAAAAAGTGTGTGTTATACGCTGATAAATACGGTAACTACAATATAATTTATTTTTTAAAAAGAGCAAAATACAAAAATGCACAGCAAGCCAAAAATCCCGCCTATCCTCTGTATATAGGACAAAAGGGAATTATAAACAAATTCCCTAGAGTTCTATACTTCCCTACATAAAAATAGGAACAGATAAACCAGTGTAAAGATATAACTATCTCCCACTAGGGAGAAAAGTGGGTAAATGCAGCAGTCCACAGGCCCCTCCCTCCCAGATAAAAAGCACCCCTTATAATACCTGTAAAAAAAACAAGCCACCTCTATACGAATGATCAGCATATAATTCCTAAGAGGACCAGTGTGTCTCCGTGAAGCACAGAAAATAATAACACTGTTCCAAGATGGAATGATGCACAATTTACACTAATCTGATGCGTCCATATTACTTATGTCACCGGTCAGTCAATGGGGCTATGTAAAAAACAAGTTGATTAGTCACAGCAAAGTTTATCCAAGGCATGGTAAAAAGACTTCCTCACTGACAGGTGTATTCATTCTCCAATGTTAATAAGTTCCTGTTATTGTCATCCTGATGTTTAAAGTGCAATAGTGGAGGCAGAGATATAAATCCACATACCAGAAAGATAGTATAAGTCCCTAGACACTGCAACTGCAGATGATGCTGTCTCAAAGCCACAGATACATTCACAGGTATATTCAATGTAACCACATATTAGGTTTTCCTGCAACATACAGGTAACTTCCCATAGACAATTGGTATAATGATACGATTTTTTCAATCTGTAATGGTTACTCATGGATCCAGCTGGTAACGCAGAGATCTCCACTAATCTTATGTGGAGATCGATCTGTCAGTGTATGTGCGATACATACAATTCCTCAGCGAGTGGTTCCTCATATGTGATTTTTCTGTAGGTTTCCAGTTTGTGCAATGTTTCAAAATGCTATCAAAGCAAGTTGATGGTAGTCCAACGGACACTTTCATCAATGTCCAGGGAGTCTGGTATGCAGGATAAATCTCAAATGAGACATTTAGACTAGTAGTTTCTGGTGGTGCATCATTTGCTGTCAAAACGATATCCCCAAAGGGGACAAGATATAGGCGCGGGTCGGTATAAAGCAGGGGTGCTGTCCCAGTGTAACAATTTACATGTTTCGTGGGAAGTCTTTTTACCATACCTTGGATCAGGGCTTTTTTCCAGGGGGAACTTGGTGGAACTCAGTTCCACCACCTCTGGCTCAGACCCTTTGGTGCCTGCTCACCACAATCACTTGTAAACACAGAAGTCTGGTTTCTGTGTTTACAAGTGACAGCTCTGCACTCTGTATGTAATGCAATCCTGGTATTTAATGCCCCTTTAAGACCCTCCTACTGTTTGTGAAATATGACCACACCCACTATTTGATGTGATTTGCAGGGTGTGTGTGGGTGGAGGGGTTTTGGGGGGTTGTGGTTGAGTTCCAGCACCTATTGTTTGAGAAAAAAAGCCCTGCCTTGGATAAACTTTACTGTGACTAACCAACTTGTTTTTTACATAGCCCCATTGACTGACCGGTGACATAAGTAATATGGACGCATCAGATTAGTGTAAATTGTGCATCATTCCATCTTGGAACAGTGTTATTATTTTCTGTGCTTCACGGAGACACACTGGTCCTCTTAGGAATTATATGCTGATCATTCGTATAGAGGTGGCTTGTTTTTTTTACAGGTATTATAAGGGGTGCTTTTTATCTGAGGAGGGAGGGGCCTGTGGACTGCTGCATTTACCCACTTTTCTCCCTAGTGGGAGATAGTTATATCTTTACACTGGTTTATCTGTTCCTATTTTTATGTAGGGAAGTATAGAACTCTAGGGAATTTGTTTATAATTCCCTTTTGTCCTATATACAGAGGATAGGCGGGATTTTTGGCTTGCTGTGCATTTTTGTATTTTGCTCTTTTTAAGCAATAAATTATATTGTAGTTAACTCTTTAGGGTGTGTATGGATCTCTTTATATTTTTTTGATAAAATCGCCTAGTTGCATCCAGGATGGCAAATATGTATGTCCCTGATTCAGGCTCTATGCTGATTTGTACCACTAGGGGGAAGTGCTGAGACTCCTGCAGGGGTAGAGGTAATGAGCCCAGTTGAATTAAGTTGGCTCATTAAGGACTCTACAAAAACTCCCAGCATGCAAAGGTAGTTGCTCCATTCTGGAACCAGTTTTGTGCCTGTTTATACTGGGGAGTGTGATACCTGTCTGTGGTGAGACAACGCCTGTGTGGCAAGCCTCTTTAGCAGGTAGATAGATGCTGGGGATAGAACAAGGCTGCACCCAGCTTATAGCCAGGGAAACCTGTGTGTAGTAAGTGGCCAGGTTGGCAAAGATTTATTTTCATGTTTTTTTTTGGACCATTGTAAATAGTGTAAATAAACTGCACCTTTGTTTTTTCACCTTCTCTGTTTGCTGTGCCTAATTTTTGTGTAGTGAACCCATCCAGGGGGTCACACGCACCCGCTGCCAAGCTAACCCCTCACAATTATGACAGACTTACCTTAAAATGAAGCCCTCCAGCATGCGCTGTCACCGCTGCCAGGGCTTCCATTTTTATCCGGTCTTCCTTTCAGGTTCCCAGGCTTCAGGTGTTTGGCCAAGTGTGGAGACTTTACTCCTTGTGCATGTACATGGGAGTCACGGCCCAGAGCTTTGAATGGACAGCACCATCCATTCAGAGCACAGTGTGAATGGGCAGGTGACATCACCGGCTGCTACTAAAGTAAAAATCTCCTAAAAGGTGCTTTTACTGTAGTTTTAGCGGGGCTATTCAGCAGCTAGCTGGGGCACTTTTAACCCCTGCTAGTGGCCAAAAAAGGGTTAAATCTGCCCGCAAAAGCTGCTGCAGTAGCACTCTGCCAGCGGTATAACAGCGCTGCCCCATTGTTTTCAAAGGGCAGGAGCGGTGGAGGAGCGGTGCATTCACCGCTCCTCCACCGCTGCAAAGAAGCTGCTGGCAGGACTTTTTGTGACACCCTGCCAGCGGAGCGCCCCAGTGCAAAAGCACTCTGGCTTTCACACTGGAATTGCAGCTGAGGCTTTTTACAGGTGCTATTTTTAGCGCTAAAGAAGCCCCAAAAAACGCCTCAGTGTGAAGGGGGTCTTAGGGCACATACAGTTAAGTCTTATTTTAAGCTTAACTATAGGTATAAATCAAAAAGTGGACTTTACTACCACTTTAACCACTTGACCACTGGGCACTTAAACCCCTTCCTAACCAGACCAATTTTCAGCTTTCGGTGCTCTCACATTATGAATGACAATTACTCAGTCATACAACACTGTACCTATATGAAATTTCTGTAAAAAAAATGATTTTTTCTTCTTTTCTGTTATAACATTTTGCAAATTAGTAATTTTTCTTCATAAATTTTGGCCAAAATGTATACTGCTACATATCTTTGGTAAAAATAACCCAAATCAGTGTATATTATTTGGTCTTTGTGAAAGTTAGAGCTATGGTGCCAATCTCTGAAAATTGATCACACCTGATGTACTGAGGCCTATTTCATTTCTTGAGACACTAAGACTCGGTTCACACAGGGGCGGCACGACTTGCAGGTCGCCTCACCGAGGTGACCTGCACACGACTGCCACGGCGACTTGCAAAACGACTTCTGTATAGAAGTCTATGCAAGTCGCCCCGAAAGTCGTACAGGAACCTTTTTCTAAGTCGGAGCGACTTGCGTTGCTCCGATTAGAACGATTCCATTGTACAGAACGGGAGGCGACTTGTCAGGCGACTAGGTCGCCTGACAAGTCGCCCCTGTGTGAACCGAGTCTAACAAGCCAGGAACAAATACCCCCCAAATGACCCCTTTTTGGAAAGAAGACATTTCAAGGTATTTAGTAAGATGCATGGTGAGTTTTTTGAAGTTGTAATGTTTTCCCACAATTCTTTGCAAAATGAAGATTTTTTTTTTCTTTTTTCACAAAATTGTTATATTAGCAGGTTATTTCTCACACGCACAGTGTTAGAGTATTATTCCAGATTCATAATTCAGCACTTATAGATGTTATATTATATTCATGGCAAGCTTGGTTTTCCTGATTAATCATAATAAATAGTATGTGTGAATGACCTTGATCAATTGATTTGACATGATTCTTCGTCTAAACCTGAGCATTGCTGGATTTTTCTGGTGTAGTCAATTTGAGTATGACATATCAAGTATCTTGGTATAGAATGTCATGAGAAGACAAAAATAGACACGTGTCTACATAGCTAAAGGAATATTTCACTTTGGATTATATCCTGTTAAGTTAGTTTGTAGTTCCAGTCATATTAATAAGTATTAGTATATAGTAACTTAATGTAAAGTTTGGTAATATGTGTTCATATTATATCGATGTTTGGTTATATGACATTACATGATCAGCACATTACTTCAAGTATGGAGTGTTACATGTGGGCTTGTCAATCGTATGCCATATATGACTCTGAGTTAGAACCCCTTTTGTATAGCATATTGCTGAAGTTAGCAGAAATGAATGTATGCCATACAAGGTTCTAAGTTGGTGTGAGGTTATGACGTTCACATGTAACATATAAGCCAACGTTTCTATATTGAAGGACACACACACACACACACACACACACACACACACACACACACACACATATACACCCCCTCTAGGATAGATGACACTGACATGTTCACAAGACACTTTGACAAGTTGGGACAGCTGAGTTCTGCCAGAAGACTGAGAACGTCATTTCCTGCTTTTTCTTGAAGGACACAAGACAGCATGGAGACAGGAGGGCAGCATTCATGCTTTCATAAGCTTATTACAGCTTTATAACTTTTTATTCTATTTCATATATTTTTACCCACACTGAACCTAAACTATTATACTTTTTACATTGTATTTATGATGCCACCTGTGTGACAATAAAATCACACTTTGTTTTAATTCAGTTTGACTATCAATGCTATTTATCCGGAAGCGCCTCTGAGATACAAGGATATTAGATATTATTAATCTTCACACAGCATATGCATAGCACAAATTACACCCCAAAACTTATTCTACTATTCCTCCTATGAGTGGCGATACCACACGTGTGAGACTTTTACACAGCGTGGCCACATACAGAGGCCCAACATGCAGGGAGCACCATCAGGCGTTCTTGGAGCATAAATTACACATATAATTTCTTGACTACCTCTTACCGTACACACAGTCAGAATTTCTGACAATAAATGTTTGATGGGAGCTTGTTGTCAGAAATTCCGACCGTGTGTAGGCTCCATCGGACATTTTCCGTCGGAATTTCCTACAAACAAAATTTGAGATCTGGATCTCAAATTTTCTGACAATAAAATCCGTTGTCGTAAATTCTGAGCGTGCGTACTCAATTCCGACGCACAAAATTCCACGCATGCTCAGAATCAAGTACGAGACAGAAGCGCTTGTTCTGGTAAAACTAGCGTTTGTAATGGAGCTAGCACATTCGTCACGCTGCAAATTTTAAAATCTTTTAATGCAGTGCATTCTCTTCTTCTTTATAATGCTGGAATAATGAAGTTGTTTTGCTGCTGATATTCACACAGAGTTCTGACAACCTGATTCCTTTATTACTTCTCGTGATCTCATGAATAATGTGTTTTTTTTTTTTCATCAGATCTTGTATTTTTTAACCTCAAGGAGGTTGGTGTTGGTGTCCCTTGTTAATTTGACATTGTATTTTTGAAATGTACCTGCCTACTCACAAACAAACTGTCCTTTTTGAAGTAAAACACATAGGCAAGTATTTGTGAAAAATAAATAGCCATTTATTATGGGTCATAACAAAATAAAGAGGAAGGCAATGCTGGAGAAACTGGTGAAATTTGCAAAGCCTTTGTACCCCAGGGCAGACATCAATTATTTTACAGTCAAAATTGTTGGCCTGAGGAGTCCTTATAATAGTGATCACAATCCGGTCCAGGACTACAAGAGATCAGGAAGAGCAGCAGATGACATATCTGTCCCCAGGCTGTGGTCTTACAACAGCCTGAGTCTTTTTTCAGACCAGACTGAACCCAGGCCATCACTTTCTTGTCTTCCTTCCATGCTTGCTTCCAGGCTGTGGCTGTGGTGTTGTAGTTGTGGCAGGAGGTGGAGGAGGAAGGAGGAGGACCATGGTTGAACTCACAAACCTGCCTTTGGCTTGTGAGTTTGCCCCTCAACCCCTTATTTAGGGCTTGTAACATAACTTCTTCACATAAGAGGCGTTGGCCCTCTTCCATTTCCTGCATTTTGCAGGCTGCCATGTAGGCATAGCCATCTTGGTTATTGGGGGGGTTCTGAGGGCCGCAGTAGCCTTCCGAAATAGGCCAAGTGCTGCCTCCTCCAGGTTACTCCTCTTCCTGGGACTTTTTTTTTGGAAGGCGGAGGGGAGGGACCTGGGATTCGGGCAGGCTACTGGGCCCGGACACCTTCTGGCTGCCACTTACCCCTGCCACCTCCTGGCTGCCACTTACCCCTGCCACCTCCTGGCTGCCACTTACCCCTGCCACCTCCTGGCTGCCACTTACCTCCACCACCTTCTGGCTGCCACTTACCCCCGCCACCTCCTGGCTGCTACATTCCACAGCCTCCTCCTGGCTGAGACATTGCTGTGTATGAAAAAGGGACATAGTTTTAGTCTTTGGTTCATCAATCACACACAATTTTCAGCTCTTGACTGTTGCAAATTGAATTAAATAGAAAAGACTATCATTCTGAGCCCAGCATTTTTCATTCTTGTCCCAATAATTTGTGGCCACTACTGCTGTCTATTGATATGTAAAACACTTTGTAAAATCAGAAATGACTGATCAATAATAACATCTAGTTAACATCATTAATTATTTGACTAGAAATATGTTGAACAATGCTATACCTGGCTCAAGCTGGGCTCCTCCACTTCTTCCTGGCTGGAAGGCCCAGGTTGGACGTCGGAAGCCTCAGCTGAGGTGGGAGGAAGCCTTGAAGGAAGACTGGAGAGTGCTGGCCTGGGTTCAGTCTGGCCTTCCAGAAAATTCAGTCTGTCATAGTACCACATCCTGGGTACATAAAAGTAATCTGCTGCAGCTCCTAGATCTCTGGGAATCCTGGACCTTCTTGCGCTCCCTATTATAAGTGCTCCTCATGCCACCAATTGGGGCCTTCAAATAGGAGATGTCTGCCGTGGGGATCACCGGCTTCACAATTTCCAGCAAAAGCGCTGCCTTCCTCTTTGGTTTATTGTTATAAAAGGGGTGGTTTACCTGCCACAGACAGGGCAGCTCCCTGTACATATCAATGAATATGGGGATAAAGTTCTCATCATTGAATAGATCCATTTTCTCTGCAAGACACAACACAAGACAAACCCTAATGTCAGGCTAAACTCTCCTAATCTTGTTCCAATATAGGCCTCAATCTATAAGCAGTATAGGCCACTGATGCACCATTTTAAAATTGTACCTTTGTTCTAACAATCTGCGCTTTCAATACTTCTTCCTCCGTTCACAGATCATATGCATGACGCAAGTGTGTTATGCTTTATATACACTGCATGCGTGAAACTCTGCCCACCCGACATTCTTTCGAGTCTATTCCCCGCCACTTCTCTTTCGGCGCAGTGGGAGAGCACATGGCAGAGAAAGAGCAAGTGCATGCAGAGGAGAGCATCAATGACGAAAGCCCGGAGCCACGAACGTCCCAATCCCGGAGCAGATTTAAGGCCTCAAACATGTCATTTGTTGAGATGGTGGAGATGGTGGACCTCTTGAAGAGGGCCGCCTATGATGGGAAGCATGGACCTTACCCAAACCCTAGAGTGAAAATGTAAACTTGATTCAGTGTAAGGAGAGAACACTCAGCAGCTGTTTACACATCTGGATGCAGGAGCACTAGTGTGGGACACCAGAACAAACTTTTTAGGGTGTCCCACACAGGTGCTCCAGTGGATACTAGGGGTGTCTCCATGTGTGAAAATTGTATAAAAAAGGTAAGTATTCCAGCTTTAGAAAGGGAAAAAAATATGTCTTCAGCTTGGAACTCTGCCCAAAAAGACAATTGTACGACACTTCCAAGCAATGTTTCAGATTCCTATTTCTGCCCTCAAATATCTTTGTGCAAAGTATACCTTTTTTTTTTTTTTTTCACATAGGGGAGAAAAGACTCGGGACACTAGGGACCCCCAACCCCATAAAGAAGGGGAAATACCAACACCACAACCAGAGGATGTGGAGGAAGGAGAGGTTTATGAAGTGGGCGAAATAGTGACCACAACAGATGAATGTCTGAGACCACAGCTTCAGGTAATAGATGTATGCCTGCATATTTATAATACATGGTGTGTTTTTTTTTTTTATTTTAGGTGATGTGGAAGAAGAAACTAATTTCACAAGTGCACACGTCCTCATCGGGGAGATCATGGTGTGCAATCAGGATTTACAGAAGATCAAGGAAGACATCAATGATGTTGAAAAAAGACTCAAAAACATGATTGATGTTTTATGCAGAATCTAAAACACACTTAAATTCTTCCATTTTTTGATATTTTTAAAATTTTGGAATCTTTTTTGAAGTATATTGAAAGCCAAATTTTGAAGATGCATACAGTGTGTCAACTTGTGCTATCTGCCATCACGGGATATCGATGTATGCGTTTTGTGGGTGCAACCCCTTTCTTGCAACTCAAGTAGCTGAGAGGAAGGTGTTGCACCCCTGAAACATGTCCATTGATGGGAGCTAGCACATGTTGACATTAGGCATAGGATCAGGAGGGAAATCCCCATTTTGACTCTCAATTTCAATTTGTGTGCATCTTCAAAATTTTGGTTTTCACAGGGGTGACATCACCCCATCTGATGAAGGCAATATCAACACAGTTTGGACATACTAATGTCTGATATTGCCTTCACTTTGTCAAAGTTGAACTTTGTAAGTTCCTGAGTTGTGTATTGTTTTAAACATGTCTGTTTAACACCAAAAAGGCTATTTGTACTGTCGAAACTAAAAATGTTATTACAAAAATATGTTGGTTTGTTGGAAAAACCCTTTTCTAATGCACATGTTAATGTGCACATGGTAAAAAGTTTTCTACTCAACAATGTGTGGCTTCTTATTTTAATGCTCAATAGTAAGGATGAGCCAAACACCCCCTGTTCGGTTTGCAACAGAACATGCGAACAGGCAAAAAATTTGTTTGAACATGCAAACATTGTTAAAGTCTATAGAACACGAACGTGAAAAACCAAAAGTGCTAATTTTAATGGTTAATATGCAAGCAATTGTCATAAAAAGTGTTGGGGGGGGGGCCCGGGTGCTTCCCCAGGGGACAGGTATCAATGCAAAAAAAATTCTAAAAACGTCCGTTTTTTCGGGAGAAGTGATTTTATTAATGCTTAAAGTGAAACAATAAAAGTGAAATATTCCTTTAAATTTCGTACCTGGGGGGTGTCTATAGTATGCCTGTAAAGTGGTGCATGTTTCCTGTGTTTAGAAAAGTCCAGAGCAAAATGACATTTTCAAAAGGGAAAAAAAGTCATTTAAAACTAGTACTAGCAGTAGCGGCTATTAATGAATTATCGGGTCTCTGCAATACATAAAAGTCATTGAAAAAAACTGCCTGGGGTTCCCCCACAGTGCATTACCAGGCCCTTTGGGTCTGGTATGAATATTAAGGGGAACCCCAAACCAATTTTTTTTTTTTTAATGCGTGGGGTTCCCCCAAATTCCATACCAGGCCCTTCAGGTCGGGTATGGATATTAAGGGGAACCCCCACACCAAAATTAAAAAAAAAAAAAATGGCATGGGGTTCCCCTAAATATCTCGTCTGGCATCTTCTTCTGCGGTGTCTTATTCCCCGCTTCATTCTTCAGAAGCTCTGCATCCATGGGAGGTTGCCGTTGTGTGATGCTTCTCTTCTTCTGACACTTCTTAAATAACGGAGGGCAGGGCCACCACCCGGTGACCCCGCCCCCTCTGATGCCATGGGGAAAGCCATAGGGAAGTCCCTGTGAAGTCCCCGTGCGTCAGAGGGGGACAGGGTCTCCGGGTGGTGGCCCCGCCCTCCGTTATTTAAGAAGTATCAGAAGAAGAGAAGCGTCATACAGCAGGAACCTCCCATGGATGCGCAGCTTCTGAAGAACGAATCGGGGAAGAAGACGCCACAGAGGAAGATGCCGGACGAATACACATGGAGCAAGAAGCAGAAGATCGGAGGAAGAACACCGAATGAAGAAGACCCAAAGAAGAAGCGGGAAAGAAGAAGACTTTAATAAAGGAATTGTCAAAAACCGGCTATTGTCTTTTTTAACATTTTTTGACACTTTTTTTGTGAAATGGTAGGGGTACATTTGTACCTCATTACCATTTCACACAGGGGGGTGGGATCTTCGGGTCCCCTTGTTAAAGGGGGCTTCCAGATTCCGATAAGCCCCCCCGCCCACAGATCCCCACAACCACCGGGCAAGGGTTGTGGGGATGCGGCCCTTGTCCCCATCAACATGGGGACATCCTCCCCATGTTGAGGGCATATGGCCTGGAACAGTTCGGGAGGGGGGCGCTCTCTTGCCCCCTCTTTTCCTGTGGCCTGCCAGGTTGCGTGCTCGGATAAGGGTCTGGTATGGATTTTTAGGGGGACCCCCACGCCATTTTTGGTGTATTGCAGAGACCGCACAATTAATTAATAGCCGCTACCACTAATACTAGTTTTAAATTACTTTTTTTCCTCTAGAAATGTCATTTTGTTCTGGACTGTTCTAAACACGGGAAACATGCGCCACGCATACTATAGACAACCCCCAGGTATGAAATTTAAAGGAATATTTCACTTTTATTGTTTCACTTTAAACATTATTAAAATCACTGCTCCCAAAAAACGGCCGTTTTTAAAACTTTTTTTTGCATTGATACATGTCCCATGGGGCAGGACCCAGATCCCCAAACACTTTTTATGAAAATAGCTTGCATGTTAACCTTTAAAATTAGCACTTTTGATTTCTCCCACAGACTTTAACGGGTGTTTTGTGGCTTTCGAATTTGCCTCGAACACCCCAAATTGTTCGCTATTCTGCGAAGGGGCAAACAGCCAATGTTCTAGTCAAACTCATGTTTAACCCGAACAGACAGCCCATCCCTACTCAATAGCAGTTTTTGGACTAAGTTGGTGTTTACAGTGACAATGGGGGTTATTTGCTAAAGGCAAATCCACTGTGCACTTTTAGGGCAGTTTTAAGTGCACTTTTGCAGTGCACCTGGAGTGAAAAGTGGATTTTCCTTTAGTAAATAACTCCCACAGTGCTTTATAATTTGCAACAATCAGGCCATTTTCGTGACTCCCAAAAATTAATTCATGGTGCTGAAAATGATGAATATTTTTGTCAGTAATGCATTACATACATAACAACAACAACAAGGTGTGTGTGTAGCAGACCCACAACATAATAGTTAGCTGAAGAAGAGATTGTCACCTTATGTATCAAATTACATTTGCACTATTGAAGAAAATAGCCAAAAAGAAAAACCCATTGGATAACCTAGGAGACAGCTAAAAGAAACACAAGCAGTAAATCAAAGGAAATCTTATTTCAGTTTAACTAAAATATTTATTTTTAAAATGTTTCCTAAACATTTTCTGGCATATCAATGGCCCCCCTACCCGCAAAGTACTCAACATACTTCTGTCTTACTTCACAGGTGCTTTGGGGGGGCAAGCTAGGACGGCTAGCTTCAAGCACCGTCAGGGTTTCTTCTTGAAGTACGGTCTCAGACCCAACTGAGACCACATAGTTCATTGAATTTGCCCTTAAATAGTTGTGGAGAATGCAACATGCAAGGATTATATGGTTAAGTTTATATTAAGCCATGTTGATTGGCGTAAGGAATAGGCAGAACTGGCTGGGCATTATCCAGAAAGCATTCTCCACCACTCTTCTGGCTCTGGCCAGCCGGTAGTTAAAAACCCTCTGGTCCGGGGTGAGGGTCCTCATAGCTTCAAAACGGTCAGATGGTAAGAACGAACTAACAGAAAGCACTGAAAAACAGAAAGGCCTGAGAAGAGTGAGGTGAAAATCAGAACGAGCAGACAAGAACACACTGAAAATCAAATACGTACTACAAAATATGTAATGAAAAACAAATGTGAACTGACTACACGCAATGAAAACCAGATACGAACCCACAAGCACAAACTGAAGAGCAGTAACGATCTGAAAAGCACGAGGCTGAAAAGCGCGAATCGTCTATCACCAAACTTCTACTAACACGAGATTAGCAGAAAAAGCCCAAAGGGTGTCACACTTGGTATTGAACTTCCCTTTTATAGTGCGTTGTAAGTGTTGTACGTCACCTCGTTCTTGACGTTCAGAATTTCCGACAACATTTGTGTTACCGTGTGTATGCAAGACAAGTTTGAGCCAACATCCGTCGGAAAAAAACATGGATTTTGTTGTCGGAATATGCGATCATGTGTACGCGGCATTACACTTTTGAAGGCCCTGGAGCACCAGGACATTGGAAACGCCCCAAAAATGACCCAATTTTGGAAAGAAAACAACCCAACATATAATATATGAGGCATAATGAGTCTTTTGAACATGTCATTTTTTTCTACAAGTTTTTGCAAAATGTGTAAAGAAAATGAAAACGCATTTTTTTTTTACACAAAGTTGTCCATTTATACAATATTTCTAACACATAGCATGTACATGCCAAAAATTACACCCCAAAACAGATTCTCCTACTCCTCCTGAGTATGGCGATACCACATGTGGGCGACTTTTACACAGCCTGGCAACATAGAGTGTCCCAACATGCAGGGAGCACCATCAGGTGTTCTAGGGGCATACATGTCAAATCTACTTTGACTACCTATTACACTTTTGTGAGGCACTGTAGTGGCATGGATGGGGATGGATAAGCCATGGATGGGGATGGATAAGCCATGGATGGGGATGACTGAGCATGAATGAGTATGGCTGAGTATGGATGGGATGGCTGGGTACGGCTGAGTACGGCTGGGTACAGATGAGTACGGCTGAGTATGGCTGAGTATTGCTGGGATGGCTGAGCATGGCTGAGTATGGATGGATGGCTGAGCATGGATGAGTATTGCTGATTAGGGATGGATGGCTAAGCATGGATGGATGAGTATTGCTGAGTATGGATGGATGGATGAGCATGAATGGATTGCTTAATGAGTGTGACATCATGGATGGATGAGCATGGATGGATGGATGGCTGGATAAGGCTGCAATGGGCACAGATCAGAGCTGTGGGCACTACAGATCCAGCCCACAGCGCTGCTGCACCCGATCTCTCCCCTCTCCGCTCACACTGGAGCGGTGCGCTGGCAGGACGCTAAAAAAAGTCCTGCAAGCAGCATCTATGAGGTGCTTTAGGAGCGGTGTATATACCACTTCTAAAGCGCCGCTGCCCATTGAAATCAATTGGCAGTGCCACAGAAGCATCAGCAAAGTGGTGCTTTGAGGGTGCTTTTAACCATTTTTCAGCCGCTAGAGGGGGGGGTTAAAAATAGCGGCACTTTACCCCCAATGCCCCAGTGTGAAAGTGCCCTTAGTGCTTACATACACTTTATTAAACTTTTCCTCATCCCCAGCTAACTTCCACATCATCTAGATGAGGATGATTTCACTGTCTGTCTGGTGAGATCCCAAGGTATGCCTGAATCTCCTGAGAAGACAATCCTGGACTGTGTGGAGTCATCCCCTGCTGAGATTTGGAGTACTCAGCATTCCCCCGGGATCTCATCAGGAGGACAGGGATTTGTGTGCCCCAACATTAACCACTTCAGCCCCGGAAAGGTTTACCATAATTCATGAACAGGCTATTTTTTGTGATACGGCACTGCGTCAATTTAACTGACAATTGCGCGGTTGTGCGCCGCTGTACCCAAATAAAATTTGCATCCTTTTTTTCCCACAAATAGAGCTTTATTTTGGTGGTATTTGATCACCTCTGCAGTTTTTATTATTTGTGCTATAAACAAAAAAAGACCTACAATTTTGAAAATAATATATATATTTTTTACTTTCTGCTATAAAACATTTCCAATAAAAAAAATTTAAAAAATCTAATTTCTTCATCAGTTTGAACCAATGTATATTCTGCTACATATTTTTGGTAAAAAATATCCCAATAAGTGTATATTGATTGGTTTGCGCAAAAGTTATAGCATCTACAAACTATGGAATAGATTTATGGACTTTCTTTTTATTGTCTTTACTAGTAATGGCGGCGATCAGTGATTTTTTAGCAGGACTTCGACATTGCAGTGGGCAAATCTGACAATAAGTGACACTTTTTGGTGACCATTGACACCAATACTGTGATCAGTGCCAAAAAAATGCACTGTCACTGTATAAATTACAGGAAGGGGTTAATACCAGGGGTGATCAAGGGGTTAAGTGTGCTCCTAGGGGGTGCTTTCTTACTGTGGGGGGATGGATCCACTTGAGGAAAAGAGAGATCCGTGTCTCAGCTAAGCTGAAAACACAAGATCTCTCTTTTACACTCTGACAGAACAGCGGACTGTCTTGTTTACATAGGCAGAACGCTGTTCTCCTTTTCTTCTGAATGATCTGCTCTGTGTCCAATCAGAGCGGGAGCGACGCTCTGGTGGTGTGTGCGTGCCCCCTGGATCTCGTGCCCAAAATCACATACCTGTACATGTTTGCGCAGCTGGGCTGCCCTGCCGCAGTATATATGTGGTGGGCGGTCCAGGAAATGGTTAACTTTAGTGTCTTTATACTGACATTTTGTGCTCGATAAACCATTATATCTGTATATATAACAGGAATTGTATGGATAAAAGCTGATTAGATATTTGCAGAGCGGAAGTGAAACAAAGTTGATGTCTGATCAGCTGTAAACATAACATAGAGATGTGATGGAGAAGTCTTATCAATCATAAGAGGGGTCTGGCTGAGGGAGAAGAGAGAATAAATAAAGTATTTTTTGTATCAAGGACTGTAATAAATACATTTTAATAGACATGTAGGAATTGGAAATACAGTAATTACATTTTCCTAAATTGCATGGTAAATGTCACATTTTATGGCTAAGCCGGCCATATATGGATCACAATGCCAGCTGTTCAGTAGAGACTGGCTGAATATTGATCCATGTATGGACGAGCTGGTCTATCAATCGACTTGTGTACAATCAGCCTTTTGGGTTTTTCCTGCATGATCAGAGCCACCGGCTATAGCCGACAATACTGATCATTAGACTTAACTCCCGCTGGCTTGTATATCATTTTTTGGCATTTTGCCAAGGCCCCCCCTGAAGAAACCTGAACACACTCTGATTGGAAAAAACCGATACATAGCAATTAGAACCATAGATGACCTCAAATATCAACACATTAAATGGATTAGTAGAAGTATTCAGTATTTGATGCTCCATATAATTTGTCATATTTAATTAAAACTGATCAGAGAAATAGAAAAACAAAAAGTTATTACCGGAGCTCCTGGGTCTTCTATTAAACAATCTTTCGAAGGATTTTATCAATCTCTCCACCATCTTTTTGCTCGGTCTTAGTTCTTCTACATCTGAATCCCAGTCATGTCACGGAACACCTAGACACAGAGATACATTGTCACTAATGGCTACTATGTTGTCAGATCCCTCGGATGTAATATGTCTGAGGATTCATTTCCTGCTGCAGACTGAAATCTTTTTTATAACAATATATCCAAAACTAAAATCCAGAGACAGATAAACTGCTGGTTCTCAATCCATGCAGAGATAAAGGATGCAAATGAATACAACTCTGTCATCATTAATATATTATTAAATTTATTTTATATGGAAGAAGTATTTGAACCTCTTGCTGACCAGCCACTGTCGTTATACAGCGACAGGTCGGCTCTCCTGCGCAAATTGCCGTAGCTGTACGGTGGAGCATGCAGGCATGATAGCGGGAGGGCACCCATTGCAAGCTGCCAGAGTGTGGGGATGGGGATCTGTCTTTGTAAACAAGGTGGATCCCCATTCACACAGATGACATGACAGATCTTCTGTTTCCAGTCATCAGGAACAGCGATCTCTGTCATGTCCCTGCCAGCCCATCCTCCACACAGTTAGAACACACCCAGGGAACACAGTTAACTCCTTGATTGCCTCCTAGTGTTAACCCCTTCCCTGCCAGTGTCATTTTTACATTGATCACTGCATTTTTATAGCACTGATGTAATAATGTCACTGGTCCCCAAAAAGTGTCATTTGGGGTCGGATTTGTCCTCCGCAATGTCGCAAGTCCCACTAAAAATCGCAGATACTAGTAAAAACAATAAAAAAATAAGTCCCTAAATCTATCCCATAGTTTGTAAACGTGATAACCTTTGCGCAAACCAATCAATATACGCCTATTGTGATTTTTTTCTACCAAAAATATATGGAAGAATATATGGGCCTAAACTGATGAATAAATTTGTTTTTTTGTTTGTATACAAAATTGCATGACCACACAATTGTCAGTTAAAATGACGCAATGCCGTATCGCAAAAAATGGCCTGGTCATTAAGGGGGCAAATCCTTCCGAGGCTGAAGTGGTTAATCTGACCTGGTATTATTCTCCTGCAGAAGAAGACAATCTGTTAATGTGCTGACAAGAAGCATAGGAGGAGAGGGCAGAGTGATGAAGAGATAAGCTTATCGCTGCTGCTTCTCCTTTCACTGTCCAGTCACAGGCATTTTTATATGAAAATATACAGGTATATATCTACACTCACATAATTGCACCCCACAAAAACTAACTGAAAAATAACAAGAATGGAAATAATCACTTTTTTGGGGAATTAATGATGAATAGAATTAACCATTCCCTTCCCATGGGACATACCTGTACATCTTTGGATGGGAAAGGTGATATCTCGGTCATTGTTGCATCTGCAATATCATTTTTTTTTTTCTAGTCAACAATTTTGCACATTGTAAAAGTAATCTAAGTGGCTATTGAGTAGAATTATAGGGGTCTGATAATGTTAAGTTTATAGATATAGAGATATATATATATATATATATATATATATATATATATATAGATAGATAGATAGATAGATAGATAGATAGATAGATAGATAGATAGATATGAGACTATCACTTTAAGAATTTGTAATACGAGGGGCGTGGCCGGATGTGATTGTGGTAGGACGTGGTTTTCTAGAGCTCCTGATATTCTCTGGTAATTTATCCTGGTAATGGCCATTTGACTGATTTTGGATACCATTGACAGCACTATTAAGTCAGTGGAAGTAACTGGACTCCGTAATATGCCATCTTCGGCAACAAAAAGGCAGAAGAATCAGCACTTACAGCTGCTGAGAGATCAGAGAAATCTCCGCTCGCAGGGAAGCATGGCGACTAGCCCCGCCCACTCCTCTGACTCCTGTGTCTACAACGCTGTGCGCCAAAGCAACGAAGATAAAGATGGCACAGCAAGGTGCAGCTTCCTCACAGAGATCGGAGGACACTTTTCCTCTATCCCAGGAAATTGAGGTAGATACGGAGGCTATAACAGGGCCTATCCTAGAAGCCATAGCGGGGTCCAAATCAGAACTTATGGGGCGCATAGATCTCCTGGCATCAGAATGCAACCTTATTCGCCACGATCTAGACAAGATAAGAGGCAGATTGACCACTGCAGATGATCGTATCTCGGAGGTGGAGGACGCATACAATGCAGAGCTGATGACATGGAGGACCGCCAGCGAAGAAATAATGTGCGGGTGGTGGGGTTGCCGGAGGGAGCAGAGGGAACCAATGCATCCACATTTGCGGAGCAGTTTTTTAAATCGCTGTTGTCCCTTGGCGATCTCCCTCCCACATATGTCGCTGAGAGATCGCACAGGGTGCCAACAGGTGCTAGACCCTCAGGTGCCCCACCACGACCATTCCTGGTCCGGGTCCTTAATTATAGGGACCGGGATATGCTTCTGGTGGAGGCCAGGAAGCACAAAGAGTTAAAATTTGAAAACGCACGTATCATGCTGTTTCCAGACTTCTCAGCTGAAATGAAGAGAAGACGTCGTTCCTTTACTGACGTGAAGAAAAGGTTAATAGAGAGGGAGCTGAAATACAGCATGCTCTATCCCAGTCGTCTATGAGTGCAACATAAAGGTACTGTTAAATTTTTTGATTCCCCTCAAGATGCTAGTGGCTGGATCAGAACCTGTGAAATAGAGGTCGACCGATATGGGTTTTTCTCTGGCCGATGCCGATATATGATGCCGATTTTTTTGGGCCGATATATAAGGTCGATTTTTTTTTTCTTTTTCCCTTCATCTCATAAAATCTAACAGTTAGACCCCTTTCACACTGGGGCATTTTTCAGGCGCTTTTGGGCTAAAAATAGCACCTGTAAAGTGCCTGTAAAATGGCTCCCCTGCAGTCTCAGTGTGATATCCCGAGTGCTTTCACACTGAGGTGATGCGCTGGCAGGATGTTAAAAAAAAGTCCTGCAAGCAACATCTTTGGAGCGGTGTATGTCACCACTCCTGCCCATTGAAATGAATGCGCACTGCTGCCGAAGCGCCGGCAAAGGGTTTCAGCAGCAGCGCTTCAGGGGCGCATTTAACCCCTTCCTCGGCCGCTAGCTGGGTTATAAGCGCCCCGCTAGCAGCCGAATAGCGCCACTAAAATTACAGTAAATCACCACTAGAACTAACAGCGTTTTACCGTCAACGCATGCCCGCTCCAGTGTGAAAGCAACCTTAAGTAATAAGTGATACAGAAAATTTTTTACATTTAAACATTTATTAAACAAAACAAACCTCCAATCAGTTCACTTGTATGTATAATTTAGATTTAAAAAAATAACTATATCTTAAATATTAAATACACAAAAACAGGTAATCAAAACTTTTGAACGAAAAAAAATGGGCTAACTTTACTGCTTATTTTTTTTTTAAATTTCATTAGTGTATTTTTAAAAAAAATTGCGTTTGAAATACCGCTGCGCAAATACCGTGTGACATAAAATATTGCAACAACCGCTATTTTATTCCCTAGGGTCTCTGCTAAAAAAATATATATAATGTTTGGGGGTTCTAAGTGATTTTCTAGCAGAAAATATAGGATTTTTACTTGTAAGCAACAAGTGTCAGAAAAGATTTAGTCTTTAAATGTAGGGATGAGCCGAACACCCCCCTGTTCGGTTCGCACCAGAACATGCGAACAGGAAAAAAGTTTGTTCGAACACGCAAACACCGTTAAAGTCTATGGGACACGAACATGAATAATCAAAAGTGCTAATTTTAAAGGCTTATATGCAAGTTATTGTCATAAAAAGTGTTTGGGGACCCGGGTCCTGCCCCAGGGGACATGGATCAATGCAAAAAAAGTTTTAAAAACGGCCGTTTTTTCAGGAGCAGTGATTTTAATAATGCTTAAAGCCAAACAATAAAAGTGTAATATCCCTTTAAATTTCATAGCTGGGGGGTGTCTATAGTATGCCTGTAAAGGGGGCATGTTTCCTGTGTTTAGAACAGTCTGACATCAAAATGAAAAAACCCATTTAAAACTACTCGCAGCTATTGCATTGCTGGTCCGACAATACACATAGAAGTTCATTGATAAAAACAGCATGGGAATTCCCCACAGGGTGTCATGAGAGGGTTTACCCGTTGGTGGCGCTATCGGTCTCTTGGATCGCAGTACCAGTGTCCACCAGCGGGTGTCTTCCAACACCTGGGACCTGCAGTAAGAGGTCTCTCCTGCTGGTGGCACTATTGCATCCCTGGGCCGTAGTACCGGTGTCCACCAGCAGGTGCACTCCGGCAGTGTGGAGCAAACAGCACACACTGCGCTCAGCTGTGACATGAGGTCAATTACCACAGCCTTATAAATACCCAGCAAGCCCTCATAGGCTTGCCTTGGTATCTCTCTCCCTGCACTCTGACCTTGCTGCCTGTTATTTTGACCTTGACCTTGAGCCTGCATCTGCCTTGTCCTGACCTGACCTGATCTGATCCTATCCCTATCCTGAGCCCTTCCTGGTCCTATCCCTTCTGTTCCTGGTTACCTTGGATCCCTGCCCTGTATCCCATCCATCCATCCATCCATCCATCCTCTCCCTGTCCTGCTGGTTTCCCGTCCTTGCCCATCTGCTGACCTCCCTGTGTATGACCTTGGCCTGGCTTTGTTTACGATTCCGGCATCTCTATTTACTTGTATATATTGTTGTTTGTAGTGGGTTTGTTGTGTTGGTTTTGCACTGTTTATATTCCTTTTACTTATCACTTGTCACTTATTTAATAAACACCATTATTTCACTTACATGTGTTTCTGGTCTCCTCTGTGCAGTCCACACGGTCTGGTCAATTAGATCCTCTGACAGTATACCAAGGCCATCCCTGACCAGACGTGGCTGCATTGAGGAAACCATTCTGGATTGTCGGGTCTGCTAATATGGATTTCTATTAAATCATTTATTATTCCCTGCTAGCAGAAGAGGATGGTGAATATTGTCGCCAGATTTTAAAAGGGTGGACTAGTGACCAGCTGATGGAAACTATCCGATCAGCTCATTCCCTAGTGGATCAGGGGTATATGTCTTTTGAAGATGCTCAGCCCCTGATCCAGTTATGTGCAAAACCAACCCTGTCATGCATTCCCGAGGGACGTGATGATTTTTCGCCCCCCTTCAATTATGACCAAGTTGAATCCCTGGTTTGGTTGTTAGAGGATGATCCAGCCTATTTTATGGAACATTATTCCTCCTGTTCACAGCAAGTGTTGTCTAACTGCATCCAGTCGGTGCAATCTTTGATTAGTCAGGCTGTGTGTGAATCAGCGTTTGTTCAACCTGTGCTGCAGGCATGGTCAGATCTCCTGTCTTTAGCTAAGCCACAATATTCCAGCCCTGCCATTAATCATCTGCCTTCCCAAAAATCTATCCCCCCGTCGCCTATGGCAACCTCAGCTACAGCCCAGTTTAATCAGCCCCCTACCAAATACTACCACCCAGTCTCCAAGTGTCGCACCTATCCTGCCTTCAATCCACCTGTCTCTTCTCCTCCTCCTGTAACAGTCCCACAAAACCCTTCTCTAGCTACAGTTCCTTGGTCTTCCTTCGATCCAGCTACTTTCTTTTTTTTACAGCCCTGCACCTACATACAAAACTGCATGGGCTAAACCAAAAAAGAAACAAAAATTCTTCCCGACTCACACCATCTTGCCATTAACCCAACCTGCTCCTGCTACCCAGCCGGATGTCTCGATGCCTGCCTCCCAGCCGGATGTCTCAATGCCTGCCTCCCAGCCGGATGTCTCGATGCCTGCCTTCCAGCCGGACGCCTCGATGCCTGCCTTCCAGCCGGACGTCTCGATGCCTGCCTTCCAGCCGGACGTCTCGATGCCTGCCTTCCAGCCGGACGTCTCGATGCCTGCCTTCCAGCCGGACGTCTCGATGCCTGCCTTCCAGCCGGACGTCTCGATGCCTGCCTTCCAGCCGGACGTCTCGATGCCTGCCTTCCAGCCGGACGTCTCGATGCCTGCCTTCCAGCCGGACGTCTCGATGCCTGCCTTCCAGCCGGACGTCTCGATGCCTGCCTTCCAGCCGGACGTCTCGATGCCTGCCTTCCAGCCGGACGTCTCGATGCCTGCCTTCCAGCCGGACGTCTCGAAGCCTGCCTTCCAGCCGGACGTCTCGATGCCTGCCTTCCAGCCGGACGTCTCGATGCCTGCCTTCCAGCCGGACGTCTCGATGCCTGCCTTCCAGCCGGACGTCTCGATGCCTGCCTTCCAGCCGGACGTCTCGATGCCTGCCTTCCAGCCGGACGTCTCGATGCCTGCCTTCCAGCCGGACGTCTCGATGCCTGCCTTCCAGCCGGACGTCTCGATGCCTGCCTTCCAGCCGGACGTCTCGATGCCTGCCTTCCAGCCGGACGTCTCGATGCCTGCCTTCCAGCCGGACGTCTCGATGCCTGCCTTCCAGCCGGACGTCTCGATGCCTGCCTTCCAGCCGGACGTCTCGATGCCTGCCTTCCAGCCGGACGTCTCGATGCCTGCCTTCCAGCCGGACGTCTCGATGCCTGCCTTCCAGCCGGACGTCTCGATGCCTGCCTTCCAGCCGGACGTCTCGATGCCTGCCACCCAGCCGGACGTCTCGATGCCTGCCACCCAGCCGGACGTTCCAGTGCCTGCCACCCAGCCTGACGTTCCAGTGCCTGCCACCCAGCCTGACGTTCCAGTGCCTGCCACCCAGCCTGACGTTCCAGTGCCTGCCACCCAGCCTGACGTTCCAGTGCCTGCCACCCAGCCTGACGATCCAGTGCCTGCCACCCCGTCTGACGCTTCAGTGCCTGCCACCCCGTCTGACGCTTCAGTGACTACTGTCTAGTCCGATGTACCTATTGTCCAGCCTGGTATGCCAGCACCTGCCGTTCTGCCCCATGTGCCAGCGCCTGTCTTCGCTGTCCAGCCTGAAGCTCCAGCACCTGCTGACCGGTCTGATGTTTCGGTATCCACTTTCCGGTCTGATGTGCCCATCCTCCAGCTTGATATCCTGGTACCTGTCTTCCAGCCTGATGTCGTGATGTTGGTATCTCAGCCTGAGGTTTCGGTGCCCGTGTCTCAGCCTGGAGTTTCGGTGCCCGTGTCTTAGCTTGCTGAATCAGTGCCCATTACCCAGTCTGTTGAATCGGTGCCCGTTACCCGGTCTGCTGATCCGGTGCCCGTTACCCAGTCTGCTAAACCGAAGCTTGTCACTTTGCCCTGCCAAGCTAGTACCCATTATCTGGTTTGCTGAACCAGTGCCTGGTGTCCAGCTCGCTGAGTTGGGGCCTATTACCCAGCCCACTGGGCCGGGGTCTGTAACCCAGCTTGCTGAGCAGGTGCCTGTAATCCGGCCTGCCCTTACGGTACTCGCTGTTCGGCCTAATGCTCCAGAGCCTGCTTCCCAGCTCGATGACCCGGAGCCTGCTTCCCAGCTCGATGACCCGGAGCCTGCTTCCCAGCTCGATGACCCGGAGCCTGCTTCCCAGCTTGATGACCCGGAGCCTGCTTCCCAGCTCGATGACCCGGAGCCTGCTTCCCAGCTCGATGACCCGGAGCCTGCTTCCCAGCTCGATGACCCGGAGCCTGCTTCCCAGCTCGATGACCCGGAGCCTGCTTCCCAGCTCGATGACCCGGAGCCTGCTTCCCAGCTCGATGACCCGGAGCCTGCTTCCCAGCTCGATGACCCAGAGCCTGCTTCCCAGCTCGATGACCCGGAGCCTGCTTCCCAGCTCGATGACCCGGAGCCTGCTTCCCAGCTCGATGACCCGGAGCCTGCTTCCCAGCTCGATGAGCCAGAGCCTGCTTCCCAGCTCGATGAGCCCGCTTCCCAGCTCGATGAGCCGGAGCCCGCTTCCCAGCTCGATGAGCCGGAGCCCGCTTCCCAGCTCGATAGCCCGCTACCCAGCTTGGTGTTTTCCTGCCCGCTGTCATCTCGGATGTGCCCGCTGTCTTCTCGGATGTGCCCGCTGTCTTCTCGGATGTGCCCGCTGTCCAGTTTGATGTACTCGATGCCCGGCCTGATGTGCCCTCATCTGTTCGGTTGGAGGCCATGAACTTTGGACAATCGCACCTTGTTGGATCGTCCGGAGGCCGCTCCTTTAGGGGGGGTACTTTAATGAGAGGGTTTACCCGTTGGTGGCGCTATTGGTCTCTTGGATCGCAGTACCAGTGTCCACCAGCGGGTGTCTTCCAACACCTGGGACCTGCAGTAAGAGGTCTCTCCTGCTGGTGGCACCATTGCATCCCTGGGCCATAGTACCGGTGTCCACCAACGGGTGCACTCCGGCAGTGTGGAGCAAACAGCACACACTGCGCTCAGCTGTGACATGAGGTCAATTACCACAGCCTTATAAATACCCGGCAAGCCCTCATAGGCTTGCCTTGGTATCTCTCTCCCTGCACTCTGACCTTGCTGCCTGTTATTTTGACCTTGAGCCTGCATCTGCCTTGTCCTGCCCTATCTTATCTGATCCCATCCCTATCCTGAGCCCTTCCTGGTCCTATCCCTTCTGTTCCTGGTTACCTTGGATCCCTGCCCTGTATCCCATCCATCCATCCATCCATCCATCCATCCTCTCCCTGTCCTGCTGGTTTCCCATCCTTGCACATCTGCTGACCTCCCTGTGTATGACCTTGGCCTGGCTTTGTTTACGAATCCGGTATCTCCATTTACTTGTATATATTGTTGTTTGTAGTGGGTTTGTTGTGTTGGTTTTGCACTGTTTATATTCCTTTTACTTGTCACTTATTTAATAAACACCATTATTTCACTTACATGTGTTTCTGGTCTCCTCTGTGCAGTCCACACGGTCTGGTCAATTAGATCCTCTGACACAGGGGAACTCCGAACCAAAATTTAAAAAAAAGACGTGGGGGACTTTAAGGGGAACCCCGCGCCCAAAAAAAAAAAAAAAACGGCGTGGGGTCCCCCCAAAAATCCATACCGGACCCTTATCCGAGCACGCAACCTGGCAGGCCGCAGGAAAAGAGGGGGGGACGACCCCCCCTCCTGAACCGTACCAGGCCACATGCCCTCAACATTGGGAGGGTGCTTTGGAGTAGCCCTCCAAAACACCTTGTCCCCATGTTGATGAGGACAAGGGCCTCATCCCCACAACCCTGGCCGGTGGTTGTGGGGGTCTGCGGGTGGGGGGCTTATCGGAATCTGGAAGCCCCCTTTAACAAGGGGACCCCCAGATCCCAGCCCTTCCCCCTGTGTGAAATGGTAAGGGGGTACTTACCCCTACCATTTCACTAAAAAACTGTCAAAAATGTTAAAAATGACAAGAGACAGTTTTTGACAATTCCTTTATTTAAATGCTTCTTCTTTCTTCTATCTTCCTTCATCTTCTTCTGGTTCTTCTGGCTCTTCTGGTTCTTCCTCCGGCATTCTCATCCAGCATCTCCTCCGCGGTGTCTTCTATCTTCTTCTCCTCGGGCTGCTCCGCACCCATGGCATGGGGGGAGGCTCACGCTCTTCTCTTCATCTTCTTCATCTTCTTCTCTTCTTCTCTTCTTCTCTTCTTAATTTTCTTCTCCGGGCCGCTCCACATCCATGCTGGCATGGAGGGAGGCTCCCGCTGTGTGATGGCGTCTCTTCGTCTGACGGTTCTTAAATAATGGGGGGCGGGGCCACCCGGTGACCCCACCCCCCTCTCACGTACGTACGTAGATTCCGATAAGCCCCCCGCCCTCAGACCCCCACAACCACCGGCCAGGGTTGTGGGGATGAGGCCCTTGTCCTCATCAACATGGGGACAAGGTGTTTTGGGGGGCTACCCCAAAGCACCCTCCCAATGTTGAGGGCATGTGGCCTGGTACATTTCAGGAGGGGGGCACACTCTCGCCCCCCCTCTTTTCCTGCGGCCTGCCAGGTTGCATGCTTGGATAAGGGTCTGGTATGGATTTTTGGGGGGACCCCACGCCGTTTTTTTTTTTGGGGCGCGCTGGTATGGAATTTAGGGGGACCCCCACGTCATTTTTTTTTTATCTTGGCCGGGGTTCCCCTTAATATCCATACCAGACCTGAAGGGCCTGGTATGGAATTTAGGGGGACCCCCACGTCTTTTTTTTTTAAAATTTTGGTTCGGGTTCCCCTGTGGGGAATTCCCATGCTGTTTTTATCAATGAACTTCTATGTGTATTGTCTGACCGGCAATGCAATAGCCGCGAGTAGTTTTAAATGGGTTTTTTCCTTCGAAATGTCATTTTGCTGTCAGACTGTTCTAAACACAGGAAACATGCGCCCCTTTACAGGCATACTATAGACACCCCCCAGCTACGAAATTTAAAGGGATATTACACTTTTATTGTTTGACTTTAAACATTATTAAAATCACTGCTCCTGAAAAAACGGCCGTTTTTAAAACTTTTTTTTGCATTGATCCATGTCCCCTGGGGCAGGACCCAGGTACCCAAACACTTTTTATGACAATAACTTGCATATAAGCCTTTTAAAATTAGCACTTTTGATTTCTCCCATAGACTTTTAAAGGGTGTTCCGCGGCATTCGAATTTGCCGCGAACACCCCAAATTGTTCGCTGTTCGGCAAACTTGCGAACAGCCAATGTTCGAGTCGAACATGAGTTCGACTCGAACTTGAAGCTCATCCCTATTTAAATGGTTAAACCTCCACAGGAGTTCAGCTCATTGATAAAAGAACCAAGAAGAGATACAATGTTTCTTCTTATCAGACTTGGCAGGCTACCCAGGGAGGAGAGAAGTCTTTCCACAGATAACTTCAGGCAACTTGTATTGACTTCTATTACAGAAGTCTTTTTCAAGTCCCGCTGAAGTTATAATCGGCCTTTTTTATCAGCACAATCGGCCAATGCCGATTAAGTAAAAAAAGCCAAATATCGGCCGATATATCGGTCGACCTCTACTGTGAAACCACTGTTGTTTTTCTTCTGTTTTGCCCTTTGGTTAGCGGATTTATGTTGCTCCATTTCTTTTCTTTTTCTTTTTTGCTGATCTATCAATGTAACGCCAGATTGCTATTTTTGCTCGTTGTTGAGTTAAGTTTTCTGCAAAGCTGTTAATGCTCTAAGTGGCATAAGTGAGCTTCTTGTTGGGTCGTCTCTTGTACACAAGTTACTGTTCTGTTTGCAAGGACTACCTGCAGTTTAAAAGAAGGGAGACCCTTACTGAGTGCTGAACCCAACACAGTAGCCACATGTCACTGTCACTCCAGAGCAACAACCGGTGACAAGATCAATCGGCTGTTATGGTATACTTGAGGACTAAACAAGGAGTCTCAATGGAAGACACGTACCAAATTTTTTCATCTTTTTTATGCCGAACTGTCGACACTTTTGGTTGAACTCTTTTGGGTTTTTTTGTTACAGGGTTAAAGCTGCATACTGGACATGTTTTAGTTTGTTTTTTTATTTTAGTTTTCCAGTTTCTGGTATAACAGCAGGGGGGGTTGGTGTTGACCAAAGTCATACGTATTATGAATATTGTGCATCTAGGGTACTTATAGGGGGTGATTTACTAAAGACCTGTGCCTTTGGTGCAGTGGAGAAATTGGAGCAATTGCACAAAAAAACGGAACTGAAGACATTTATCAAAAATTATGGTGCACTTATATGCACCAAACCATATTTACATAGGAAGCACTATTGCACACTTGCGCAATCCTTCGCACCTACCATTAGCAAGCGCAGCCAATGTAATCTTCTACATTTTTGTCTGAATACTGTGGATAACTTTACTAGTTTACCATCTTCTGTTTTTCAGGCTAAAAAGTATGTATATAATATTGTTTAAATGCACAAATTCTATCCAGAACATGTAGATCTGTCTTACAACTAATCAGCCTTTTCACACCCTTCTTTCAGCTTACTCAACTGCACATGCGCATTGTCAAAGCTCACCATTTTATCCTCACCTGAGAGGGCGCACACGCTTTAGCTTGTTAAATATGTGTGTTGCACACAGGCGCATCTGCGTTGTCCAGCGTGCACAACTGCTTAGACATCGGGCACTTGCTTATTGTAATGCTAATCATGTTAATGAGCCTTTCCTTATCACATGGAGAATATTGCTTCCAGTTTTATTCTATTCATTCACTTCTTTTTGAAACAACTCAATATTCATTCTAGAGATCTTCCTCCAATCAACAACTGTGCGGATGTTCCCTGGACTTGGAATTGTGCATTTTATAGTGATAATCTATAATCATTGGTAGAGCCGAAACAACCATGAAAACATCTTTTCAATACATGTCTGTGTATTGTGCATTCTGGACAATTCATTTCCCCATACACTGTGCAATCTGATTGCTTGATGTGTGAAAAGAACCTTCTATCTGAGCAATTCATTTCCCATACACTGTGCAATCTGATTGCTTGATGTGTAAAACGATTCTTCTATCTGAGCAATTCATTTCCCCATACACTGTGCAATCTGATTGCTTGATGTGTGAAACGATTCTTCTATCTGAGCAATTCATTTCCCATACACTGTGCAATCTGATTGCTTGACATTTAAATTTAATCATCTATCTGAGCAGCAAATAAAGTTAAAGTAAGGGAAGATTTTTTTATTGTGTATGTGCGCATCAATAAGCAGCACATGAGAACGTTCATTTTGCAGGTGCGCGTTTTCCCGCCAAAAACCATGTCCTATGTTATATAAGGGGGGTGTGGTTTGTGTAGATTTGCCTAAAGTGAGGCCAGATGCTGTGTGTATACTTTGTTATGCAGGCATCGATTTTATTATTGGTTAGAGTTTAGATTGTTTTTAGTAACTATTCAAAATTTATGGGAATCCCGAATACTTCACTAATAAGAATTGTTTACTAAAATGATTTCAGCTGTTACCTATTTTGACCTTCAATTTCTTCTAAAGTGTAGCGTGATCCACACAAGACAGGGAGGTCTATAGATGGAGTGTGATCCACACAAGACAGGGAGGTCTATAGATGGAGTGTGATCCACACAAGACAGGGAGGTCTACGGATGGAGTGTGATCCACACAAGACAGGGAGGTCTATAGATGGAGTGTGATCCACACAAGACAGGGAGGTCTACGGATGGAGTGTGATTCACACAAGACAGGGAGGTCTACGGATGGAGTGTGATTCACACAAGACAGGGAGGTCTACGGATGGAGTGTGATTCACACAAGACAGGGAGGTCTACGGATGGAGTGTGATTCACACAAGACAGGGAGGTCTACGGATGGAGTGTGATTCACACAAGACAGGGAGGTCTACGGATGGAGTGTGATCCACACAAGACAGGGAGGTCTATGGATGGAGTGTGATCCACACAAGACAGGGAGGTCTACGGATGGAGTGTGATTCACACAAGACAGGGAGGTCTACGGATGGAGTGTGATTCACACAAGACAGGGAGGTCTACGGATGGAGTGTGATTCACACAAGACAGGGAGGTCTACGGATGGAGTGTGATTCACACAAGACAGGGAGGTCTACGGATGGAGTGTGATTCACACAAGACAGGGAGGTCTACGGATGGAGTGTGATTCACACAAGACAGGGAGGTCTATGGATGGAGTGTGATCCACACATGACAGGGAGGTCTACGGATGGAGTGTGATTCACACAAGACAGGGAGGTCTATGGATGGAGTGTGATCCACACAAGACAGGGAGGTCTACGGATGGAGTGTGATTCACACAAGACAGGGAGGTCTATGGATGGAGTGTGATCCACACAAGACAGGGAGGTCTACGGATGGAGTGTGATTCACACAAGACAGGGAGGTCTATGGATGGAGTGTGATCCACACAAGACAGGGAGGTCTACGGATGGAGTGTGATTCACACAAGACAGGGAGGTCTATGGATGGAGTGTGATTCACACAAGACAGGGAGGTCTACGGATGGAGTGTGATCCACACAAGACAGGGAGGTCTATGGATGGAGTGTGATCCACACAAGACAGGGAGGTCTACGGATGGAGTGTGATTCACACAAGACAGGGAGGTCTACGGATGGAGTGTGATCCACACAAGACAGGGAGGTCTACGGATGGAGTGTGATCCACACAAGACAGGGAGGTCTACGGATGGAGTGTGATTCACACAAGACAGGGAGGTCTACGGATGGAGTGTGATCCACACAAGACAGGGAGGTCTATGGATGGAGTGTGATCCACACAAGACAGGGAGGTCTACGGATGGAGTGTGATTCACACAAGACAGGGAGGTCTACGGATGGAGTGTGATTCACACAAGACAGGGAGGTCTACGGATGGAGTGTGATTCACACAAGACAGGGAGGTCTACGGATGGAGTGTGATTCACACAAGACAGGGAGGTCTACGGATGGAGTGTGATTCACACAAGACAGGGAGGTCTACGGATGGAGTGTGATTCACACAAGACAGGGAGGTCTATGGATGGAGTGTGATCCACACAAGACAGGGAGGTCTATAGATGGAGTGTGATCCACACAAGACAGGGAGGTCTACGGATGGAGTGTGATTCACACAAGACAGGGAGGTCTACGGATGGAGTGTGATTCACACAAGACAGGGAGGTCTACGGATGGAGTGTGATTCACACAAGACAGGGAGGTCTACGGATGGAGTGTGATTCACACAAGACAGGGAGGTCTACGGATGGAGTGTGATTCACACAAGACAGGGAGGTCTACGGATGGAGTGTGATTCACACAAGACAGGGAGGTCTATGGATGGAGTGTGATCCACACATGACAGGGAGGTCTACGGATGGAGTGTGATTCACACAAGACAGGGAGGTCTATGGATGGAGTGTGATCCACACAAGACAGGGAGGTCTACGGATGGAGTGTGATTCACACAAGACAGGGAGGTCTATGGATGGAGTGTGATCCACACAAGACAGGGAGGTCTACGGATGGAGTGTGATTCACACAAGACAGGGAGGTCTATCGATGGAGTGTGATCCACACAAGACAGGGAGGTCTACGGATGGAGTGTGATTCACACAAGACAGGGAGGTCTATGGATGGAGTGTGATCCACACAAGACAGGGAGGTCTACGGATGGAGTGTGATCCACACAAGACAGGGAGGTCTACGGATGAAGTGTGATCCACACAAGACAGGGAGGTCTACGGATGAAGTGTGATTCACACAAGACAGGGAGGTCTATGGATGGAGTGTGATCCACACAAGACAGGGAGGTCTATGGATGGAGTGTGATCCACACAAGACAGGGAGGTCTACGGATGGAGTGTGATCCACACAAGACAGGGAGGTCTACGGATGGAGTGTGATTCACACAAGACAGGGAGGTCTACGGATGGAGTGTGATCCACACAAGACAGGGAGGTCTACGGATGGAGTGTGATCCACACAAGACAGGGAGGTCTACGGATGGAGAGTGATTCACACAAGACAGGGAGGTCTACGGATGGAGTGTGATTCACACAAGACAGGGAGGTCTACGGATGGAGTGTGATCCACACAAGACAGGGAGGTCTACGGATGGAGTGTGATCCACACAAGACAGGGAGGTCTACGGATGGAGTGTGATCCACACAAGACAGGGAGGTCTACGGATGGAGTGTGATCCACACAAGACAGGGAGGTCTACGGATGGAGTGTGATCCACACACAACAGGGAGGTCTACGGATGGAGTGTGATTCACACAAGACAGGGAGGTCTACGGATGGAGTGTGATTCACACAAGACAGGGAGGTCTACGGATGGAGTGTGATCCACACAAGACAGGGAGGTCTATGGATGGAGTGTGATTCACACAAGACAGGGAGGTCTACGGATGGAGTGTGATTCACACAAGACAGGGAGGTCTACGGATGGAGTGTGATCCACACAAGACAGGGAGGTCTACGGATGGAGTGTGATTCACACAAGACAGGGAGGTCTACGAATGGAGTGTGATCCACACACGACAGGGAGGTCTACGGATGGACTGTGATTCACACAAGACAGGGAGGTCTACGGATGGAGTGTGATTCACACAAGACAGGGAGGTCTACGGATGGAGTGTGATTCACACAAGACAGGGAGGTCTACGGATGGAGTGTGATCCACACAAGACAGGGAGGTCTACGGATGGAGTGTGATCCACACAAGTCAGGGAGGTCTACGGATGGAGTGTGATCCACACAAGACAGGGAGGTCTACGGATGGAGTGTGATCCACACAAGGCAGGGAGGTCTACGGATGGAGTGTGATCCACACAAGACAGGGAGGTCTACGGATGGAGTGTGATCCAAACAAGACAGGGAGGTCTATTGATACAGTGTGATCCACACAAGACAGGAAGGTCTATGGATGGAGTGTGATCCACACAAGACAGGGAGGTCTATGGATGGGGTTGGGGGGATGTGTGTTTAACCACTTCAGCCCCGGAAGGATTTACCCCCTTCCTGACCAAAGCACTTTTTACAATTTTTGCCACTGCATCGCTTTAACTGCTAATTGTGCAGTCATGCTAAGCTGTACCCAAACGAAATTTGCGTCCTTTTCTTCCCACAAATAGAGCTTTCTTTTGATGTTATTTGATCACCTCTGCGGTTTTTATTTTTTGCGCTATAAACGGAAAAAGACCAAAAATTTTGAAAAAAAATGATATTTTCTACTTTTTGTTATAAAAAAAATCCAATAAACTCAATTTTAGTCATACATTTAGGCCAAAATGTATTCGGCCACATGTCTTTGGTAAAAAAAAATGTCAATAAGCGTATATTTATTGGTTTGCGCAAAAGTTATAGCGTCTACAAACTAGGGTACATTTTCTGTAATTTACACAGCTTTTAGTTTTTGCCTATGTCATTTCTTGAGGTGCTAAAATGGCAGGGCAGTACAAACCCCCCCAAATGACCCCATTTTGGAAAGTAGAAATCCCAAGGAAATTGCTAAGAGGCATGTTGAGCCCATTGAATATAATTTTTTTTTTAAAATTACAAAAAGTTGTCACTAAATGATATATTGCTCACACATGCCATGGGCCTATGTGGAATTGCACCCCAAAATACATTTAGCTGCTTTTCCTGAGTATGGGGATACCACATTGTGGGACTTTTTGTGAGCCTAGCCGCGTACGGGGCCCCAAAAACCAATCACCGCCTTCAGGATTTCTAAGGGTGTAAATTTTTTATTTCACTCTTCACTGCCTATCACAGTTTCGGAGGCCATGGAATGCCCAGGTGGCACAAAACCCCCCAAATGACCCCATTTTGGAAAGTAGACACCCCAAGCTATTTGTTGAGAGGCATGGTGAGTATTTTGCAGCTCTCATTTGTTTTTGAAAATGAAGACAGACAAGAAAAAAACATTTTTTTTTTCTTTTTTCAATTTTCAAAACTTTGTGACAAAAAGTGAGGTCTGCAAAATACTCACTATTTTTTTTCACACAGTATTTGCGCAGCGATTTTTCATTTTTTTTGGGAAAAAACACACTTTTTAAATTTTAATGCACTGAAACACACTATATTGCCCAAATGTTTGATGGAATAAAAAAGATAATCTTAGGCCGAGTACATGGATACCAAACATGACATGCTTTAAAATTGCGCACAAACGTGTAGTGGCAACAAAATAAATAAATTTTTAAAAGCCTTTAAAAGCCTTTACAGGTTACCACTTTAGATTTACAGAGGAGGTCTACTGCTAAAATTACTACCCTCGATCTGACCTTCGTGGTGATACCTCACATGCATGGTGCAATTGCTGTTTTCATTTGATGCCAGACCGACGCTTGCGTTCGCCTTAGCGCGAGAGCAGGGGGGACAGGGGTGCTTTTTTTTTTTTTTTTTTCCTTTATTATTTTTTTGCTTTTTTATCTTATTTTTAAACTGTTCCTTTCATTTTTTTTTTTTAATCATTTTTATTGTTATCCCAGGGAATGTAAATATCCCCTATGATAGCAATAGGTAGTGACAGGTACTCTTTTTTGAAAAAATTGGGGTCTTTTAGACCCTAGATCTCTCCTCTGCCCTCAAAGCATCTGACCACACCAAGATCGGTGTGATAAAATGCTTTCCCAATTTCCCAATGGCGCTGTTTACATCCGGCGAAATCTAAGTCATGAAATGCTCATAGCTTCCGGTTTCTTAGGCCATAGAGATGTTTGGAGCCACTCTGGTCTCTGATCAGCTCTATGGTCAGCTGGCTGAATCACCGGCTGCATTCTCAGGTTCCCTGTTGAGACAGGAGAGCCAGAGAAAAACACGGAAGATGGTGGGGGGGCATTCCTTCCCACTGCTTGTAAAAGCAGCCTAGAGGCTAATTAGCCGCTAGGATTGCTTTTACATGAAAGCCGACCGCTGGCTGAAAAGAATGATACCAAGATGATACCTAAACCTGCAGGCATCATTCTGGTATAACCACTCAAAGTCGTTAATTGCGTACCTGAAGACAAAAAAAAAACAATAAAACACAGTAAACGGTAAAGTATAAAAAATTGCATACCTGAAAAGCAAACGTGATAAAACATAATAACAATAAAACATTGCAGAATAGAATACAGTAAAAAAGAGCAGAACAATAGAGAGAATAGAGAGAGAGAGAACAATGAAACGACAACTATTTTTTTTAATTTAATATATATATATATTTTTTTTTTTGTAACTGTAACTTTTATAACTGTAACCGGTTCCAGGTTCGGGTCTCTCAAAATGCGATGGCATCTTGGGAGACCCTGGGAAAGTGTGCCTAGTCTGTGCAATGCTGTACCCTACGCTAATACTCAACTAGTGTATGGTAGCGTTCAAAACATTCACCAATGCAAAGACCAGGATTGTCAGGACAGGAGTGACAATAATAGCGGGTGTCACGCCTATATCCGCGCTTGCTGCAGACACAACATCTTTTTTGGGGGGGTTCGTTGGGTAGGGGTACTCAGGAGGACAAAAAAATGCCTCTCATGCAGCCGACTGCATTTGGTTGGGGATGTGAATGGTGGAAGTACGGGCGCTGCAGAAGTGGTGGGTTCCCAATTAGGATTGGAGAATGCAGCAGGAAGGGCACTATGGGCACGACGGACCTGTGTTTGTCTTCTTCTTGGTGGCAGCGGGACACTACTTGTGCTTGCCACCTCACCAGCTTGAACTGCACTTATGGGACTCGCCACGTCACCAAGTGTTACTGCAGTGCTGGTTTGACTACGACCGGGGTGTACTAGGCCGCTGGTGCTTGCCAGTTCACCAAAACGCTACCAAAAAAACTGTTAGCGATCGCAGGGATCAGGCCTGACTCTGTGAACGCTGCAGTTATGCGTTTAGTGTTTTGTAAGTGACAGTGATCGATCGATACTGCACTTGGGTGGGCTGGGCTGGGCCGGGCGGAGGGGCAAAACGCAGGTGCTAGCAGGTATCTGGGCTGGTCCCGCTAACACTGCGTTTTTGGGAACCCTAAACTGCTGGGGACGCTAGTATAGATCTGATCGGATCAGATATTGATCCGTTCAGATACTATACCACTAAGGGAGGTGTACGGTTAGGGTGACCACATTCCCAAACTGCCATTCAGGGACACCCCCCCCCCCCCCCCCCCGCACCCGCCCAAAAAAAGATGGTTTTGATATTTTTTTTGCCAATTTTTGGAGGAAAAAAGCAAACAGTGGTTTTCAGCTCAATAGAACTTGATTTGGAACAGATAGCCAAACTTTAAAGGTGCCACACAGAAATACATATGTAACAAAAAAAAGAAAAAGGAAATTTTATTATTACGAACATACAGTATCTAGAAGGAACATTGTTAAAAGCAATACATGATTGCATTGCAAGCAAGCATGCTCCCATAGAATAGTGAGTACAAACCTCAGGCACTCGGGCAGCTTGTATGACGGTCCGGCCCTCGTAGGCGGGAGGAGGGTCAGGAGGAGAGAAGAAGTCGGGCTACTGGCAAACGGTGGCAATGCGCTGCAGCAGTGGCGTAACTTGAACCTTCAGGGCCCCAGTGCAAGAAACCATGAAGGGCCCCCCTGACATTCCCCGCCCCCAACCTGGCGCCCTTCCCTCCTGTCAAGTGTTGCCAACCCCCAATTAGTTTTTTTCATTGATAAAGCAACTGTTGAGACAATGAACACCTTGGTCAGGTCTATGTACTACATAATATAGAACATACATAGTATAGAGTGCAGGGTCAGAAATATGTAACAAAGAAAACAACATATGGAGTGCAGCAGTCAGGATGAGTGCTACATTCCCATCAGAGTCCTCCCTTACATCAAAGTCCACAGCATTCCCTCTATAATTCAGAGTCCCCCTTACATACCTGTCTCCAGAGTCCCACCTTACATCCTCCAGCATGCCCCCCTACATCATTGCCCCTTACATCTGTAACTCCAGAGTGCCCCCTTACATCTGTAACTCCAGAGTGCCCCCTTGCATCCTCCTCCAGAGTGCCTCCTTACATCCTCCTCCAGAGTCCCTCCTTACCTCCTCTTTCAGAGTGCCTCCTTAGTATTACTGTACTAAAGGGGCACACTGGAGGATGTAAAGGGTCACTCTGGAGGTACTAAGGGGTCACTCTGGAGGAGGATGTAAGGGGCACTCTGGAGGTACTAAGGGGTTATGCTGGAGGAGGAACTAATGGGGGTCACTCTGGAGATGGAACTAAGGGGTCACTCTGGAGTAAGGTGACCAGATTTTTAAAATGAAATCCGGGGACATTTTTTTTTTTATTGGCAAATCGAAAACTCTTTTAGTTTTTACTTCTTAGAATTTTTTGGGATCTGACTACCAAATGTTAAGAAGATACTGCATCTCCCCCTCTCTCTCTGTATCAGTGGTGGTGCGTCCATTAAGGGCGCACAGACGCTGCCCCCTCTCTCTAGCCACCCCCTCTATGACTAACGGATAGATTTATGCATTGCATGAATCTATCCATGGCCACCGCCATCCCCTATTCAGGCGTCCGGCGCCAGAATTCCAGGGGTGTTTTTGAAGCACCTGATTAGAGCCATAGGCTCTAATAGGCTTAAAAAAAGGTGAACTCGGAGCGCAGAGCATTGCGCTCGGAGTCCATCCAGGTGTGTTAGAACAGCGAATGAATATTCCCTTTCCTAACACTGAACCGCCTCTCCGCCAATCAGGTGCGCTGCATATGGACGCCTATCAGGAAGAGGGGGGGGAGATGCATGGAGGAGACAGGAGCTGCTGTCTGACCCACTGCAAGGTCCCACAGCGGGCGAGGGGGGGTTACAGTGGCTGCATTTGATGGGCACAGTGGCAGCATTTGATGGGGCACAGTGGCTGCATTTGATGGTCACAGTGGCTGTATTTGATGGGGCAGAGTGGCTGCATTTGATGGGGCAGAGTGGCTGCATTTGATGGGGCAGAGTGGCTGCATTTGATGGGGCAGAGTGGCTGCATTTGATGGGGCACAGTGGCAGCATTTGATGGGGCACAGTGGCTGCATTTGATGGGGCACAGTGGCTGCATTTGATGGGGCACAGTGGCTGCATTTGATGGGGCACAGTGGCAGCATTTGATGGGGCACAGTGGCAGCATTTGATGGGGCACAGTGGCTGCATTTGATGGGGCACAGTGGCTGCATTTGATGGGGCACAGTGGCTGCATTTGATGGGGCACAGTGGCAGCATTTGATGGGGCACAGTGGCAGCATTTGATGGGGCACAGTGGCTGCATTTGATGGGGCACAGTGGCTGCATTTGATGGGGCACAGTGGCAGCATTTGATGGGGCACAGTGGCTGCATTTGATGGGGCACAGTGGCTGCATTTGATGGGGCACAGTGGCTGCATTTGATGGGGCACAGTGGCTGCATTTGATGGGGCACAGTGGCAGCATTTGATGGACACAGTGGCTGCATTTGATGGGGCACAGTGGCTGCACTTGATGGGCACAGTGGCTGCATTTGATGGGCACAGTGGCTGCATTTGATGGGCACAGTGGCAGCATTTGATGGAAGACAGTGGTTGCATTTGATGGGCACAGTGAGGCGGCAATTGATGGTATTTTCTTCTGAATTTTTCAGTTTGTTTGTGCCTCCCCAAAAATTTTGAGCACCAGTCGGCACTGCTCTCTGTATAATGTATCTCCCCTCTCTGTATTATACATACATACAAACAGTGTGTGTGTATATATAAAATCTTATGGAAAGTACATTATAATTAATTATTTAGGCATGTGAAATTTTCTGACTCAACTTTGTGCTTTTGAACTCCAGAACTTGCACACTTCATGCTTAAATGTGATCGCCTTGGGGAAGAACTGGCTCTTTATAAACTATATTTTAGTGAATTCTCTAGTGTTTGAAACTCTGGATTTACACCAAACAACAAACATTGTTTCATGCATTCAGCTCTATGAAGCAAGTTTTACTATTTTAATAAGGTCCCAGGCTCCAGCCATGATGATGAAGCAGCACCTTCCTTCCTTCTCCTCGGCTCTGTTCTGCTTTTTCTCCCATACTTGGGTGGCTTCTACACTGACTCCCAGGCCAGTCCCTCCTCCCTCAGAAGAACTAAGAACAACACATTAAACTTACACTGCTCTGGCTGTGAGTCACTGTCAGTCTGTTAGTCACTCGGCGGCTCCCTGGGCTGCCTTCCTTTTGTCCTGTTGTTCACTGCTTCTCCCCCTGCGACCCACACCCACGCGCACTGCCTGCCTGGGCCGTGGTGGGCGGCTGTTACACAGAAAGAGAAGAGATCACACAGCAGGACTCCACTAGAATGGGGCGGCGCTGCGCCGGGTCTTCAATACACAGTACACACATACAGGAGGGGAGAGCAGTGTGACAAAGGGGGCGGTGCTCCGCATGTCGGCTCCACCCATCCCCGACATCAGAGCTGCAATTTGACAGCTCCACTCACTGTCATTGCCTGCACAGACCCATCGGAGGCATTTTTCTAGGGGGGGGGGCAGTAATTGACAAGACACTGTACATCCCCGGCTTGCCCACCAATCTCTGGCTGTGCGCGATGGATGGTCACAATGCTGAATACATGAATTCGGGGACAAAAACGGGGACAGACATGGTACGGGGACTGACCCCTCAGTCCGGGGACTGTCCCCGGAAATCGGGGACGTCTGGTCACCCTACTCTGGAGGAGGATGTAAAGAGGCACTCTGGTAGCACTAAGTTAGTACCTCCAGAGTGCCCCCTGCAGAGAGCCCTGAGGAGCGATGGCTGCCATAGATGCATGCCTTGCAGACCAGCCTGTTATCATCATGTCAGTGTTAAGAGGAGCAGAACACGCTGCCTACCTGCCAGCCATCCTAGTTCCATCCTGCTCACCTTCACCCTACTACGATCCGACATTCACTTGTTCCAGCTTGTGGTGTATGTTTCTATGTTAACTGTGGATTACTGTGGCTTCTTGTTGTCGGCATCACTCCCAGCAGCAGGTGTCTTCCGTCTTTCTGGTGGAGTGCAGGGAGGAGGGGGGGAGAAGTCCGGTCTACAGATGACACATCAGCCAAAGTGCTGGGACAGGAATCCTGACACCGCGTCCTCCTTCACTCATGTCAGCCAAGAAACCTCTGCAACTGTATTGCTAGCCGGGGATCAGGGATTTCTGCACTGCCACTCTGCCAGTACTGATGGACCCAACCCCTGCGGCCCAAGCAGAAGGGTGTAAGCCCCGGGACTGGCACTGGGCACTGGCTGCCGTGGATCCTGGCTTACCAGCACTGCAGAATGCCGCTGGACTGGAGTCAGGACTCAGGAGGAGGAGCTACAGAAGACGCTCTCTGGCAGGCCTGGGCTCTGAGTCTGGCTGCTCTCTGCTGCTGAGGTGCGGCTGGAGGCAGGGAAGGAGAGGAGGTGGGTGGACTCGGAGTGCTGCGCAGGGCAGCTCTGGGTAAGGCCACGCTCAGCCTACATCACTGGTTGCTAGACGCGAGTCGGGGCGGCCCTAGCAACCAGTTTGGCAATGTTTATCATGGTGGACGTGTGTGCTTATTTCATTCCGGGACACTGTATTGTCCCTGGAATGAAGGTGCCCGGGACACGGGACACAAACTTGAATTAAGGGACAATCCCGGGCAATCCGGAACACGTGGGCACCCTATGTACGGTGCGTACTTGGGTGTTAGCGGTACTGGCACTAACCTGATGTTGCTTGGGGCTGGTGCTTGCCAGTTCACCAAAAAACTACCAAAAAAACTGTTAGCGATCGCAGGGATCAGGCCTGACTCTGCGAATGCTGCAGTCATGCGTTTAGTGTTTTGTAAGTGACAGTGATCGATCAATACTGCACTTGGGTGGGCTGGGCTGAGCGGAGGGGCAAAACGCAGGTGCTAGCAGGTATCTGGGCTGATTCCGCTAACACTATGCTTTTGGGAACCCTAAACTGCTGGGGATGCTAGTATAGATCTGATCAGATCAGATATTGATCCGTTCAGATACTATACCACTAAGGGAGGTGTACGGTGCGTGCGTGGGTGTTAGTGGTACTGGCGCTAATCTGACGCTGCCTGGGCCGATGCATATCACCGCCGGGCAATCAGGGGGCTAAACCTGTATTCGGTAATAAACGGCGGGTGCCCTGACACTATAAAAAAGGAACAAACTAACCAGCGTCACCCGTAACAGTTATACGGTGATTAGTAGTGAAAGGGTTAACTAGGGGGCAATCAAGGGGTTAAAACCTTTATTAGGTAGTATATGGGGGTCCCTGTCGCTATAAAACGCTGACGGCGAACCTAAATATTTACGTCCCTAACTAGCGTCACCAGTGACACTAATACAGCGATCAGAAAAATTATTGCTTAGCGACACTGGCGACGGGGGGTGATCAAGGGGTTAAAACTTTATTAGGGGGGGTTAGGGGGGTACCCTAGACCTAAAGGGGGCTAATACTCACTGCCCTACCACACTTACTGTCACAAACTGACACCATGCAGTAATCAGGAAAAAAAAAAACTGCTTGGTGTCAGTGTGACGGGGGGAGGGGTGATTGGGGGGTGTAAAGTGTGCCTGGCATGTTCTGCTGTGTGTGTGTGTTGTGTACTCACATTGCAGTCTTCTCTCCTCAGCGCCGGAAAGGAAAATATCGAGCCGAGGAGAGATTACATCATTTCCTTTGCTGCTGTTTAGCATGCAGCAGCAGAGGAATGATTCTCATTGGCTGAGAGCGATTGCGAGGGGGGCCACGAATGGATGGTCTCCCCCTCACCTCTCATCGCTCTCAGACCAAAGCCTACCGCCTCGGGCACCAGGTACGTGATTCTGCCTGCCCGTGCCATTCTGCTGACGTATATCAGCGTGAGGCGGTCGGCAAGTGGTTAATGACTAAAGATTTGTCTGTCCTGAGTGTTCGCTCATTTGTATGTGGTGTGTTTTGTTTGTTTTTCTGTGCATAGGCAACCTTCACATGACAAACGGCCGAGTAATTACTTTCACAGTGCTGTTTATTTGCCTTTATTTTATCTTCTTTTTTTTTTTTTTGAACTTTTACTGTGTTTATCAAATAAAGTTGTAAAATGCTTTGCAGTGCTTTTTCTGTGTGATTGGGTCTTTTTTTCATGATAAAGGTGAACTCAGATATCAATCCCCATAGCATGTCTTCATTTATTTGCAAACAGATCAGATATTTCTTTAAGTTCCTTCCTAATATTCCTTCTTTTAAGTTTGAAACGATAAGACTTTCCCTGTTTTTGGTTATTTTGGGTTTACATTGAGGGGAGTTTACATGCCACAGATTGTACATGAAGTGTTTGTATTGGTTGCAGTCTCCAATGTTTTGAGGAAGAAAAAAGCTAAAAATCATAAAAGAAACACACAAAATACTTTGATTTATTCATTCTGGAACTCCAGTTTACATTTAGAAAAATAATCAAGAACTTTTCATGCACAAACATGCCCAAAATACGTAGTATGTGAATGTTTGTGGGTGAATGCTCAGTTTCTATGCAGATTGATGCACGACCCCTGGAAATATGACTACTTCCTGGTCCATTGTTAGGCTTTCGTCCAATCAGATTTTTTTCCGGGAAGCTGATTGATACTGCTGCCACCATACCTCGCCAAACCTTCTCTGAGGAGGAGCTCTTTGTTATTTGCAGTGTGAGTGTGACATGCATCCACTAGGGGGGGTGATTTGACTATGTTTAGCTGTGTGTACATCCACATTTTTGTGGTAAAGGGGGGCCACCTCATCCCTTTAACCACTTGCTGACTGCCTAACGCAGATATGCGTTTGCACAATGGCACGGGCAGGCAAAATCATGTACCTGGTACGTGATTGCCTTCCCGCGGGCGGGGGTCCTAATAAATGTTTTAACCCCTTGATTGCCCCCTAGTTAACCTTTTCACCACTGATCACCGTATAACCGTTACAGGTGACGCTGGTTAGTTTCTTTATTTTTTATAGTGTCAGGGCACCCGCCGTTTATTACCGAATAAAGGTTTAGCCCCCTGATCACCCGTCAGTGATATGCGTCGCCCCAGGCAGCGTCAGATTAGTGCCAGTACCGCTGACACCCACGCACGCAGCATACGCCTCTCTTAGTGGTATAGTATCTGAACGGATCAATATCTGATCCGATCAGATCTATACTAGCGTCCCCAGCAGTTTAGGGTTCCCAAAAACGCAGTGTTAGTGGGACCAGCCCAGATACCTGCTAGCACCTGCGTTTTGCCCCTCAGCCCCGCCCAGCCCACCCAAGTGCAGTATCGATCGATCACTGTCACTTACAAAACACTAAACGCATAACTGCAGCGTTCGGTCAGGCCTGATCCCTGCGATCGCTAACAGTTTTTTTGGTAGCATTTTGGTGAACTGGCAAGCACCAGCCCCAGGCAGCGTCAGGTTAGTGCCAGTAGCGCTAACACCCACGCACGCAGCATACGCCTCCCTTAGTGGTATAGTATCTGAACGGATCAATATCTGATCCGATCAGATCTATACTAGCGTCCCCAGCAGTTTAGGGTTCCCAAAAACGCAGTGTTAGCGGGATCAGCCCAGATACCTGCTAGCACCTGCGTTTTTCCCCTCCGCCCGGCCCAGCCCAGCCCACCCAAGTGCAGTATCGATCGATCACTGTCACTTACAAAAGACTAAACGCATAACTACAGCGTTCGCAGAGTCAGACCTGATCCCTGCGATCGCTAACAGTTTTTTTGGTAGCGTTTTGGTGAACTGGCAAGCGCCAGCGGCCTAGTACACCCCGGTCGTATTCAAACCAGCACTGCAGTAACACTTGGTGACGTGGCGAGTCCCATAAGTGCAGTTCAAGCTGGTGAGGTGGCAAGCACAAGTAGCGTCCTGCTGCCACCAAAAAGACAAACACAAGCCCGTTGTGCCCATGATGCCCTTCCTGCTGCATTCGCCAATCCTAATTCTGCAGCGCCCGTACTTCCCCCATTCACATTTCACATCCCCCACCAAATGCAGTCGGCTGCATGAGAGGCATTTTCTTTATGTCCTCCCGAGTACCCCTACCCAACGAACCCCCCCAAAAAAGATGTCGTGTCTGCGGCAAGCACGGATATAGGCGTGACACCCGCTATTATTGTCCCTCCTGTCTTGACAATCCTGGTCTTTGCATTGGTGAATGTTTTGAACGCTACCCCTCACTAGTTGAGTATTAGCGTAGGGTACAGCATTGCACAGACTAGGCACACTTTCACAGGGTCTCCCAAGATGCCATCGCATTTTGAGAGACCCGAACCTGGAACCGGCTACAGTTATAAAAGTTACAGTTACAAAAAAAAGTGTAAAAAAAAAAAACAAAAAAAACCAAACAAAAATATAAAATAAAAAAAAATTGTTGTCGTTTTATTGTTCTCTCTCTCTCTATTCTCTCTCTATTGTTCTGCTCTTTTTTACTGTATTCTATTCTGCAATGTTTTATTGTTATTATGTTTTATGATGTTTGCTTTTCAGGTATGTAATTTTTTATACTTTACCGTTTACTGTGTTTTATTGTTAACCATTTTTTTGTCTTCAGGTACGCCATTCACAACTTTGAGTGGTTATACCAGAATGATGCCTGCAGGTTTAGGTATCATCTTGGTATCATTCTATTCAGCCAGCGGTCGGCTTTCATGTAAAAGCAATCCTAGCAGCTAATTAGCCTAGATTGCTTTTACAAGCAGTGGCAGGGAATGCCCCCCCCCACCGTCTTCCGTGTTTTTCTCTGGCTCTCCTGTCTCAACAGGGAACCTGAGACTGCAGCCGGTGATTCAGCCAGCTGACCATAGAGCTGATCAGAGACCAGAGTGGCTCCAAACATCTCTATGGCCTAAGAAACCAGAAGCTACGAGTATTTTATGACTTAGATTTCGCCGGATGTAAACAGCGCCATTAGGAAATTGGGGAAGCATTTTATCACACCGATCTTGGTGTGGTCAGATGCTTTGAGGGCAGAGGAGAAATCTAGGGTCTAATAGACCCCAAATGACCCCATTTTGGAAATTAGACACCCCAAGCTATTTGCTGAGAGGTATAGTGAGTATTTTGCAGACCTCACTTTTTGTCACAAAGTTTTGAAAATTGAAAAAAGAAAAAAAAAAAAAATTTTATTGTCTTTCTTCATATTCAAAAACAAATGAGAGCTGCAAAATACTCACCATGCCTCTCAGCAAATAGCTTGGGGTGTCTACTTTCCAAAATGGGGTCATTTGGGGGGGTTTGTGCCACCTGGGCATTCCATGGCCTCCAAAACTGTGATAGGCAGTGAAGAGTGAAATCAAAAATTTACACCCTTAGAAATCCTGAAGCGGTGATTGGTTTTTGGGGCCCCGTACGCGGCTAGGCTCCTAAAAAGTCCCACACATGTGGTATCCCCATACTCAGGAGAAGCAGCTAAATGTATTTTGGGGTGCAATTCCACATATGCCCATGGCCTGTGTGAGCAATATATCATTTAGTGACAACTTTTTGTAATTTTTTTTTGTCATTATTCAATCACTTGGGACAAAAAAAATGAATATTCACAGAGGCGCATGCGCGAGGGACTCCAAGATGGCTGCGTAAGCCGGGAGCTCCTCACTACCCCAGCCAGCCAGCCAGCCGCCCTAGCGCCGTATCAGTAGCCGCCACAAGCCCGTGCACAGCAGAATCTGTTGGGGGAACACAGCGGTTCCCCACCCATGCCATCCACGGCAGCGAAAAAGGACCTGGGACCCCGATTTGAGGCAGAGAAAATACAGGCCGAATCCAAGATGGCGGCCGCGCCTCAGACACAGGCAGCATCAGGGGGAAAGCAAGAAGCCAGGCAAGTGATCGCTCCTGCTACTCTTCCCTACCCTACTTCTGCAAGCTCCTTATCCCATCCCACCGCATCCCCCTCAGGCCACATCTCAGTCTACCTGAATGAGAGCCCACTGGCAGCCCCCTTGCTATCTCCTATGGGACATTCTCCTCTCCCTCAGCACAATAATGGCACTATGGGAGGCACAGACACAGATATGCCCCAGAATGCAGGGGACCTCTTCCTCAAACTATCTGACTTACTGGAAAGGGGCTTAGCTAACACAGCCCACAAAATCACAAATGACATTCGATCTGAATTCCAGAATCTGGGCACCAGAATAGAAGCGATCGAACAAAAACTGGATTACACAGTTTCAAGAACCAATCGAAACTCTGACCACCTTCAGATTGTGCAGGAACAGTTGGATGCGGCCATAAGTAGGATCGACGATCTGGAAAACCGATCGAGAAGGGAGAACTTCAGGGTCAGAGGCATCCCAGAATCTGGCACGGATGTCCCTTTAGCAGTGCAAGAATTGATCAAATCCCTAATTCCTGATATCTCCACACATAAGCTGGAGTTAGACAGAGCTCACAGATCACTGGGACCCCCCAGGAAGGGCGGGTCTCCCAGGGACATAGTGGTGAAGCCGCACCACTATGGAGTGAAAGAGAACATCATGAAGCTCTCCCGCCAGCAACCACACATATCTTTCCAAGGCCATGATGTTCAAATATTTGCGGACATATCACCGATGACGATCCAAAAACGCAGAGCCCTCAAACCTCTACTACTAATCTTGTCACAAAAGGAAATAAGATACTGGTGGGCTTTCCCCTTTGCTTTAAAATTTACCTACAAAGGCAAGACACACTCATTCACTAATCTGCCTGAAGGAGAGCGGATCCTTCTCTCACTGAAGCTTATATCTCAGGACTCAGAAATGGACACATCAAATGCGCAATCCGGATCCTATAAGAGACAGACTCCAACCAGCCCAGTCTCCCCTTTATGGAAATACACAAAAAGCAGACGAGTTAAGGAACCGATGCCCTCCTTAATCGTATGTACACATCCGGGCATTAACCGGAAACATTCCTCAGGAAATACTCCAAGTCGTCAATAACCCTAATAGACCATCTTGAACCACTTAGGTTTAAGATGTACGATCCCTGAATCCATTAGGGCTACCGGACTTCCACCGTCATATGGACTTCACCTGACTACAACACTTTGGACCTGATAGGGCACCCGCACCAGAAAAATGCATCTCTTTGTCATGCGATTTCCCCCAATGGATCACCAGTACCTACTCAAGCGAGTCGCAAATTCTCAGCTCTCGTCCCTTCCCTCAGATGTCGACTGGATCTCCCCCAATCAACTCAACAACGAACACCGAAGATCAAACTCTCGGGACTTCCACCTCACGGGTCTCCCTCACCGCCGGCTGGTGGCATGGAGGACCAGGAGAGGATCATACTGACACTCCGGTCTATTGGGAAAGGATAGCCCCTAATAGAGCTTGATACAACTCCTACAATTCCCCCCCTCTTTGATCCATCCTTATTCCCCATCCCCCCTCCTATCCTTTCCCCTCCACCTCCCCTCCCCCTTGCCCTTCACACTCCCCCCCTGGGCATAATAGGCCTACGGCAAGACTCTCTTTTTGTTTTGTTTTTTTATTAAGCCGGCTGGCTTTGATACACACAGTTTGTAATGTTATAGTGTTGAAATGGTTTTCCTCACAGGGTTTTGTGATTTATTTTCTATAGGATTACCAATCGGGCGAGTACTGACTGGGGCAGCAGTTATGCGCCTCCATCCATCTCACGATAATGGGATCCCCATGGTCGGGAGATGGACTGATAGCCCCTTTTGAGGGCTACTTTTGGTTATTGTTGGGCGACATTGAGGGGATCTTTGCATCCGCTCGATGCCGCAGGTTCCTTCTGGGACTAATGATACGAAAACAAGAGCATTCATTTCCTCTCATTTTCTCTTTTCTTTCTGTCTTTCTCTCTAATCCTATTTTCTTTTGTGCCAGTCCACAGGACTCTCGGACGGTCCTCGCTCCTCCAGGCTCTAGATCCTCCCTCACGATCCGAATAACCAAGCTCCACCACTCTCCAAAGGAGGTAAGAGATACCGCACCACATGAGCTCTCCCCACATAGCCAATATGCCTAGTGACAACTTGTCCCTTCCGTCCTTTAAATTAGCTTCCCATAACGCCCAAGGGTTAAATTCAGCGGTAAAACGGCGTAAATTACTCCAATCTTACCACGCACAAAAATTGGCGGTAGTCTTGATCCAGGAAACACATTTCCCTTCCAGATATAACCCGACATTTCTACATGCTCAATATCCCACAGTCTTCCTAGCGAATGCAGAAGACAAGACCAGAGGAGTAGCGGTAATTTTCGCGAAACAGTGTAAATTTAAGCCCGACTTAGTGCACAGAGATCCAGATGGCAGATTCTTATTGGTCAAAGGTAAAATAGATGAAAGCCTTTATTCTTTCATTTCTTATTACTCCCCCAATAAGGGTCAAACAAATTTCTTCCAAGCAATGCTACAAACTCTAAGCCCACTATTAGAAGGAACGGTAATTTTCGGAGGTGACTCCAATGTGGCCTTCGACCCAGGTCTTGACAAATCCAAACCTTTAAAAGCTCAATCTATCCGCCCCACAAAAACAAGCTCCAAGATCGCGAAACTAATATATCAACAAGGTTTAGCCGATATTTGGAGAGAACTTAATCCCACAAGGAGGGACTATACACATTTTTCAAATCCTCACAAAACATACTCCAGGATCGACCATATACTCCTGTCAGTAATACATATACCCTATGTTCTTAAGGCCTATATCAAGGACACAGCCCTTTCAGATCACGCCATGGTGATCGTCACATTAAGGGGCGGATCCCACAAACCACCCAATACCCAGTGGAGACTCAACGACACTATTCTTAATGACCATATGTCAGTTATAGAGATCGAGAAAGACATAAGAGTATTTTTTGCGGAACAATGTGGAGGGGATTTCAGCAGAGACTCTGTGGGCCGCTCATAAAGCGACCATAAGAGGAAAGCTCATTCAAATGTCTTCCCGAAAAAAGAAAGAGCAGAAAGCGGAGATAGAGAAACTAGAGAGGGAATTTAAGGCCCTTTGCAAGCAGCATAAACGGGACCCTTCTTCAGTCAAAATAGCTCAACTAGATGCAGCCAGAATAGCTTTAAACCTAGCTCACACAGTAAGGGCAGAGAAACATTTGAAATGGAATAGCGCAAAATTCTATGTCCAGAGAGACAAGATAAGTACCCTTTTAGCAAGAAAGCTCTCTCCCAAAGTCTCTAACCTCACCATCCCAAATATTAGACTTCAGGATGGCACCTCAACCCTTAATCCCCCAAAAATCCTGCAAGCCTTTCAGGCCTTCTATTCTAAATTATATCAGCAAAATGACACAATGTCCGACTCCTCCTTGAAATCATTCCTAGATAATATCAACATACCAACTCTAAGTAAAGAGCATAAGGATCTCATGGAAGCTCCCTTCTCCATGGAAGAAACATTAGAGGTAATTAAAAACTTAAAAGGGAACTCTGCTCCTGGCCCCGATGGTTTCTATAATCATTACTATAAAACATTCAAGAAAACTTTGGCTCCCCATATTACAAAATTCTTCAACTCCAAAAGGGAAGGGACTCCCCTTGAATCACAACTAAATTTGGCATTTATCTCTGTCATCCCCAAGCCCGACAAGGATCCATCTCTAGTCGAGAATTACAGACCAATCTCGTTGATTAACAACGACCTGAAAATACTTACTAAAATCCTGGCTAACAGAATCAACTCCTTTATCAATCAATATATAAATAAAGATCAAGTGGGTTTTATGCCGGGAAGACAAGGCCCGGATCAAGTCAGAAGGGCGGTTGACATAGTCTCTTTATTACAATCGGGATGGGATGGAGGCCCAAAGCAGGAAGGTTTATTGCTGTCATTGGACCTCCAAAAGGCCTTCGATTCTTTATCATGGACCTTCCTATTTTCAGTCCTGGGGCGATGGGGTTTTGGGGAAAACTTTTTAAATATCCTGAAAGCTCTATACTCCACTCCGAGTGCCAAGGTCAAATTACACGGCTTCTATTCGGATCCCATTCATATAACCAGGGGAACCAGACAGGGGTGTCCCCTATCTCCTGTAATCTTTGCTTTAGCTATAGAGATCCTGGCAATTGCGATCAGGTCTAACCAAAATATTAAGGGGGTTAAATGCGGAGCGCATACCCACAAATGCGCCCTGTTTGCGGACGACATCCTCTTATTTGTCACTTCCCCAACTACCTCACTACCCAATATATGTAATCTCTTGAGAACATTTGGATCCTTGTCGGGTTTAAAGGTCAACATGGACATGTCACAAGCATTAAATATTTCTCTACAAGAGGTAGATGTAAATAGGCTCAAGCCCGCATTCAAATTTAAATGGAGCGAATCTTCGATCCGATATCTAGGGATAAACCTTACACCCAAGTTTGAGCGTCTTTTCCAGGCTAATTTCCCTCCCATGTTCCGCACACTAGAATCTGACATCCAAACATGGTCCAAATTCAATATATCATGGCTTGGTAGAATTAATTCTATCAAAATGACGCTACTACCCAAGCTTCTCTACTTGTTTAGGTCACTCCCATTAGACATTAGAAAACACCATCTTAAACCCTTACAAGGAAAAATAATACAATTTGTTTGGGGTAAAAAAGGATATAGGTTAGCCCGCAATGTGCTTTTTAGCCCCAAAATCAAAGGGGGACTGGGTCTACCAGATCTGTTCAGCTACTACCAAGCTGCAAGACTGGCCCAACTTTCTATGGTTTACTTCAAAGTGGAGAAACCCGATTGGATGGAATTAGAAAAACAAGCTATTCCGACATACACCTTGGACTACCTCCTCTGGTGCCCCATGAAATCGAGGCCCACCATTTTGGCCCCAACACTGTCACAATCCTTTAAACTATGGGACTCCGTGAAATGCTCACCTGCTTTGACCTCTCCTTCCCGCCCTTTGGACCACATTTTTCATAACCCCCGTTTTGTACCGGGCATGGACATCAAGTCCTTTAAATGGTGGTTAGACAAGGGGATGTACCGTATAGGCCACTTTCTCTCACCCTCTGGTCCAATTACGCTAACGCATTGCATAAATAAACTTAAACTCCCGGGTACAGAGAGGTTTAGATTTGCCCAGTTATCCCATTTTCTTTCCTCCCTAACGAAGGGACTGACACTCCCATTGGAATTTACAGCTTACGAGCGTTGGTGCGGCCAAGCACTAGACACAAAGGGGGGTATATTGCTCATATACGCGTCTCTTGTTGAACCCACCACAAAATTTTTATACATGGACTCGTGGGAGAGGGATCTGCAGGAGACCTGGAGCCTGGAGGAATGGTATCAGAGAGGATCCACAGCCTTTAAAGGTATTCTTAATACAGCATTGATAGAAGCTAATCTAAAAGTGCTTATGCGATGGTACCTAGTACCCACCAGACTTGCAGCTATGTTCACTTCTGTCTCCCCGTCCTATCACTAAATCAGCCCAAGTGGCCCTACTTAATGCTCCTACCCCTAAAACATCGAAACACTCTCAAAGATTAATTGCCTTTATGCTATTAGGAGCTAAGACTACTTTAGCCAAGGCCTGGAAGCAACCCACAGTGTCTTTCCAGGCAGCCAAAAGAAAGATCTCCTGGATTATGTCCCTAGAAAAAACGGTCAGCTCTCTGATGGACACCACTAAGTCATTTGAGGCTACTTGGAAGCCCTGGGCTGGACACTTAGGCATCTCCCTTATCCCAGGTATTCAAATGACTCAGCCAAGATGAGTCTAAAAAAAAAACAAAAAAAAAACAAAAAAAACACCTTGGACTGGATAAAATTATAACACCCAAGATAGCGATCTCTTTCTTCTTCTTCTCTTCTTTTCTTCTTCTTCATCCTATCTCTCTGTTTTTTACAACGATTTGATTTCATTTTAGCAGTGTACCAGTTATGTTTTAATCTCTGATCTACATATTTGTTAGTATTTCTCTTGTCACCATCAGATTATCTATAATGACTTCAAGTTGCAGAATCAAAACGGACTACTGACAGTTGAAGGGATTCTATTGGAGGGGTCCAATGGCCTCTTTAGGGGTTTCTATCCCCACCTCTGGGGCGGTGGCAGGACCCTGGGAGTGGGGACAGTGGGGGTACTGGGTTAGCCATAATACTTTCCCTGTTGTGGGGGGAATCCTAACACAGTGTGATCCCTTTAGGGGTGTTGAGAATGTCAACCCACACGAGGAGCATCAATAATAGACATACCTACTGTTTCAATGGCAAATGTATATGGAGTTGAACCTATGCTTACTATCTTTGTACATGCATATTAACAATCCTGTATTTACAAGGGATTTTTCAATACACCTCTGTATTTTATGTTCTTCAACGTACTGCACTGCTCTTAAATAAAGCTTTAATTTAAAAAAAAAAATGAATATTCAATGGGCTCAACATGCCTCTCAGGATTTCCTTGGGGTGTCTACTTTCCAAAATTGGGTCATTTGGGGGGATTTTGTACTGCCCTGCCATTTTAGCACCTCAAGAAATGACATAGGCAGTCATAAATTAAAGGCTGTGTAAATTCCAGAAAATGTACTCTAGTTTGTAGGCACTATAACTTTTGCGCAAACCAATAAATATACACTTATTGACATTTTTTTTACCAAAGACATGTGGCTGAATACATTTTGGCCTAAATGTATGACTAAAAATTAGTTTATTGGATTTTTTTTATAACAAAAAGTAGAAAATATAATTTTTTTTCAAAATTTTCGGTCTTTTTCCATGTATAGCGCAAAAAATAAAAAACGGCAGAGGTGATCAAATACCATCAAAAGAAAGCTCTATTTGTGGGAAGAAAAGGACGCAAATTTTGTTTGGGTACAGCATTGCATGACCGCGCAATTAGCAGTTAAAGCGACACAGTGCCGAATTGTAAAAAGTGCTCTGGTCAGGAAGGGGGTAAATCCTTCCGGGGCTGAAGTGGTTAATCCATGACACATACTAATTACACAGGTTCTGAGGCCGATTTAATGCATATAAGGCACCAAGTGAGTTTAATTACCACCGTAATCAATCACAGAACCCGTGTAATTAATATGTGTCCTGGATTAAAGGGATGATGTGGAAACCCTGTAATAAGGGTGCATTATCTAAATACACATTTTTCTGTACATATACTCAAAATATCTGTCTCTCTCTCTCTCCTTATTGATAAATGTAATATTTTTTTTAGAAGGTTTATTCTAGGCACATCCGAACTGGCCACCGTGTATATATGTTGCTACTTTGATATTATATACCGTTATGGCAGCAGCTAGCTGCCATCACCCTGGTATATTTTTAAACAGTGGCCGATCCGGTTTCATATAAAAGTGGTCCCAGTGATGTATTCACCACAGGATGACTTTTATGGGCAGCAGGAGAGGTGCCACCCCTCCTCCCACCTTTTCCCGCTCATTTTCCTCACTTACCAGAGAGATCAGCAGCGGCAGAAACAATCTGTTTTTGTGTAGTGATGGGCAGGATATCAAGTGAGGGCAAGATGGCCCCCACTCAACTCTATGCCCTTGGAGGACTGGAGCAATGTCAAAGGTTACTTCTACCTGCCAGCCTTAACCACTTCCTGCCCGGCCTATAGCAGAATGACGGCCGCACAGTGGTTCAGTTATCCTGACTGGGCGTCATATGACGTCCTTTAGGATAACAGCCGCCGCTCGCCTGTGGGGGCGCACATTGCGGCGATCGGTGGTGCGGTGTGTCAGTCTGACACACCGCTACACCAATCTCGGTAAAGAGCCTCTGGCGGAGGCTCTGTACCACGTGTTCAGCTGTGTCCAATCACGGCTGATCACGATTTAAACAGGAAGAGCCAGTGATCGGCTTTTCCTCACTTGTGTCTGACATACGCGAGTAGAGGAGAGCCGATCGGCGGCTCTCCTGACAGGGGGTGCCTTTGCTGATTGTTGATCAGCACAGCCCCCCTCAGATGCCCACACTGGACCACCAGGGAAGCCCCCAGCATGTGAATGGCCAGGTACATCCCCCATGGCCATCCACATGTGCAAAAATATGCCAATTAGTGCCCACAAATGGGCACTGACTGGCACCTCTGTGGCACATTACAAAACAGGGATGCCCATCCGTGCCACCCATCAGTGCTGCCTAAAGGTGCCCATCAGTGCCACCTATCAGTGCCACCTCTTCGGTGCCCATGGGTACAGCCTTATCAGTGCCCGTCATTGAAGAAGAAAACATACTTATTTACAAAAAAATGTAACAGAAACAAAGAAAAACTTTTCTTTCCAAATTTTCGGTCTTTTTTTATTTGTTGGGCAAAAAAAAACACAGAGGTGATCAAATACCACCAAAAGAAAGCTCTATTTGTGGGAACAAAATGATAAAAAATGTAGTTTGGGTACAGTGTAGTATGACCGCGCAATTGTCATTCAAAGTGTGACAGCACAGAAAGCTGAAAATTGGCTTGGGCAGGAAGGTGTCTAAGTGCCCTGTATTGAAGTGGTTAAAGGGCCCATTTTTTTTTTTTTTTTTTAGAAATACATTTTTTTTTTTTTAATTGTTTGCAAGTGTAAATGTGAGATCTGAGGTCTTTTGGACGTTAAAGAGGCCCTGTCCTGCTTAATTCTATTACAAGGGATTTTTACATTCCTTGTAATAGGAATAAAAGGGTTTCCCAAAAATAAACTCACTTAAAGCGGAGTTCCACCAAAAAACAAAAAATTAAAACAGCAGCTACAAATACTGCACCTGCTGACTTTTAATATACACTTACCTGTCCTGGGCACCCGCGATGTTGGCACCCGAAGCCAATCTGTCCCTCGTATCTCGGGTGCTGCCGCTGCCATCTTCGGTAAGGGAATCAGGAAGTGAAGTCTTGTGGCTTCACTTCCAGGTTCCCTACTGTGCATGCGTGAGTCGCACTGCACAATCCCACTGGTCCCTGCTGTCTTCTGGGACCTGTGTGTTTCCCAGAAGACAGCGGGGGGGATGAAGAAGGCATCGGATGTAACGTAGGTTGCCAGGAAGTGTGAGCAAAGACCAGTATTGCACAGGTATCTGCTCCCTCCTCCCCCCTGAAAGGTGCCAAATGTGACACTGGAGGGGCAGAAGATTCCGAAAAGTGGAAGTTCCATTTTTGGGTGGAACTCCGCTTTAAAGGCACAGTGGAAAATTCAAAAGTAAAATAAACAAGATTTTTCATATTTTTTTTTTTAAAGCGCCCTATCCCTCCCAGCTCACGCACAGACGCAAACGCATATGTAAACATGTTCAATCCACACATGTGAAGTATCGGCACAAATGTTAGAGTGGGAGCAATAATTCTAGTACTAGACCTCCTCTGTAACTCTAAACAGGCAACATGTAAACATTTTTAAAGCGTCGCCTATAGAGATTTTCAAGTACTGTCATTTTTCCCCATTCCACGAGCATGCGCAATTTTAAAGTGTGACATGTCAGGTATATATTTACTTGTGTAACATCATCTTTCACATTCTATTAAAAGTTTGGGGTAACTTTACTGTTTTCTTATTTTATTCTAAAATGTGAATTTTTACAACAAATGCATTTGGAAAACCGTTGCACAAATATGTTGTGGCATAAATGATTACAATGATCTCCATTGTATTCTTTAGGGCCTCTGCTTAAAAAAATATATAATGTTTCGGGGTTCAAATTCATTTTTGAGCCCAAAAAAAAAGATTTTAACTTGTAAACAACAAATGTCAGAAATAGGCCCAGTCCTTAATTGGCTAGACACATTACATATTTATGGTCACAATCTGCATAAATGTATGCCCATGCTGTGTGTGTGTGTTTTTTTAATATATATTCTAAAATATATACAGTATATATATATATATATATATATATATATATATATATATATATATATATATATATATATGCATCATATGTAGATTTATAGAGATAGAAAGATCAAGAGGAATTGCTATAATTTTTTTTGAAAAAAATACATGACATATGATGGCTAATTCCAATATAGATAGATCATTCTTTTTTTGGGGGCGGGGGACTACCCATAGACACACATGATCACACAGATAATATGCTGGAAATACTCCCCTCTGTGTGAGCAATGTATTTTTCACGCTTGTTAAAAAAAAAAAAAAAAAAAAAGGGGGTTACAACATTACCACCATTGTGGTTTCTTCAAGAACTAAAGTTCTGAGGGCCAGATGCAGTTCCATGCGCTTTTTTTCTGCACTAAAAATGCATGCACAGTGTTTTTCATGTATTCCAATGGCTCTAGTTCACACCAATGCAGTCAGCTCCAGTCAGCTTTTGCACTGGAAACTGACTTGAACTGACTTCACTGGTGTAAAATAGAGCCATTTGAATACATTGAAAACACTGCATGCTTTTTTAGCCTGGGTTCACACTTATGCAAATTTAGGCTGGATTCACACCTATGGCATTTTTAGTGCTTTTTGCATTTTTCAGATTTGCACCACAGAATGTGTTCCATAGGAAACCATTCTAAATGGACTGTACTACAAATCTGCAAAATGTATGGGGAAAAGAATTTCTCAGATAGAAGGTTTGTTTTACACATCAAGCAATCAGATTGCACAGTGTATGGGAAATGAATTTCTCAGATAGAAGAATCGTTTCACACATCAAGCAATCAGATTGCACAGTGTATGGGAAATGAATTGCTCAGATAGAAGAATCGTTTCACACATCAAGCAATCAGATTGCACAGTGTATGGGAAATGAATTGCTCAGATAAAGGTTCGTTTCACACATCAAGCAATCAGATTGCACAGTGTATGGGAAATGAATTGCTCAGATAGAAGAATCGTTTCACACATCAAGCAATCAGATTGCACAGTGTATGGGAAATGAATTGCTCAGATAAAGGTTCGTTTCACACATCAAGCAATCAGATTGCACAGTGTATGGGGAAATGAATTGCCCAGAATGCACAATACCAATGATTATAGACTATCACCATAAAATTCACAATTACAAGCCCAGGGAACATCCGCACAGTTGTTGATTGGAGGAAGATCTCTAGAATGAATATTGAGTTGTTTCAAAAAGAAGTGAATGAATGGAATAAAACTGGAAGCAATATTCTCCATGTGATAAGGAAAGGCTCATTAACATGATCAGCATTACAATGAGCAAGTGCCCGATGTCTGTTCTGTATTTAAGAATGTGTCTGCACCCGTGCGTGCAACGATTCCGCAAATCCGGAGCAAATCACCAGCTGGTTTCTATTACTTTAAGTATGCGCCAAGTCGCAATAACTATTCCTACTCACGCAAATGCGCCAACATGTTCGTAAATCAGCCCCATAATGTTCATCTTAAAGGTTATTCTAATATCAGCAGAGATAATTCAAATGATAGATATATTAACCAAAACGAATGGAATGGATAGCAGGATTAAAATAGTGTCCTGGAATGTTCGGCGATTAAATAACAAATTTAAGAGGGCCACAGTGTTCCAATATCTCAGGCAGGTAAAGCCACATATCGTTCTCCTTCAGGAAACCCACCTGGAAGGAAATAGGATCCTCTCTTTGCGCAGACCCTGGATACAGAGGTCATTTCACTCCTCCTACTCCACTTATGCAAGAGGAACATCTATACTGATTAGTAAGGCAATTGCATGTACAATTCACCAGGTGATCACTGATCCGGGAGGACGATATGTGGCGCTTGTATTAGAAGTGGCGTTTCAAAAATTATTATTGGTGAACGTTTACCTACCCCCACCTTTTCAGGTACAATTGTTATATGATCTATTGGTGACTCTGGCTCCACACATGAATTTACCTATGTTAATTTTGGGTGACTTTAATGCCATCATGGATTTAACATTGGATTTGTCTAATGCAAATAGGCCAGCTTCAGTGGAGCTTTGTTCCTGGGCATCTGTAGCAGGGTTAACCGAAATGTGGAGGTGGAAGCATCCGGAAACAGTGTCATATTCCCATCTGTCTTCCACGCACAAATCTTCCACCAGAATAGATTTAGTGTTTGGGAATGCCTTCATTCTGAACAATCTATATGAAGCAGAGTACCTGGCTGGTGGGACCTCTGATCATAATCCACTGTTGGTTACTCTGGCCTTCCCCTCCGGGGGACGGAAGGGGGGTTGGAGGTTGGCTCCGGGTTGGTTGAAGGAAGAACAGGTTAATACTCAGATTCAGGCTGCAATGGATACAATCTGGGCAACCAATGTTAACACAGCTGACCCACCTATAGTCTGGGATACTTTTAAAGCAGTGTCAAGAGGTGAATTCATATCAGCAATAAAAGCAGCCAGAAAAGAACATAATGAGCAATGTGAAATTCTTTTGGCCAAAGAGCGGGAGTGTGCAAAACTTCAGGCAGACTCTCCCTCAGAGGCTAATTACGCATTCTTATTGGGTTGTAGAAGGTCAGTGGAACTACACTTCGCAGACTTAGCACATACGGAGGCGAGGCAACGGACAGAGAGTATTTTTGCTGAGGGCGACAAAAATGGCAAACTATTGGCCAATCTGACAGCTGACCAAAAGATACCAGTTAACATCCCAGTAATAAAAAATAGTCTAGGGGCCCTAATTTCAGATCCAGTGGGAATTCTGGGTGAATTTGTAAATTTCTACAAATTTCTATGCTCGCCTATCCCGCCTTATGATTTGGTAGAGTTAGAAGAGCTATTACAGAGTCTTTCAATGCCAAAACTGATGGACACAGACATTGCTCAGCTAGATGAACATATCTCTGATTTAGAAATTGAGGCTGCCATACTTGCCTTCCCTCCTCGGAAAGCTCCTGGTCCAGACGGCTTCCCCACCGATTTTTATAAGCACTATATGTCACAACTGGCCCAAAGACTGAACTTATTGTATGCACACTGTTGGGAACATGGAGCATTGCCGGCCTCAATGATGGAAGCATATATGATGCTTCTTCTGAAGCCTGGCAAGGACCCTCAGGTATGCTTCTCATATCGTCCTATAGCATTGCTTAACATGGATCTCAAGAACTTAGCTAAAGTGCTGGCTACAAGATTGGCCAGGATTATTCCGACCCTGGTGGATATTGACCAAACAGGTTTTATGCCTGGCATGTTAACAGATACAAACATAAGGAGATTGTTCACACATTTACAGATGGATAATACAGAGTTTCCTGCCAGAGTTATTGTCTCCATCGACATTGAAAAAGCCTTTGACTCTGTAGACTGGCAATATATGCACGCAGTGTTGAAGGCAATGGGGTTCGGTCCTGGTATTTGTCGGTGGGTCACACTACTTTATGGTGCGCCGAAGATGGCGGTTAGGCTGGGTACCCTGGTCTCTGAGTTTTTCCAAATAGGAAGAGGCACCAGACATGGGTGTCCGCTTTCCCCTTTTCTCTTAGCCTTAATGATGGAACCTGTTGTCAGGGCACTTAGGCAATCTGGGAATGTAGGAGCATTTCAGGTGGGATCTATAAAAGAATGCATTGCATTATATGCTGATGACATGCTTTTGTTTCTCAAGGATTCTGGACCCTCTCTCAGGGCTGCCCTTTCGATTTTAGACAAATTTTCTACCTTTTCGGGTCTGAGAGCAAACTGGAGTAAGTCATCAATTCTACCACTGGGCACGGCAGCTAAGGAACTACTAGATGATACATTACCGCTTCAATGGGTCTCCTCAATAACTTACCTTGGGGTTAAAATAACAGCCAATATTCATGACTATATGTCCCTAAACCTACTGCCATTAGTAAATAGACTTAAGCAAAAGACAACAGCATGGAAGAATCTACCCCTCTCACTGTTGGGTAGAGTAAGCCTTATTAAAATGAAATTCCTCTCGGTAATTTTGTATTTCCTACGTCATTCCCCATTGTGGATTTCAAAATCCTTTTTTAAATCACTAAATAGCATAATAGGGTCATTCCTATGGTCACCGCAATCGCCACGTATAAGCATCAAAATATTACAAGAGCCATGGGGTCAAGGGGGACTAGCATTACCTGACTCGTAGAAATACTATTTGGCTGGACAGATGGTGTTCGCCAGAAGATGGCTGACAGCAGATGATGGTAATTCCGCTACGGTTGTAGAGGCAGCACATCTGGGGTCATACGAAAGTTTAAAAATGGCCCTGTATAGGGGCCTGAAATCTTGTTTGCCCCTGACGGACTCAATGAAGGCAACGATTAAGGCATGGGAAACTACTACCACCTTGATGTCCCCTAGCTACACGGGAGTTACTCCTTCGGCCCCACTATGGATGAACCCGAAACTCCCACATTTTTTTCTCCCTTCCTGACCCCATGATCTGGGCATGCAAGGGTGTTAAGTATTGAATGACATTACTAGAATATTTACCATCAGCACTAGAAAACCTCTTAACAGAAGAGGAATTGGCCAAGCCTCTGTCATCAGTGTACAAATCTCTCTTTAAAAAAACACCTTTGGGAATCATCAAATGTAGAGAACGGTGGGAGAAAGAAATTGCTGACATTCAGGGAGAGGATTGGGACGATATGTGGGACCATCCCTTTAAATATCTAGTCTCAGCAAGGGACTGTCTAATCCACTTTAACCCCCCTGGCGGTATTCCCTAATCTGGCTCGGGTTGGATTTTTCATACCAAAAGCGGTATCCCCGAGCCAGACTCGGGCTTGCATCGCAGGATCCAGGAAGAGCATACTTACCTTGTCCCCTGGATCCTGCGATGTCTCCCCGCTGTGATCAGCGAGCCGCTGTGTCTCGCTCGATTCACAGTGCCGAGCTCCGTTCCCTGCGAGCGTTGCGACGCACGGGGATGGAGTTCGGCAGTAAATTCAAAAGTGAAACACATAGTATAGATACAGCATACTGTAATCTTACAGATTACAGTACTGTATCAAATAACTACACATCCCCTTTGTCCCTAGTGGTCTGCCCAGTGTCCTGCATGCAGTTTTATATATATAAAACTGTTCTTTCTGCCAGGAAACTGGAGTTTGTCCATAGCAACCAAAACTGTCTCTTTAAATCAAAAGTGCTTTTAGACCAGCTAGAAAAAAGCGATAATAAATTAGAATCACTCGCAGAATTGATCGATAGTGATTTGTGGGGAAATCCGTCACCAAACACTAAAAGTAACAAAAGCGACAATTCTGCAACTGAGCAAATTTCAGTGTTTTTGATTTGATTACATTATTATATAATTTTTATTATTATTATATTATTATTTGTTATAATTATTTATAGTTATTTATTATATTATAATTTTTTATTTAGTTTTTCAAACTTTATCATACCCGGGATGTCTACTAGACTCTTGTTTGGACAGATTTAAGTGAACTATTCCTAAGAATTACAGGCCTACAATATAAAACGCCAAATTTCTGTGCAAAATAATTGTACCGCTTTCAGCACCTAAAATCAGAAAGAATCATACCGCCAGGGAGGTTAAGTTCCTTCACCGAGTATATTTTACGCCCGCTAGGTTGTCACGCATATATCCAACAGCTAGCAGTCAGTGTAGGAGATGCTCTCACGCCCCAGCTGACGCAGAGCATATCTTCTGGAGTTGCACACAAATTCAAATATTCTGGTCAGGAATTACAGAATGTCTGGCAGAGGTACTTAGCACCCCAGTTCCAATGACGCCAAGAGTCTGCTTAATTGGGTTGGTGGAGGAGGTGGTTCCATCTCGTGCTCATCGCACTTTATTAAATATTGGATTATTCTATGGTAGGAAAGCTATACTATTAAATTGGAAAAAAAAAACGTTGCTCCCACCTTGTCTTACTGGAAAAAAATGGTTAACTCAGTCATTCATTTATATAAAGCAACCTATAGATCTAGAGGTTGTGAAAAGAAGTTCAACAAGGTATGGCAGGCCTGGTTAAATTCCACGGTTACAGTGGGATAATCAAGAGAAAAAATGTCTACTTAGGTGGTTAATAGAGTTAGAAAATTAATATTCTGATAATCTGATTGATAGATGAAGTCTCTGTTGATAAATTAAGTGTGTTATTCTGCCATAAGGTATTGGATATCAGAGGGATTTGATCATAAGGCTATGCTCCAATCATAAGGTGCACAGTGTTATTATTATTTCTGTACTTTTCTTTTGTATGGCGACTGGTCGGGATGGTGGGTGGGGGGAGGGAAGGATGGGAGTTAGGTTGAACTATGTTAGTGTTGTTTCAGGCCCTGCATGGCCGACCCTGGCAAGGCATGTTACCTTCCAGTGCTTATATGTCTGTGTTAAAAATCAATAAAAAGAAATAAAAAAAAAAAAAGAATTTGTAATACACTTTCTTGCTTCTTAGACACAGAGTTTTCAGTCTATGATGACCTTCACCGCCAGATAAGAAGCAACAGTTTACTCCCTTTTTGCTCAGAGAAATGGACAGTCTTATTTAGCTGGTCTGATCCAGTACCGTCATAGCGGCCCCCGTGTTTTATTTTGCTTTCTATCAGTCACATGATGTAACCAACCATTTAACTGTTTCCTTGTTACTAAGAATATATGAATGCTGATTGGACTAAACTATACGATCACACTTATAACACACATAGAACTTATGCATATTCATACGTATATAATGTTAAACTTGATGTTTGTACAGCAGAAACACTTTCACTTTACTGCTTTATTGAGAACTGTGTATTGTTTTTCTCCACTGCAGTGCATGGAATAAAAGCACCGTTTCATTATCTTTAAGATCTGGGCTCACTGTTGTCTCATCATCTAAATGTCTTGTTTAGAGACCCCCTAACCTGATTTTACAGAATGGTGCCGTGACTCGTATACAGTCCAGTGGTCTCCTGGCCAGAGAGACAAGAAACTCACGTTGAGCAGACAATTGGCCACGGTAAGAAACTGTTATTCTTACTTATTCTGCTCTCCATGGTGAGTAATTAGTGTCTGGGGTCCATTGGCTGGAGGAGTCTTATGCTGTTGTTGAGATGATGAGATTAAGGTAAAAGTAAGTGTAAACTAGAGTAATGTTGATGTTACACAATTTGACCCAAATAGCTCCTTTACTATACCTGTTTCAGAAATAATAGAGCCAATAATAATTATCAATGTTGATGTTTTGTTTCTATGCTTGTGAAAAAATTATTCCTCAAAAAATGGGACTTTAAATGGACGTCAGGCAGTAAGGAGTATAAAAATTACAAAATGTATTATGCAATACATAAATTACAACATGAAACACATATAACCAATGATAAAAACATATGTAAGGGAAATAAGTAGGGAAACCAGCTGGAGGAAGGAAGGAGGCTCGCAAATGAGTGTCCAACGCATTTCGGTTGCACATATAGTGCAGATCTTCCTCAGGAACCATGCGGCCTTCAACACTCTGAATGCTGTGATTCTATGAGTGTAATAAAATATGAACATCATGCACAGAATATAATTGTACATTCAATGAATACATTTTTTTATACAGCAATTTGTCAAAACTTCCTTTTACACAGCTGGAAATACTGACCCCAAACAGAAAAATGATTTCACCAGCAGCAGAAAAAGATACTCAAGTACTGGGATTGAAGTATTCGTCCGGGCCAGGTTGGGAGCGCCACCCCAAATATCATAGATCAGTCTGTGCTCCCAGAGTTGCTCATAGTCATTGAAGGGGATTAGCTACAAAATGTAGTGTCCAGCTAGATGTAACAATACATATACAAATAAAGATTAGCCTTCAAAAAACATGTAAAAGAAAAAGAAAAAGGGGGGAGGAGAGAAATATAAAGGGATGTGTCAAAGGATGTAGTAGTGTTTAATTTTTAAGAGGTAGGGTCATACCTTGTTTTTGAAAAAATGTGTGTGTGTGTGTATATATATATATAATGTCTCATGGAGGGTATAGCCAACCAGAGCAGGGTTCCCGTATTATGCAATGGAACTGTGTCCAAATGAGATCATATAAGGAAAAGCCCTGTAATTTTTATCCTCATGGTCAACTACCTAAAAAAATAACGATTGTCACCATCCAGAGAAAGAAACCAGAGAAGACCATGAATAGGTAAGTGAATCCCTGCAGACCAACAGAGTAGTGGTCCAGAGTTCATAACCATATATATACAATTATGGTGTTGAAAATAGTAGGTAACTTGCCTTTGTAGGTGGAATGGAAATGTATGGTCTGTCAGCTGCAAAGCCAGATAGACTGAACAGTGGCAAACATCTACCTTATATTAGTACTACCATTAGCAGTCAATTGGGATCAGCTGGTCTATTCCTGGACCATCATCTGATAACCAATGGCGCCAAAAATGGACCAATCAAAGCGCTGTGTGTCCATGGCGTGAACTGTCCCCCTGACAATAGTTGGGTCATGTGACACAGTTTTGTCCCTTGATCTATTAGTGTCATCATGTCAGCGTTGTACTGCACATTAGATATAACAAAAAGCACAGCGCTGGATATAAATGCAAAAATACAACAAAAATTGATATTACTATTAAAGCACCAACAACTTTCATATGTGGTAAAATAAAAAAATAAAAATAAACAATAACATGAATGCTTCACTATAGTGATATATATGCGTGAACAATAACATGGATGCTTTACTATAGTGATATATATGCGTGACTATTCCCAGTTTTTTATCCACACATTTAGAAAAAGTCCAAAGATGCAAAAATTATGTCAAAACAAATGTCCAAAAAAGCAATTAAATGTGACTTTCTATGAATAATAAATCCGTGACTGCACATTGGCTATACACCGGATGCGCCGTCACATTGCCGCATGGAACCATAGCAACAGAGGGATCCGCAACACGATCCATCTCTGTCGTTGCGTGGGCATCGCGCAGCGTGATGACATCACGCTGCGTGATTGTGTCATCGTGCGACGGCATGCAATAACATATATTGCATACTGGAACGATACTACATTACAGTGCATAGCCCATGCAAAGAAAGAAAATATACCGCTGTTCTGTTCTCGCTACACGTTTTGTCCCTGGCATGTATGTAGCTTAACATACAGTTTAAACCTTGAATCCTACAATAACCAGACTGTCTGTAACTTTGTATCTTTATTACAATGAACAGGTGGTGGTCATATAAGAATAGGATGATATGGTAAAACTAGAAATAAACAGACAAATGAACATTAGGGATGAGCTTCGAGTTCGAGTCGAACTCATGTTCGACTCGAACATCGGCTGTTCGCCAGTTCGCCGAACAGCGAACAATTTGGGGTGTTCGTGGCAAATTCGAAAGCCGCTTAGCACCCTTTAAAAGTCTATGGGAGAAATCAAAAGTGCTAATTTTAAAGGCTTATATGCATGGTATTGTCATAAAAAGTGTTTGGGGACCCGGATCTTGCCCCAGGGGACATGTATCAATGCAAAAAAAAGTTTTAAAAACGGCCATTTTTTTGGGAGCAGTGATTTTAATAATGCTTAAAGTGAATCAATAAAAGTGTAATATTCCTTTAAATTTCGTACCTGGGGGGTGTCTATAGTATGCCTGTAAAGGGGTGCATGCTTCCTGTGTTTAAAACAGTCTGACAGCAAAATTACATTTCAAAGGAAAAAAAGTCATTTAAAACTACTCGCAGCTATTAATGAATTGCCGGTCCCGACAATACACATAAGAGTTCATTGATAAAAACTGCATGGGATTTCCCCACAGGGGAACCCCGAACCAAAATTTTAAAAAAACTGGCGTGGGGGTCCCCCTAAATTCCATACCAGGCCCTTCAGGTCTGGTATGGATTTTAAGGGGAACCCCACGCCAGAATTAAAAAAAATTGGCGTGGGGTCCCCCCAAAAATCCATACCAGACCCTTATCTGAGCACACAACCTGGCAGGCCGCAGGAAAAGTGGGTGGAAGAGAGAGCCCCCCCTCCTGAACCGTACCAGGCCACATGCCCTCAACATTGGGAGGGTGCTTTGGGGTAGCCCACCAAAGCACCTTGTCCCAATGTTGATGAGGACAAGGGCCTCATCCCCACAACCCTTGGCCGGTGGTTGTAGGGATCTGTGGGCGGGGGGCTTATCGGAATCTGGAAACCCCCTTTAACAAGGGGACCACCAGATCCCCCCCCTGTTTGAAATGGTAAGGGGACCATTTCACAAAAAAAGTGTCAAAAATGTTAAAAATGACAAGAGACAGTTTTTGACAATTCCTTTATTTAAACTCCTCTTTTTTCCATCTTCTATCTTCTTTCGGTTTCTTTCTCCATCTTCTTCTTCCTCTGATCCTCTGCTTATTTCTCCGGTGTTCTCGTCCGCTATCTTCCTCCGCGACATCTTCTTCTTTTCATCTTCTTCTCTTCATTTTCTTTTCTTACCGCTCCGCATCCATGATTGGATGGGAGGCTCCCGCTGTGTGACTCTTCTCATCTTCTGACGGTTCTTAAATAATGGAGGGCGGGGCCACCCAGTGACCCCGCCCCCCTCTGACGCACGGGGACTTGACGGGGACTTCCCTGTGGCATTCTCCATGATGTCAGTGGGGGTCACCTGTTACATAATGGGGTTCTAACATTCGTGCAAAGTTTTGGTCTGTTCGCAAGTTCCGGTGCGAACCGAACCGGGGGGTGTTCGGCTCATCCCTAATGAACATATATAAGAATTAAATGAAAATAACAAATGTCTACTAGGTATACAAGTAAACAATCTTTAGCATACCAGCGATGCTGCCTTAGAAGGATTGGGATTTCCTCTGAACATGTGGTGCAGGCTTAGCTGGCTCCATCCAGACTGTCCTCGTGGAAAAGATGAAAGAGTTGTAATAGGAAGTGGGCTAGTTCCTGGTGATATGGCAGGAAATGTCTATTAACCATAGAACACTACCCATCAATAGTCTTTTGTTAAGAGTGGCATCTAGTGGGCAATGTTGATATTGCAAGTCTAGAATATATTATTTTTTCGTTATACAAAAATGATACAAAACAAGGTCAATACCATAGAACATATAGACCTATAGAAAAGTCCAGAATATGGGGCCAGACTTATACAGGGACCTATAAAGCTACCGTCCAATGACTTAAGGCAAATGAGTAAAATAGAGCATGGGAGCACAGTGGATCCAGAACCCAGAAGCCCCCAAGGTGGCCCACAAGGATAAATCTTAAAAATACAGAGGTTACAAACCCAGTCCCCCAAAAGAAAAAGGGAGGGGGAAAAAAGAGTAAAGGTCAAGTGCTAATCAGAAATGTTGACTTTATTTCCAAATTCGTAAGGCGGAACAAATCGAATACCAAATATAACAGGAAAAGATACACAAATAGTCTCTAAATCATGATCAGGAGACCTAAAGACCAATATCCATGGTAACAGTATTTTATTGTAAAGGGGATACATGGAAATCAACTTATATTTTTGTGGATCATGGCAATTCAGGACTAGGGATGAGCCGAACACCCCCCTGCGAACGGACCGAAAGTTTGCGCAAACTTTAGAACCCCATTAAAGTCTATGGGACTCGATGTTCGAAATCAAAAGTGCTAATTTTAAAGGCTATTGTCCTATTGTCCTAAAGGCTATTGAGTTATTGTCCTAAAAAGGGTTTGGGGACCCAAGTTCTGCCCCAGGGGACATGTATCAATGCAAAAAAAGTTCTAAAAACGGACGTTTTTTCGGGAGCAGTGATTTTAATGATGCTTAAAGTGAAATATTCCTTTAAATATCGTACCTGGGGGGTGTCTATAGTATGCCTGTAAAGTGGCACGTGTTTCCCGTGCTTAGAACAGTCCCTGCACAAAATGACATTTTTAAAGGAATAAAAGTCATTTAAAACTGCTTGCGGCTTTAATGTAATGTCGGGTCCCGGCAATATGGATGAAAATCAGTGAGACAAACAGCATGGGTACCCCCCCAGTCCAATACCCCCCCAGGCCAGACCAGGCTAAAAAAGGAAAGGCGTAGGGTCCCCAGGCCCTATATACTCTGAACAACAGTATACAGGTGGTGCAAACAAGACAAGGACTGTAGGCTTGTTGTTAAGTAGGATCTGTTTGTAATTTTGAACTGGTACATTTTTAAAGTGTAACTCTAGCCAAAAAAATCTATTTTTAAGCTTTTTGGAAAACATAGGGAAGGGTTATTACCCCTGTGACATTTGTTTTGCTGTCTGTGCACCTCTTTAGAAGATTTCACCTCACTTTCTGTCCCAATGACAAATGTTTTTTGAAAATTTGGGGTTTTTAGTGAAACAAGGATTGGTGATAAAGCATCAGTTAAGAGGAGACACGTTTTTCCCATATTAACTCTTATGCCCCGTACACACGGTCGGATTTTCCGATGGACATTGTCCGATCGGAGCGTGTTGTCGGAAATTCCGACCGTGTGTGGGCTCCATCGGACATTTTCCATCGGATTTTCCGACATACAAAGTTGGACAGCAGGAGATAAAATTATCCGACAACAAAATCCGATCGCGTCAATTCCGACCGTGTGTGGCCTGTTCCGACGCACAAAGTGCCACGCATGCTCAGAAGAAATTCCGACACGGGACAGCTCGTTCTGGTAAACTTAGCGTTCGTAATGGATACAGCATTTTCGTCACGCTGCAATGTTAAAAATGGTTTAATACAGCGCACTCTCTTCTTCTTTATAATGTGACAAGAATGAAGTCGTTTTGATGCTCATATTCACACACACTTCTCACAAACTTCTTTCGTTACTATTTATCGGGATTCCCTCAATATATTTTGATTTCTCACATCTGACAACATATTTTTTTTTTTTTTTGTTACTTTAATGTAGAATCTTTTTTTGTGTTTCTCTTTTTTAATTTTTTTTTTTTGGTGATTTTGATTTGTACTCCCGAAAATTTTTGTGTGTTTTTTGTGACAAGTTCCCACAACACCATTGATATGTTGTTCTATTTAATCTGTAGGAGATTGTTTGTTTGTTGTTGTTGTCTCTTGTTAATTTCACAATTTATGTTAGAAATATACCTGAATCGTCACCAACAAACTGTCCTTTTTGGATGAAAACACACACAGGAGAGTAGAATTTACCTAAAAATATTTTATTAAGGGGTCACAACTATAAACAAAGAGGGAGGCAACGCTGGAGAAACTGCAGAAGTGGGTGAAGCCTTGGACCCCCAGGGCAGACATCAATTATTTAAAAGCAAAATTGGTGGCCTGAGGAGTCCTTATCTAAGGGAAGGCAGTCTGGTCCAGAAGTCCCAGAGATCCGGAAAGCAGCAGATGACATGTGTGTTCCCAGGCTGTGGTCATACGAGAGACTGCATCTTCTGTCAGACCAGACTGAACCCAGGGCAATCACTCTTTGGTCTTCTTTCCACGCTTCCTTCCAGCCTTTGGCTGTGGTGGTGGAGTTGTGGCAGCAGGAGGAGGAGGAGGAGGAGGATCGTCCATCTCAATGACATCCGTCTTGTGTGTCAGTTCCCCACTCTCCCCCTTACGTAGGACTTTATAAATCAGGTCCTCAGAGATCTTGCGTTGGCCCTCCTGCATGCCCTGCAATTTGGTGGCAGCCATGCAGGCAAAGGCCTCTTCAGGACTGGGGAAGGCTCTGAGGGACGCCGAAGCCTCCTGGATCAGCCTGTATACTGAATCCTGCAAGGACTGGGAGTGGCCTTCCTGGCCCTTTAGTATGGCAGGTGGAGGGTAGGAACCTGAGACTCAGTCAGGCTGCGACTTGTCCCAGGCTTCTCTTGGCTGACACTTAGCCCCGCCTCCTCCTGGCTGCCACTAATCCCCGCCTCCTCCTGGCTGACACTAATTCCCGCCTCCTCCTGACTGCCACATTCCACAGCCTCCTCCTGGCTGAGGTCTTCCTGTGTATGAAAAAGGGACATAGTTTTAGTTTTTTTTACATCAATCACACTCAATTTTAACCTCCTGACTGCTGCAAATTGAATGTTAACAAATATAACAAACTATCCTTCTGAGCCCAGCATTTTGCATTCTTGTCCCAATTTTGGGTGCCCACTACTGTCTATTGATATGTAAAACACTTTTTTTAATCAGCAATTAATGATCAATAATAACATCTATAGTAAACATAATTTCTTTATTGCCTAGAAATCTGTAGAAGAATGCTATACCTGACTCCAGCTGGGCTCCTCCACTTCTTCCTGGCTGGAAGTCCCAGGTTGGACATCAGAAGCCTCAGCTGGTATGGAAGGAAGCGTGGAAGGAAGAGTGGAGAGGGATTCCCTGACTTCAGTGTGGTCTGACAGAAATCGCAGTCTCTCATAGTACCACAGCCTGGGGACATAAATGTCATCTGCTGCAGCTCCGGACCTCTGGGAATCTGTGACCTTCTTGCGCTCCCTCAGATATGTGCTCCTCAGGCCACCAATTTTAGCTTTTAAATAGGGTATGGTTGCTGTGGGGACCACCGGCTTCACCAACTCCAGCAGTTTCTCCAGCGCTGCCTGCCTCTTCTGTTTGTGATTATAGTGGGGGTGTCTCACTTGCCACAGACAGGGCAGCTCCCTGTACTTGTCTATGAACAGGGGCAGGAAATTGTGGTCGTTGAACCCATCCATTTTCTCTGCAAGACACAACACAAGACAAACCCTAATGTCAGGCCAAACTCCCCTAATCTTGTTACAATATAGGCTTCCATTTCGAAGCAGTATAGGCCCAAGTTTAGATCCTACCTTCGTTATCACGATCGGCGCCTCTGATGCTCCTTCCTCCGCTCACAGATCGTACCTAAGACGTGCGCGTTACGATTTATACACACTGCGCATGCGTATAACTCCGCTCGCCCCTGACGTTCTTTCTATTCTATTCCCCGCCCCTTTTCGTTCGGCGCAGTGGAGGAAGAGCACATGGCGGATAGACAGCAGGATCGTGCTAAGTACAGCAACGAGGAGGAGGAGGAGGAAAGGCCGGAGCCTAAAACGTCCCGATCCAGAAGGAGATTAACCACTTGACAACTGGGCACTTAAACCCCCTTCCTAACCAGACCAATTTTCAGCTTTTGGTGCTCTCACATTTTGAATGACAATTACTCAGCCATGCAACACTGTATCTATATGAATTTTTTGTCCTTTTTTTCACACAAATGGAGCTTTCTTTTGGTGGTATTTAATCACCGCTGGGTTCTTTATTTTTTGCACCGTAAAAGAAAAAAGACCGAAAAATCTGTAAAAAAATGCATTTTTCTTCATTTCTGTTATAATATTTTGCAAATTAGTAATTTTTCTTCATATATTTTGGCCAAAATTTATACCGCTACATATCTTTGGTAAAATTAACCCAAATCGGTGGATATTATTTGGTCTTTGTGAAAGTTATAGAGTCCGAAAGCTATGGTGCGAATATCTGAAAATTGATCACACCTGAAGTACTGACGGCCTATCTAATTTCTTGAGACCCTAACATGCCAGAAAAGTACAAATACCCCCCAAATGACCCCTTTTTGGAAAGAAGACATTCCTAGGTATTTAGAAAGATGCATGTTGAGATTTTTGAAGTTGTCATTTTTTCCCACAATTCTTTGTAAAATCAAGGTTTTTTTTTTACTTTTTTTTTCCCACAAAATTGTCATATTAGCAGGTTATTTCTCACACACCACATATGCATACTACAAATTACACCCCAAAACACATTCTGCTATTACTCCCGAGTACGGCGATACCACATGTGTGAGACTTTTACACAGCATGGCCTCATACAGAGGCCCAACATGCAGGGGAGCACCTTCAGGCGTTCTGGAGCACCCAGGCCAATTCTGACATTTCTCTCCTACATGTAAAAATCATCATTTATTTGCTAGAAAATTACATAGAACCCCAAAACATTATATATGTTTTTTAGCAAAGACCCTAGAGAATACAATGGCGGTCGTTGCAACTTTTTATCTTGCACGGTATTTGCGCAGCAATTTTTTTAACGCGTTTTTTTTGGGAAAAAAACTGTTTTGTGCTTTACAAAAACCAAAACAGTAAAGTTAGCCCAATGTTTTTGCATAATGTGAAAGATGAAGTTATACTGAGTAAATAGATACCCAACATGTCACCTTTCAAAATTGCACACGCTTGTGGAATGGCGCCAAACTTTGCTACTCAAAAATCCCCATAGGCGACGCTTTAAAATTTTTTACTGGTTACATGTTTTGAGTTACAGAGGAGGTCTGGGGCCAAAATTATTACTCTCACTCTACCGATCGCAGCGATACCTCACATGTGTGGTTTGAACACGGTTTTCATATGTGGGCAGGACTTATGTATGCGTTCGCTTCTGCATGCGAACACGCAGGGACAGGGGCGCTTTAAATTTTTTTTTTTTTTTTATTGTTCATTTTACTTTATTTATTTTAGTTTGATGCTTTTTTTCAAAAAAAAATTTTTTGACCACTTTTATTCCTATTACAAGGAATATAAACATCCTTGTAATAGGAATATGGCATGACAGGTCCTCTTTACAGTGAGATATGGGGTCAATAAGACCCCACATCTCACCTCTAGGCTGGGAAGCCTGAAATAAAAAAAAAAAAAAAAAAAACGATCCTGGCTTCGATCGTAGCGGTGAGTCGGTAGAAGCACGGAGGGGGGGGGAACATCCCCTCTCGCCTCCCATAAGAAGGATTAAGCAGTGGAACAGCTGCTATGATCGTTCTCATGGTGTAGGGAATCGCCGGCTGAAAAAGCCGATATCTGAATGATGCCTGTAGCTACAACCATCATTCAGATATCTCCGCACAAAGTCAAGGACGTTGTATGACGGCCGGTGGGCGGGAAGTGGTTAAAACGCATTTTTTTTTTAACACAAAGTTGTCCATTTATACAATATTTCTACCACATAACAAGTACATACCAAAAATGACACCTCAAAATAGATTCCCCTGCTCCTCCTGAGTACGGCGATACCACATGTGTGAGACTTCCACAGCCTGGCCACATACAGAGGCCGAGCATGGCTCGGTATGGCGGGGTATTGCGGAGTATGGCGGGGTATGGCGGGGTATTGGGGAGTATGGCGGGGTATGGCGGGGTATTGCGGAGTATGGCGGGGTATTGCGGAGTATGGCGGGGTATTGCGGAGTATGGCAGAGTATGGCGGAGTATGGCGGGGTATGGCAGAGTATGGCGGGGTATGGCGGAGTATGGCGGGGTATGGCGGGGGCATGGCGGGGTATGGCGGGGGCATGGCAGAGTATGGCGGGGGCATTGCAGGGTATGGCGGGGGCATTGCAGAGTATGGCGGGGCATTGCAGAGTATGGCGGGGGCATTGCAGAGTATTGCGGGGGAATTGCAGAGTATTGCACAGCATTGCAGAGTATTGTGGGGGCATTGCAGAGTATGGCGGGGGCATTGCAGACCCCCCGGGATCCGTGATGCGCCGGGTCCTCTGGACCCGGCGGTCACGGATGTGTTCGGGTGCGCGCCCCATGGGGCGCGCGAGAGGGGAATTCTGGGAGGACGTCATAGTACGCCCTCCCAGAGTTATCCAACCGCCCTGCAGCCGTCATTCGGCTATGGGCCGGTTGGTAAGTGGTTAAAGGACTCAAATATGTCCTTTGGGGAGATGTTGGAGATGGTGGACATCCTGAAGAAGGCCGACTATGATGGAAAGTATGGGCCTTACCCCAACCCCAATGTCCCAAAGGCCAAGATCATGGCGAAAGTGGTCAGGAGTCTGCACCGGAAATTCAGGGTACGACGATCGAAAGATCAGCTCAGGAAGCGGTGGTCGGACCTGAAATTACGAGAACATGAGCAGTACAGAAAGATCTGGAGAGTGCTGCAAAAAGGTAAGTAGTTGTGCTGTGTTCCTATTGTTCTTGTGTTTATGACGTTCGTGCTGCTCCATGTGCTTTTAGAAACTGTTGTACAGTTTAAAATGGCAACTTTCATGTTCATGGGCACATTATTCGTTCGGATCACACATTTTTATTTCGGACTATAAAATAACATTGTTTAGCCCATATGCATTTGGCCACCATTTTGAGGCCCTATACTTGTCTTCAAAGAATTGGGTTGTGTAGATGGCTTTGTTACTAGAATGAAATGCAAACTAGATTCTGTGTAAGGAGAGGACACTGAGCAGCTGTTTTCACATCTGGACGCTGGAGCACTAGTGTGGGACACAAGAACACCATTTTTATTAGGGGGGCCACACAGGTGCTCCAGTGTATACTAAAGGGGGGTCTCCATCAGTGAAGCTTGTACCAAACAGGTAAAGTATTGCAGCTTGACAAAGGACACTAAAAAAGCTACATCTTGGAACTCGGCTAAAATAGATCATTGTACCCCACTTCCAAACAATGTTTCATCTTTATAGTTCTGCCATCAAATATCTGTGTGCTAATTATACCATTTTTGTTTTACATAGGGGAGAAAAGATTCGGAGGACACCCCTCATCCGAGGAGACCAGAGAACCCCCCCCCCCCCCGGAAGAAGGGGAAATCCACCCAACACAAGATGAGCAGGAGGAAGAAGACGTGGTGGAAGTAGTCACCACAACAGGTGAGTGTCTGCAACCACAGGCTCCGATAAGAGATGGATGGCGGCATTTTTTTTAGACCTAATTTATTTTGGGTTTCCTCTCTTTTTAGGTGATCGTGAGGTTGTGGATGAAGATCCTTTCACATCAGAAAGTGCCCAGATCGTGATCGGGGAGATCATGGGGTGTAATTTACAATTGGAAAACATCAAGCAAAACATCAATGATGTTATTCCAAAATATAAAAACATCATTGATGTTTTGGGGCGAGTTTAAAGCCCCTCCAAATCACTTTCTTCTTTTGTCTGCTACAATGTGCGAAATGTTTTTGTGATTTTTCCCAAAGCCAAATTTGGAGGATGCACACAGTGTGCCAACATGTGCTATCTGCCATCACGGGAGATCAATGGACGCGTTTTGGGGGGTGCAACCCCTTCCTCAATAATAAAGTAGCGGTGAGGAAGGGCTTTCTCCCCCAAAACACGTCCCTTGATCCCCCGTGATGGCAGGTAGCACATGTTGACATTGTGAAATTTGTGTGCATCTTCCAAATTTGGCTTTTCCTGGGGTGATTTCCCCCCATCTGAACGCAATATCAAACACAGTTCCTAAATACTCATGTCTGATATTGCCTTCAAGTTCTACCAAATGTGAACTTTGTAAGATCAAGATTTGTGTCTTTCTTGTGGGTTTTACACAGGCCTGTTTTCGATAAAATTCACATTTTGATTTTGGATAATGACACCACAAAAATTGTTATACAACAAACATGTTGGTTTGTCAGAAAAACCTTTGGTAAATGCACATGTGATTGTGCAGGTATTAAAAAGATTGCTCATCAAGAATGTGTGGATTATTGTCTCAACACTACAACACTTTTGGGGTGATGTAATTGTTGTTTTATGAGAAAATGGGGGTAATTTCCTAAGGGCAAATCCACTTTGCACTACAAGTGCAGTTTCAGTGCAGTTGCAAGTGCACTTGTAGTGAAAAGTGTCTTTGCATTTAGTAAATAACAGCCAACAGTGCTTTGTATAAGGTTACACAATCACGACATTTTCTGCACTCCACACATTTCTGTCAGGGTCAGCTAAAACAAACACAAGCAGTAAATGTCCACAAAGAAGAGCCTGGGGGGAGATGCCTGTCGAGAACTTGAGGTCCTGCAGGCTTCTCCCTGTGGCCAAATACCGCAAGGTAGCGACCAACCTCTGCTCCGGAGTGATGGCTTGCCTCATGCAGGTATCCTGCCTGCTGATATAGGGGGTCAGCGAAGCCAACAAACGGTGAAATATGGGGTCCGTCATCCTGAGAAAGTTCCTGAAATCATCAGGATTATTCTCACGGATCTCACGGAGCAAAGGCATATGAGAGAACTGGTCACGCTGAAGCAACCAATTCTTGGTCCATGAACTCCTCCCCACCCTGTTCATGGACTGGACTTGTGTCAAGGTCAGGACCCCAACACCAAGCCCCCGCACAGCACGAACTCTACGAGGAGAACGCATACGAAACATGGCTAGAAAACGGTCGGCTGCTCAGAAAGAAGTAACAGAACGCACTGAAGAACAGCAAGGCCTGTGAAGAGCGACCTGAAAAACAGCAACGAGCGGGCAAGATCACACAGAAAACTCCGATACGAACTGACTGCACGCACTGAAGAGCAGATACAAACCCACAAGCACAAACTGAACGGCAGAAAACGTTCTGAAAGCCATGAGTCTGAAAAAGCGCAAATCGTCTCTCACCAAACTTTTACTAACACGAGATTAGCAAAAGGAGCCCAAAGGGTGCCGCGCTTGGTTCTGAACTGGCCTTTTCTAGTCTCATCGTACGTGGTGTACGTCACCGCGTTGTTGGCGATCGGAAATTCCGACAACTTTGTGCGACCGTGTGTAGGCAAAACAAGTTTGAGCCAACATCCGTCGGAAAAAATCCTAGGATTTTGTTGTCGGAATGTCCGAACAAAGTCCGACCGTGTGTACGGGGCATTACAGGAGAGAATTTCCCCTACTAGGGGTAAAATTCATCTCACTTCCTGTTGTCTCCTTCCGTTTGCAAGTAGGACTCATTTGTAAGTTGGATGTTTGAAAGTAGGGGCCTGCCCTATATACTCTGCAGAAATTGGGGCCTTAGGTGTTGGTGTTGCCACAACACTGTAAGCCTTCACAGTTACTCTTGGTGGGCGCAGGAACGGGCCGTGCTGTGAAATATTAGATCATGAATTGTAATTACATGCCATTGTTGAACAGTGGTAGAAATATTGGGCCTTTGGTGGTGGTGGTGGTGGAGTTGGTGCCACAACACTGTAAGTACTCACAGTTACTCTTGGTGGGAGCTAGAATGGGCCCTGCTATGAAATATTATATCAAGAACTGTAATTACATGCACCTGTTGAACAGGGGCAGAAAAATTGGGCCTTGGTGGTGGTGGTGTTACCACAACACTGTAAGCCCTCACAGTTACTCTTGGTGGGCGCAGGAATGGGCCCTGCTGTGAAATATTAGATCAAGAATTCTAATTACATGTCCCTGTTGAACAGGGGCAGAAAAATTGGGCCTTAGCCGCTGCTGTCACAACACTGCAACCCCTCACAGATGCTATAGTTGGAGAGCCGGAATGATCCCTGCTGCAAAGTATTGCATCATAAAATTGTAATTATATGCCCCTGTTAAACAGAGGCTGAAAAATTGGGCCTTGGCCACTGGTAGCGGTGCCCAGAACCAAAAATGTTCTTATAAGATATCAGCATGAAAATTGAGGAGGAAGAGGATTGTCACTCAGCATAACAGGATAGTCACACACCAGGTGCTTGGTAGCTGGTGATCCAAGACTGATTCATTTTTATGAAGGTCAGCCGATCGACCAATTCGGTGGACAGGTGATTGGTTACAAAGCCTCCAGCAGCACTGAATGTGCGTTCCGAAAGAACGCTGGATGCAGGACAGGCCAGTAGCTCAATTGCATACTGTGCAAGCTCTGGCCAGTGATCCATCCTCAAGACCCAGTAACCCAGAGGATTTTCGGTGGGAAAAGTGTCCAAGTCTGATCTTGCCCCTAGGTAATCCTGCACCATGTGAATCAGACGCTGGTGATGGTTGCTGGAACTGATCAGACCTTGGGGCTGAGGACTAAAAAATTGTCTGAACGCATCGGTCAGACGGCCACCTTCTCCACCGCTCCTTCTGTGGCTGACCGAAACCTCAGCAACACGTTGTCCAGGAGGACCAGGAAATTGTAACCTCCCAGGCTCTGGAAACATGTTGCACAAACCTTTCTGCAAGGCCTCCCGAAGATATTTCATCCTCTGCAACCTCTAGGACGGCAAGATAAGGTCCGCAACCTTACCCTTGTAACGTGGATCAAGGATGGTTGCCAGCCAGTAATCATCTCTCCCTTTGATACCACAAATACGAGGATCCTTCTGCAGGCTTTGGAGGATCAGGGATGCCATGCAGCATAGGTTTGCTGAGGCATTCGGTCCAGAGTCCTCTGAGTCACTAAAGACGACATGATCAGCAGCCACCTCCTCCCAGCCATGTACAAGTCCATGGGTTTCTTGGGACTGTAAATGATCCCTTGAAGACTGCTGCTGATGCTGAGTGCCAGGCTCCACCTCCATGCTGACACAATCCTCCTCCTCTTCCTGAGTGATAGGCGGGCACACAGGAACACTGTCTGGATAAAGGGGGCCTTGAGAGGTAAGAAAGTCCTCCTCTTCCTCCCTCTGTTCTGCCTCAAGTGCCCTGTCCATTATTCCATGCAGCGTGTGCTCCAACAGGTGGACAAGAGGGACAGTGTCACTGATGCATGCACTGTCACTGCTCACCATCCTCATGGCCTCCTCAAATGGTGACAGGACAGTGCATGCATCCCTAATCATAGCCCACTGGCGTGGGGAAAAAAAAACAAGGTCCCCTGAACCTGTCCTGGTGCCATAATCACATAGGTACTCGTTGATGGCCCTCTGTTGCATGTGCAGCTGCTGCAGCATGGCCAACGTTGAGTTCCACCTGGTGGGCATGTCACAGATTAGGGGGTTCTTGGGCAGGTTAAATTCCTTTTGGAGGTCAGCCAACCGAGTACTGGCATTATATGACCTGCGGAAATGCACACAGACTTTCCTGGCCTGCCTCAGGACATCCTGTAAGCCTGCCCAAGAACCGCTGCACCACCAAGTTAAGGACGTGAGCCAAACAGGGCACATGGGTCAGTTGTCTCTGTCGGAGGGCGAAGAGGACGTTGGTGCCATTGTTGAAAACCACCATACCTGACTTAAGCTGGTGTGGCATCAACCACCTCTGAACCTGCCCCTGCAAAGCTGACAGAATCTCTGCCCCAGTGTGGCTCCTGTCCCCCAAGCACACCAGCTCAAGCACCCCATGGCATCTTTTTGCCTGCATGCTTGCGTAGCCCCTTGAATGCCTACGGAGCACCGCTGGTTCCGAGGACAAATCAGCACAGGAAGAGGCCATGGAGGAAGAAGAAGAGGAGGGGTGGAGGAGAGAGGTGTAGCAGAATCACCACTAGTAGAAATTTGGAGGCGTGGTGGTGGAACAACCTCCAACACTACTCCATCCTGTCCTGCATCCTTCCCAACTGCCAGAAGAGTCACCCAGTGCATGGTGAAAGACAGCTAACGTCCCTGTCCATGCCTGCTGGACCATGAGTCAGTGGTAATATGCACCTTACTGCTGACCACCCTGTCCAGCGAGGCCAAGACATTGCCTTCCAAATGCCAGTAGAGAGCCGGAATCGCCTTCCGTGAGAAAAAGTGGCATTTGGGAACCTGCCACTGAGGAACCGCACATTCCACAAACTCACGGAAGGGGGCAGAGTCTACCAACTGAAAAGGCAGCAGTTGAAATGCTAGCAATTTAGCCAAGCAGCAGCTGGGGCAGGGAAATTTGCCTGGTACAATCTGACGTTGGTGTACCTATAGCAGATTGCCCGCAAGTACTTGGCTGTGACACACCTAATTCTACACCTTCATTCCTCTCAGTGCAGGTTTCAGAGAGGACTGACGGTATAGTGGGGTTGGAGATCCCAGCTGATGAGGAGCCCCCTGAGCCATAATTGGCCAAAGCCACCCTGGCTTTGGCCAATTATGGCTCTCTGTACAGACGGCGCTGTGATTGGCCAAGCATGCGGGTCATAGTGCATGCTTGGCCAATCATCAGCCAGCAATGCACTGCGATGCCGCAGTGAATTATGGGCCATGATGTGCCACTCGAATTTGGCGCGAACGGCCCATAGTGTTCGCAATTTGACGAACGGTCGAACAGGCGATGTTCAAGTCGAGCATGGGTTTGACTCAAACTCGAAGCTCATCCCTATTCAGGACCTCCTGAGACAAAACCCTCCAAGAAGGGTTTAAAGGTAATCCTCTCATTGAGGCCTGGAAAGGTTGTAGCATTTAATCAAAAAATCCACAGTTGTTCTCTCTGTAATAAAGTTTTGTTCCAATCTCCCCCCTTATTCCTGGGTGCACTCTGTCGAGTACAAGGAATTTGATACGGGGGAAGATACCACCATGAAAGCATGATGTATGGCAAACCAGCAGTAAGTCTGGGTTGCATGACTTCATGCTGGTGATTAGGGATGAGTCGAACACCCCCGGTTTGGTTCGCATCAGAACAGAGGCAAAAAATATGTTTGAACACGCGAACACCGTTTAAAGTCTATGGGACACGGACATGAATAATCAAAAGTGCTCATTTTAAAGGCTTATATGCAAGTTATTGTCATAAAAAGTGTTTAGGGACCTGGTTCCTGCCCCAGGGGACATGTATCAATGCAAAAATAAATTTTAAAAACTGCAGTTTTTTCGGGAGCAGTGATTTTAATAATGCTTAAAGTGAAACAATAAAAGTGTAATATTCCTTTAAATTTTGTATCTGGGGGGTGTCTATAATGTGCCTGTAAAGGGGCACATGTTTCCTGTGTTTAGAACAGTCTGACAGCAAAATGACATTTTAAAGGAAAAAAAGTCATTTAAAACTACTCGCGGCTATAATGAATTGTCGGTCCGACAATACACATAAAAGTTCATTGATAAAAACGGCATGGGATTTCCCCACAGGGGAACCCTGAACCAAAATAAAAAAAAAAAATGCGTGGGGGTCCCCCTAAATTCCATACCAGGCCCTTCAGGTCTGGTATTGATATTAAGGGGAACCCAGTGCCAAAATTAAAACAAAAAAAACTGGCGTGGGGGTCCCCCTCCAAATCCATACCAGACCCTTCAGGTCTGGTATGGATTTTAAGGGGAACCCCGCGCCAAAATTAGAAAAAAAATGGCGTGGGGTCCCCCTAAAAATCCATACCAGACCCTTATCCAAGCACGCAACCTGGCAGGCCGCAGGAAAAGAGGGGGGATGAGAGAGCGCCCCCCTCCTGAACCATACCAGGCCACATGCCCTTAACATTGGGAGGATGCTTTGAGGTTGCCCCCAAAGCACCTTGTCCCCATGTTGATGGGGAGAAGGGCCTCATTCCCACAACCCTTGCCCGGTGGTTGTGGGGGTCTGCGGGCGGGGGGCTTATCGGAATCTGGAAGCCCCCTTTAACATTTTGTTAACTACAGTAAAAAAATGAACCCCTTACAGTAGTGATTATCTGCTTTTTTTTTACTATAAAGGCCTAATTTTATTTTTTTTAACCCCATTATGTTACTAAATGCCTTAGACCTGGTTCACATCTATGTGTTTTTGGTGCTTTTTGCAGAACCGCACTACAGTTCATTTACATGCTTTCCTATGGGACACGTTCACATCTATGCTTTTTTCAGCCACTGCGTATTTAGAAAGGGTCAGGGACCCGAGGGGGACATGCAAGAAAAATAAAAAACAGCATTTTAGCTTGCACGTGATTGGATGATAAAATCAGCAGAGCTTCCACTCATTTCAGATCTACTCTTCAGATTTACAGCGACTGCACTTCCAAGTGCACTTTCAGTGCACTTTCATGTGCAATGGCAGTGCAAAGTAGATTTTCCTTTCGTAAATAACCCCCTATATCTTTTCTGTCTGTTATTCTCAGAGTGGATTCGATATTTTGCTCCCTAACCATATAGTTGGTTATTTATATTTACCACTGCATAGAGATATTTAAGAATACATTGCCTTTTTTTTAAACTTTACATATTAACTAAATTATACACCACACTTTTTTTTTAAGGTCATTAACCGATTAATCGGAACAATAATCGGCCAACTAATCTATTATTAAAATAATCGTTAGTTGCAGCCCTATACACATTACTGCCTGAAGTCCATTTAAAGTCCCATTTTTTGAGGAATCTTTTTACATAATCTGTTTCGGGATGGGACGCACAGGCAGTTTAGTCATTTAGATGAGGTAAACCCCCCCTTTTCATGTTTCTATGCTTGGAGTGTCAATAGATTTATGAGACTTGTTAGAAGGTCTGACCAGAGGACTGTAGTAGTGAGCCTGTGTGGCGAGTAATACCTGGCAAGTGTAATAAGTGCCATTTGATGGCTACTGTCTTTTGTAGCCTGCAGAAAAAAAAAAAATATATATATATAAAAAAAAAATATATATGTCCAGGGGCGTTGCTAGGGGTGGCTATTGGGGCTATAGCCCTGAATCTGGGGCCCATAGCCCTGAGTCTCTTGCCGCAGGGTCCCTGCCTAACCAGCGGGTTGCGGCTGCTGCAGTAGGCTGGCTGGCTGCATGAGAGAGGCGGAGGAGAGGAAAGAAGCGAGCTCTTCACAGCCAGGCCTCTTCAATTTGGGAGCGAGGTGTGGCGAGCAGCAGAGAGATGACATAATCTCTCACTCTCCGCCACAAATCGGCTCTCCTTCGCCCTCACAGCACAGTCATCGTGGAGCTCCACTTTGCAGCCAGACCCCCTTGCTTCAATGTCAGAGGTGCGGCGGGGAGCAGCGAGATGACATCATCTCTCACTGCCCGCCCTGCATCACCGCTCTCCTGCTCTCACTCAATGGACCAGTGCTGTCAGCCTGCCACCAATGCAGCGTCATGTACATAGAAAGAGAAATTTGGGCTTGGGACTTTCTTGGCACAGTAAACACTATAATACTATATTTAAAAGTTCAATTTATTGAAAGTTATTTAAAAGCATAAAAGAAGGGGGGGACAAAGACAGACATAAGTTCATATGCATACATTTACAGTTTATGTACTCCATACACAGCTCAATAATAAAATATAATTTGTGCAGTAATTGGGGTTACCAATATACATACAATCATGTAGACTTTAGAAAGGAGCTATGCAGAAATAGTAATTGATGATACGAAATCGCTCAACATGTTGCGCGCCAGAGCGCTTCTTCAGGAGCACAGAACAAATTACTGAAATATAACAGAACATTCCATAAATGCAATAAAGATAAAAATTCATGTTCAAAAAAAGAAGGAAAGAAAAACACAAAATATTCAATTATTGCATGTTTAGTATCATCATCACTAAAGCCCAACAGATGGTGCTAAAGCACTGTCAGGGTAATATTCAGATACCATGGGGGCGTATGTAACATGATAGATATAAATGTATACCATATGTTGTAAAATTAAGTCTGTTTTGAATCACGGTGAATGCGACTGCCGAAGAAAGAGAAATAGTTGAAGGAAAGTGCGTTAAATAAGAACGGGGGAGGGAAAAAATGAAAAAAAAAAAAAAAAATTGTGTCCGCTTTCAATCCTGATTCACCAAGGTATGTGACAGCCTGCTCTCAATACTCAATACATAGTGGTTATACTATCTGTACCACCATGTTACACTGCAAAACCCTTATTTATTGATGTTCATTTCTCTTTTTTCTGTGGGTCTGTCTATTTGACTTAGTTATCTGACCTGGCTATGGATCAACCCCTCTAAGCTGCAAAAGAGGCTTGATACAAACATATCTCTTTTATTGCTACCTACTGAGACAGTATCCATCCGTGCCATCCGCCAACTGCTTATCCTCTTAGTATTGGACTAAAGGTTTATAACCCAGTGGAGAGATTTTGTATTTCTTATTACATATATGTAATTTAACCTGTACATACATAAAAACTTCCCCGTGGTAAGTAAAATCTCTACTTCATTTATCCCAGATACAATAAGTGTCCGCAGTGCAAAATAGCATAAGGGGGTTAGCCCAAAATTCTATGCAAAGTTTATTATTTCTTCCCACAGTTGATTTCCTTTTTATCTATATATATATGTATCCTGTTAAGACAAATAGACCAGTGATTTATGGCTACTTTTGTTTGCTAGGACAGACACCCTTCATTACTGGTAGAGATATATATACACTCTGTGGGCAGTGTGCTGTTCTACTGCACCAAGGTTGGTGTGGTATATACAGCATGCTGCTCTCTAGATCCTACAGGATTCTTTTACTGGCATATGACAACATACTATAAGGGGTATCATTCCAATCCCCCCCTACTTATTTAGAACTTTGTGTTCCCATCTAAGGGACAACTGCGAGACGCATGCATATGTATGACTTACTACTACCCCTTATCACTTTCCCTCCCTCCCACCTCCTCCCCTCCCCCTTTTCCCTTCTTTTCTCACTTTTTTCTTTCCCTTCCTTCTATGTCCCCGCCTCCTCCTGTCTGTTCCTTTTTTTTTTTTTTTTTTTTCATTTTTTCCCTCCCCCGTTCTTATTTAACACACTTTCCTTCAACTATTTCTCTTTCTTCGGCAGTCGCATTCACTGTGATTCAAAACAGACTTAATTTTACAACATATGGTATACATTTATATCTACCATGTTACATACGCCCCCATGGTATCTGAATATTACCCTGACAGTGCTTTAGCACCATCTGTTGGGCTTTAGTGATGATGATACTAAACATGCAATAATTAAATATTTTGTGTTTTTCTTTCCTTCTTTTTTTGAACATGAATTTTTATCTTTATTGTATTTATGGGATGTTCTGTTATATTTCAGTAATTTGTTCTGTGCTCCTGAAGAAGCGCTCTGGCGTGCAGCATGTTGAGCGATTTCGTATCATCAATTACTATTTCTGCATAGCTCCTTTCTAAAGTCTACATGATTGTATGTATATTGGTGACCCCAATTACTGCACAAATGATATTTTATTATTGAGCTGTGTATGGAGTGCATAAACTGTAAATGTATGCATATGAACTTATGTCTGTCTTTGTCCCCCCCTTATTTTATGCTTTTAAATAACTTTCAATAAATTGAACTTTTAAATATAGTATTATAGTGTTTACTGTGCCAAGAAAGTCCCAAGCCCAAATTTCTCTTTCTATGTACATAATATGTAAGGACGTGGCACTGAGTACTCTCCGGTATCCACATGACCGCTATGTGTTGATACTTCGATCTCTTTAAACCAATGCAGCGTCAATGCACATTTGGTGGCACTGGCTGGCATGGCAAGTGACAAGCCACATCAGTTGGCAAGTGACAACCCACATCTGGTAGCAGGCGACATGGCAAGTGACAATCCACATCTAGTGGCAGGTGACGGTGGCAAGTAAGACGCTGCATCTGGTAGCAGGAGATGTGGCAAGTGACACATCCAGGGCTCCCACTGATTCTGCAGTATGGTGAGTTGAACCACTTCATTATATATTAGAATGTAACAATAGAAATAATGCATTTCAATCACCGTGACACCATATCAACCATTATGCCATGATGACTGAGGCGCCAACACCAGCCATCGCCCATGAAAAATTGCTTACCACTGGTCCCCCCCCCCGCGGGCATGCAAAAAGGTTGGTGACCGCTGCTATGGGCTCTAGCCCCAGATCTTTTGCAGACCTAACAACTCCCCTGTATATGTCAAAGCAGTATATTCCAATACAGAAATAATTAAGGTAGATTCATAGTACTTATTCACCACCTATTGTGGTAACAAAACATAAAAATGTATCAAACATCCAAATATCGGTGGGATTTAGCCATAACCTCTCAATTATGAGTTAGACAACCCCTGTGTGAGGGAATAGCACAGACCCAGAGTCCTGGGAGGCCCCGAACATAGTCTCTAGGACAGTCCCAGGTCTCATAGTCACAGAAGATCGTATATGAGATTATCTGTATTGTATCAGAGTTTCCGGATATGTGAGAATAAGAAAAGAAAAAAAAAAAAGAACAGAACAAAAGAGAGAAGGGGAGGGAAGAAATGAAGAAACAAGAAAGGAAGAAACAAGAAAGGAAGAGTGAAATGGGGAGGGAGAGGGTCGTCTTGGGATTCGCTATGGTGTAGAAATATAGTCAATCCATGAGTCCCATATCTTATTAAATTTCTTGACTTTATTACTGAGAATGTGGGTGAGTTTATCATTGATCACAATCCAATTAAGTTTATTCTTAACCTGGTCAAGAGGAATTACCGACTGTTTCCAATGTCTTGCAATTGTAATTATTGCTGCCAATAATATATATTTAATCAATTTTACTGATTGTTTGGGTGTTTCATCAGGCAGTTTATGAAAAAGGGCAGCTTTAGGAGATCTGCGGATGTTTACCCCCGTCACTGAATTGATTAAGTTGAAAATTCAAATCCAAAATCTGGTTACAAGGGGGAACTGCCACCAAATATTGTACATCGTCCCCAACTGATCACAGCGTCGGTTGGTGAAGTGGAAGGATGCATTTTAGCTACTCTGGTGGGTACCAGGTACCAACGTAGGAGCGTTTTGTAGCTAGCTTCTATCAGAGTAGTATTAATGGAGATTTTGGATAGCTGATAAGCAAGATCTTGCCATTCAATGAGATCAAAAGTTAGATTCAAATCTCTTTCCCATTGTACCATATAAGCAAGTTTTGAATCTTGTTCAGTGAGGGAAGTATATATCGCAGAGATCCGACCCCTCTGAAAGCCTCTGGCTTGACAAGTTAATTCAAATGTTGTAAGCATAAGGGGGCCACTACTTGGTTAAGTTTAGATCTGGCAAACGATGCAATTTGGTTATATCAAAATATTTCACTAGGGGGCATTAGAAACTCATCTTTAAAATATTGTATCGTGTGTAATTGATCTCCATTCAGGAAGTCTCCAATTCTCAGCAGTCCTTTATTGAGCCACCACTGAAACACTTGTGGGGTCAAACCAGGTGGAAACTCCGGATTGCAGAAAATGGGAGCCAGTGGTGTGTGAGGGAACGATAAGGGACTGCGGTTACGTGTCCTATCCCATATTGCTAGGGAATGTGATAAGGTGGGGCATAGTATAGGTGGGCATCAACGGTTAGGAAGCCACATTAATGATCATGCAGCCAACGGATGACAGGCAAGTGCTTCTATAGAAACCCAAAGAGGGACCAAACCTTTAGCTGTGGTGTAGGCTAATTGGGCTATTTGTGCCGATTAGTAATATGCCTGCAGGTTGGGGAGACCAAGCCCCCCCGTAGGTTTTGGTGTGTAAAGTGCACGCCTTTGTATCCGAGGTCTGGTATTGCTCCATACGAACCGCAAAACCTCAGCCTGTAGACATTGTATGTCTCCCCTCGGGACTGCCACCGGTAAAGTTCTAAAGTAGTAAAGGAGCCTAGGTAACAATGTCATTTTTATTGTATTGACTCTTCCAAGCCATGAAAGGGAATAGTCTGCCCAACAACGAAGATCCTCTTTTTTTTTTTTAAGTAATGGGTGATAATTTGCCCCATATATGGAGTCTAAAGATGAAGTCAATTGAATTCCTAGGTACGGAAGAGAACGAAGATTCCATTTAAAGCTAAATGTATTTTGGAGAGTCTGTACCTCAGCAGGAGGTAGTGATACATTAAATGTGACCATTTTTTGGGAATTTAGACATAGGCCGTAAAGTTGTGAAAAATGATCTAGGGGGGATAGCATTTTGGGTAAAGTTACTTGGGGATTGGTGATATACATGAGAACATCATCGGCAAACAATGCACATTTGTGTTCCTGTTGGCCACAGCGAATACCATGAATAGCAGTGTGGGAACGGATTGCCATAGCTAGGGGTTCTATTGCTAATGCAAATAGTAGAGGGGAGAGTAGGCATCCCTGTCTCGTACCTCGCTGGACAGGAAATGATGGTGATTTATGACCTCTAATAGAAACTTAGGCTAGTGGGGAACAATATAGCATTTTTAGTAAAGAAATAAATGTAGAGCCAAATCTTAGGGTTTCAAGGGTAATAAAAAGGTAGTCCCAATTTAGGCTATCAAAGGCCTTGTTAAGGTCCAATGAAAGGAGCAAGAGTTCCCGGGCGAGTGGAGCGTCCCAATTAGACCCTACTGCTAAGATTAGAGTTATGGATCTACAAATTTGATCTAGGGTCTGACGCCATGTTATAAATCCAGATTGGTCTTTTTGAATGTAGTGTTCTAAGAAAATGTTAAGGCGAGAAGCCAAGATTTTCGTAAGGATCTTTAAGTCGCAATTTAATAATGAGATTGGACGATAATTACGAATGTCAGTGGAGTCCCTGTTGGGTTTTGGGGTTAACACTAATATATGCTTTATTTTCGTCTAGCGGGACTGACCTCCATCCCGTAAGGAATTAAAGTAAAGAACCATGTGTGGAACCAGTTGACCAGAAAATTTTTTATAATATAGGTTAGGAAGACCATCTGGACCAGGAGATTTGTGGAGTGACAGTGATTTAATAGCAGCAGAAATCTCCTCGCCCATAAAAGGTTGGTCCATAAGGTCTTTATGATCATCCTTGATGGATAAGAGAGGGAGGTTCCCCAAGAATTCCCTAATGGAAGAAGGGTCCGCGTCCCAAGGATTACTTTATAGGTCAGCATAAAAATCATGGAATTCCCGAAGAATTTTTTGGGGGTCCTGAGAAATATGACCCCCTGAAATCTTATTTTTGTGAGTGCCTGGTGAGAGTGTCTAGGGGTAAGTTTATGTGCTAAGAACCCGGACGGTCCCGCCAGGTGAAAAATGTATGATTCATCCACCTTAATTGTTTCTCAGCCCTAGTGGTGAGGCATAGATTAAGTTCTAAGCGAGATTGTTCCAATTTAGTAAATAAGTTAGGAGATGGAGAGCGCTTGCGTTGTTTAGTTAAGGTTTCAAATTCCCTAGTCTTGGCAGAGATCAATTCAATGTGAGCTTTGAGTCTGAAAGATAATTGAATAAAAGCTCCCCGGACTGAGGCTTTATGTGCAGCCCAATTAATAGCAGGGGACGTATCTTCTGGGTGATTAATATCAAAGTAGGTTTGCAGATGAGTGGCAATCAAGACAGTGAGATTCGTCACTGAGGAGAGATTCATTCAGCCGCCAATGAGGGTTTGCTGGTCTACTGGTGAGGTCTGAAATCTGAACCAAAATCGGATCATGATCCAACCAGAGGGTAGATAGTACCTTAGCGGAATTCAATTTAGGTAGCAGCCCAGAGAGAAAAAACACGTGGTCAATCCGGGAGTAATGTCCATGTGCTCTTGAGTAATGAGAGTAGTCTCTAGCGCTAGGATTGATTTCCCTCCAAACATCCACTAAGTCATAGTGATAAAGTAATTGTGCAAATTTATGACTCTGTTTAGGAGGGGGACGAAGCCCCACGGTATGTGATTTATCCTTAAGAAGGTCCAAAGCTAGATTAGAGTCACCCGCTAGTATCACTGCACCTTCAAACTCATGAGCCATGGATCGTAGGAGGGAGTAAAAAAAACGCAGTTTGATTGGTGTTGGGAGTGTAATAAATTAGGAAGGTAACCAGTGATTCCCCAAGATGACCTTTGACAAGAAGATAGCGCCCATCCTTATCTCTAATAACTTTGGTTTCAATGAACGATACACGCCGAGAGAAACAGAAGGCTACTTCCCTTTTCTTTTCTGACACATTGGCATAGTAGCAAAGAGGATAGTCTTTATGGAGATAACGAGGATTAAATAGGGAGGGAAAGTGTGTCTCCTGGAGGGCGACGATGTCTGCCCCCAAAGAGCGATAATGTGCAAAGGCTTTAATCCATTTAGCAGGGGATCCGAAGCCCTGAACATTATGGGATAATAGGCGGATGTTCTGGGAAGTAGGTGTTATATTAGACATAGGAAACAGTCAGTTGAACCTAGATAAACAGACTCACCCACCGGTCTGCAATCCTCCGGACCCGGAAGCACCAGAAGAACCTCAAAGCGTCCCTCAAGAAAGAACAGTGGTAGAAAAGGTTAAGACAATAAGAGAGAAGGAGAAAAAACAAAAAAAATAAAAAGGTAGTCAGGCCAGGAGACCCCTAGCACTGAACAATACGGTATAGCAATGTAAAAAATCATGTATAACAATCAAAAAAACAATTCAAATATCTCGGAGCCGAAGCTCAGAGTGTGGAGGAGTCTTCACCAAAAACAAGTAATGGGAAGAGTCCTTTAAGTGGGGAGAGCACATAGACACCTCCCAGCAGGTACATTAAAATACTGTTTTGGCCCCACATCTCGACCTAGAGAACATAATAAGGCCACAGATTAGGTTATGATATCAAACCTCGTGGGATGAACAATAACAACAGAAGTCCAACTTGAAAAGGAAAATGTGAACCGGATTTAACCAACCACTTCAAGGTCGGCTAGAACAATTAGACAACTGGCCTATGGTATCTCAAAATTATCAAAAACAAAAAGGGCCAAAAAAAGGGCGAATAAAGACAAAAGCAGTGGTTGATGTCCTGCAATGGACCCCTGAGAAACCACTGCATTAACTGAAATGTTCATCCAATAGGATGAAGCAGGTTCTCAGGGCTCGTGAGATGAAGAAGCTGATGTCGCTGGTCTTCTCGGTTTCGTGGACTATAAAGGGGAGAGTGGAGAAGGAGGATCGTCGGATCCATGTCGATTCTGTGATGAGGGGCTGTGAGAGATGAAGCCCAATTTCAATAAGATTGTTTCACCTTCAGCGAATGTAGAAAAGGAGTAGGACTTGCTGTTGAAAGAGAACTGGAGTTTAAAGGGGTAATTCCATCTGTATCAAATGTTGCGTTCGATCAGTGGTAACAGTAAGGGCTTAAACGATCGTCGTTTTTGAATAGTGGCCTGGGATATATTGCAAATATTTGAATCTTAAGACCATCTATCTCCAAATCTGGATTTTCCCTAGCATGACGCATCACAGCCTCCTTGATCCGGAAAAAATGTGGTTTAACAATAACATCTCTAGGGGGGCCATCAGGTTTTGGAGGTATCAGAGCCCTATGGATGCGATCGATTTCCATATGAATGTCATCAATATCAGGTACAGCCGCCTGCAACAATGAGTGGGTGACAGAAGTGATATCTTTTATATTTTCTGGAATGCCCCGGACACGAAAATGATAGCGCCTGGCGCGATTTTCGAGATCATCGATTTTTGAGTATGCTTCCTCAAGGCGATCTTGTAGATCGGTTATCGTTTTTGAGTTTTGGGACACTCTGTGAACCATATCATCTATGTTCGATTCAATGCTTTCTAACCGATTCCCCAGCTCCTGGAAATCTTGCTTTATGTACAAGGCTAATTTGTCAGTAGCTTTAGCTAGTTCCCTTTGTATTAATCAGCAAAGAGTGCCAAAAGTATTGAATCACCTGAATGCTGTGGCTGAGCAGATGTAATAGCAGGGAAGTCAGTGGCAGTGTCTTGATCTGGTTCTTGGCTGCTGGGCTGACTGCAAAAGATATCTGCCATCTCTCCATCCAGGACTGAGGAGGGTATCGGAGGGCTGTTTGTAAGATTGCTCTGCCCTGGGGGCTTAGTAATCCTCTTCTGTGAGGGCGGCTTCTCCTCTCTGGATGCCGGCGTCCCTCGTGTAGTATGGCCAGTCGCCATCTTGGATACCTTGCCTGTAGCCCGGGAAGGATAGCGGGGGCCGCTCTGGGGATTAATCCGCGGCTGGTGTGGCCTCCGAAATGATCCCGGTCATCACCCCAGGAGGATCGGGTAGCTGGAAGCAGTGGGTGAGGTGTGGAACCGCTAATGGAAGCTGATTCTGCAAAGGGGTGTGCGGAGCAACTCAGAAGCACATCTGTTCTGGCCGGCCGCGCATGCGCTCTCCAAACTGACATTTTTAAAGGAATAAAAGTCATTTAAAACTGCTTGCGGCTTTAATGTAATGTCGTGTCCCAACAATATGGATGAAAATCAGTGAGACAAACGGCATGGGTACCCCCCCCCGTCCATTACAAGGCCCTTTTGGTCTTGTATGGATATTAAAGGGAACCCGCACCCAAATTAAAGAAAGGAAAAAGCACAGGAATAGGCCATGGAGGAAGAAGAAGAGGAGGGGGTGGAGGAGAGAGGTATGTCAGAATCACCAGTAGTGGCATTTTGGAGGCATGGTGGCGGAACAACTTCCAACACTACTGTACCTTGTCCTGCATCCTTCCCAGCTGCCAGCAGAGTCACCCAATGCGCCATGAAAGATAGGTAACGTCCCTGTCCATGCCTGCTGGACCATGAGTCAGCAGTAATATGCACCTTACCGCTGACCACCCTGTCCTGTGAGGCCAAGACATTGCCTTCCACATGCCAGTAGAGAGCCAGAATCGCCTTCCGTGAGAAAGTGGCGTTTGGTAACCTGCCACTGAGGAACCACACATTCCACAAACTCACGGAAGGGGGCAGAGTCTACCAACTGAAAAGGTAGCAGTTGAAATGCTAGCAATTTTGCCAGGCTAGCATTCAACCGCTGGGCATGTGGATGGCTGGGAGGGAACTTCTTTCGGCGGTGCAGCAGCTGTGGCAGGGAAGTTTTCCTGGTACAATCTGACGTCGGTGTACCGATAGCAGATTGCCCGCAAGTACATGGCTGTGACACACCTAATTCTACACCTTCATTCCTCTCAGTGCAGGTCTCAGAGAGGACTGAAGGTATAGTGGGGTTGGAGATCCCAGCTGATGAGGAGCAAGGAGAGGTCCTCTTTGCTCTTTGGTGTGGGTCTTTTAGGCGTGGGGCCCCCAGGCCCTATATACTCTGAATAGCAGTATACAGGCGGTGCAAACAAGACAGGCTCTGTACGTTTGTTGTTAAGTAGAATCTGTTTGTAATTTTGAACTGGTACATTTTTAAAGTGTAGCTCCAGCCAAAAAAATCTATTTTTAAGCTTTTTGGAAAACATAGGGAAGGGTTATCACCCCTGTGACATTTGTTTTGCTGTCTGTGTTCCTATTCAGAAGATTTCACCTCACTTTCTGTCCCAATGACAAATGTTTTTAGAAAATTTGGGGATTTTAGTGAAACAAGGATTGGCGATAAAGCATCAGTGGAAACGAGAAACGTTTTTCCCATATTAACTCTTACAGGAGAGAATTTCCCTTCCTAGGGGTAGATTTCATCTGTTGTCTCCTTCCGTTTGCAAGTAGGAGTCGTTTGTAAGTTGGATGTTTGAAAGTAGGGGCCTGCCCTATATACTCTGCAGAAATTGTGGCCTTAGGTGTTGGTGCTGCCACAACACTGTAAGCCCTCACAGGGCCCCGCTGTGAAATATTAGATCAAGAATTGTAATTACATGCCATTGTTGAACAGGGGGAGAAAAATAGGGCCTTTGGTGATGGTGGTGCTGGTGCCACAACACTGTAAGTCCTCACAGTTACTCTTGGTTGGCGCTGGAACGGGCCCTGCTGTGAAATATTAGATCAAGAATTGTAATTACATGTCCCTGTTGAACAGGGACAGAAAAATTGGGCCTTAGGCACTGGTGCTTGTGCCACAACACTGCAACCCCTCACAGATACTTTAGTTGGAGCTCAGGAACGAGCCCTGCTGCAAAGAATTGCATCAAAAATTGTAATTACATGCCCCTGTTAAACAGGGGATGAAAAATTGGGCCTTAACCACTGGTGGCGGTGCCCAGAAACAAAAATATTCTTACAAGCTATCAGCATGATCATTGAGGAGGAAGAGGATAGTCACTCAGCATAACAGGATAGTCACTCAGCATCAGCATAGGGATCTGACATTTCAAAAAAACATATTCGGTAACATCAGCATCAGGTGCTTGGTATCTGGGGGTGATCCAAGACTGATTCATTTTTATGAAGGTCAGTTGATCGACCGAGTCGGTGGACAGGCGCACCCTGTGATCAGTTACAAAGCCTCCAGCAGCATTAAATGTGCGTTCCGAAAGAACGCTGGATGCAGGACAGGCCAGTAGCTCAATTGGATACTGTGCAAGCTCTGGCCAGTGATCCATCCTCAAGACCCAGTAACCCAGAGGATTTTCGGTGGGAAAGTTGTCCAAGTCAGATATTGCCCCTAGGTATTCCTGCACCATGTAAAACAGACGCTGGCGATGGTTGTTGGAACCGATCATACCTTGGGGCTGCGGACTAAAAAATTGTCTGAACGCATCGGTCAGATGGCCACCTTCTCCACCGCTCCTTCTTTGACTGACCGAAGCCTCGGCAATACGTTGTCCAGGAACAGGAGTTTGTAACCTCCCAGTCTCTGGGAACGCGTTGCACAGACCTTTCTGCAAGGCCTCCCAAAGATGTTTCATCCTCTGCTCCCTCTGCGATGGCAAGATAAGGTCTGCAACCTTACTCTTGTAACGTGGATCAAGGAGAGTTGCCAGCCAGTAATGATCCCTCTCCTTGATACCACGAATACAAGGATCCTTCCGCAGGCTTTGCAGGATCAGGGAGGATGCAACGTAGGTTTGCTGAGGCATTCGGTCCGGAGTCCTCTGGGTCACTAAAGATGATATGATATGCAGCCACCTCCTCCCAGCCACGTACAAGTCCATGGGTTTCTTGGGACTGCAAATGATCCCTTAAAGACTGCTGCTGATACTGAGTTCCAGGCTCCACCTCCATGCTGACACAATCGTCCTCTTCCTGTGTGATCGGCGGGCACACAGGAACACTGTCTGGATAAAGGGGGCCTTGAGAGGTAAGGAAGTCCTCTTCCTGCCTCTGTTCTGCCTCAAGTGCCCTGTCCATTATTCCACGCAGCGTGTGCTCCAACAGTTGGACAAGGGGGACAGTGTCACTGATGCATGCACTGTCACTGCTCACCATCCTCGTGGCCTCCTCAAATGGTGAGAGGACAGTGCATGCATCCCTGATCATGGCCCACTGGCATGGGGGAAAAAAACAAGTTCCCCTGACCCTGTCTTGGTGCCATAGTCGCACAGGTACTCATTGATGGCCCTCTGCTGCGTGTGCTGCCGCTGCAGCATGGCCAACGTTGAGTTCCGCCTGGTGGGCATGTCACAGATTAGGCGGTTCTTGGGCAGGTTGAATTCCTTTTGGAGGTCTGCCAGACGAGCACTGGCATTATATGACCGGCGGAAATGCACACAGACTTTCCTGGTCTGCCTCAGGACATCCTGTAAGCCCAGGTACCTGCTCAAGAACCGCTGCACCACCAAGTTAAGGACGTGAGCCAAACAGGGCACAGTTGTCCCTGTCGGAGGGCAGAGAGGAGGTTGGTGCCATTGTTGCAAACCACCATTCCTGGCTTAAGTTGGCATGGCGTCAACCACCTCTGAACCTGCCCCTGCAGAGCTGACAGAATCTCTGGCCCAGTGTGGCTCCTGTCCCCCAAGAACACCAGCTCAAGCACCGAATGGCATCTTTTGGCCTGCGTACTTCCGTAGCCCCTTGAACTCCTATGGAGCACCACTGGTTCCGAGGACAAAGCACAGGAATAGGCCATGGAGGAAGAAGAAGAGGAGGGGGTGGAGGAGAGAGGTATGCCAGAATCACCAGTAGTGGCATTTTGGAGGCGTAGTGGCGGAACAACTTCCAACACTGCTGTACCTTGTCCTATATCCTTCCCAGCTGCCAGCAGAGTCACCCAATGTGCCATGAAAGATAGGTAACGTCCCTGTCCATGCCTGCTGGACCATGAGTCAGCAGTAATATGCACCTTTCCGCTGACCACCCTGTCCAGTGAGGCCAAGACATTGCCTTCCACATGCCAGTAGAGAGCCGGAATCGCCTTCCGTGAGAAAGTAGCATTTGGTAAACTGCCACTGAGGAACCACGCATTCCACAAACTCACGGAAGGGGGCAGAGTCTACCAACTGAAAAGGTAGCAGTTGAAATGCTAGCAATTTTGCCAGGCTAGCATTCAACCGCTGGGCATGTGGATGGCTGGGAGGGAACTTCTTTCGGCGGTGCAGCAGCTGTGGCAGGGAAGTTTTCCTGGTACAATCTGACGTCGGTGTACCGATAGCAGATTGCCCGCAAGTACATGGCTGTGACACACCTAATTCTACACCTTCATTCCTCTCAGTGCAGGTCTCAGAGAGGACTGAAGGTATAGTGGGGTTGGAGATCTCAACTGATGAGGAGCAAGGAGAGGTCCTCTTTGCTCTTTGGTGTGGGTCTTTTAGGTACGTTTGCCAACGAACTGCATGGCAGGTCAACATATGTCTGGTCAAGCATGTGGTGCCCAAGCGGGAGGTATTTTGGCCACGCGAGATACACTTGAGACATGTGTTGCAAATAGCAGCGTTGGGATCTGATGCACTCGTCTCAAAAAACGCCCACACCAAAGAACTTTTGGAATAATGCACAGAGACAGCAACACCCTGCACATGTGGAGCTCTGCGGTGTGATGCACATCACCCCCTCCCTCCTCATTACTGGAGCAAACCTGGCAGTATGCTGCAGCAGGGGGAACATGACTGCCAGATTGCTGTCCTTCTTGGGCACCTCCTCTGTCTGGGCTCACGTTACTGCCTTCCTCTAGCTGAGTACCATCATCGGAGCCTTCAAAACACTGGGCATCCTCCTTGAGCATGTACCCAACACTGTAGTCAAACAGTTCGGGGGACTCCTCAGGAGGACATAGTGGGGCTAGGGAAGGAGTCACTGATACCATTGAGCCAAGGGAAGAGGCCGCGTTGGCAGCTGCTTTGCCAGACAAAGTACCCTGAGCCTGGGTGAGAGAGGATGAGGAGGATGAGGACGGCTTGGTGATTCTCTCGACCAAGTCTTCCGCATGTTGCGGCTCAACATGGCCAGCTGCCGAAAAAAAGGCCAAGCGTGTCCCACGGCCACGTGCTGATGAGGATGCACCGTGTCCACAACCAGCACTGTTGCCTCTAGACACAGAGCCTGCTTGCCCTCTTTTATTGGCTTGTGACTGTCTGCCTCTCCTTCTCTCCTTGTTGGCCTTCCAGACATACTATTGGCCTGCAGTGAGATGTAGCTGTACAAAACTGGGATGTATATATATATATATATATATATATATATATATATATATATACACACCATTTATACTGCAGCTAGCAGAATCAACTGCCTGCCTGTAGTATTAGTATGAGAACACCTGCACTTGTCTTCAGGTAGCTATACTGTAGGTGCAACTGTGCAGGGTACACAGTACAGTAACTGGAAATACGTCAAGAGCCTACACAAGCACCTGGCTTCAGGTAGCTATACTGTAGGTGCAACTGTGCAGGGTACACAGTACAGTAACTGGAAATATGTCAAGAACCTACACAAGAAACCTGGCTTCAGGTACCTATACTGTAGGTGCAACTGTGCAGGGTACACAGTACAGTAACTGGAAATACGTCAAGAGCCTACACAAGCACCTGGCTTCAGGTACCTATACTATAGGTGCAACTGTGCAGGGTACACAGTACAGTAACTGGAAATACGTCAAGAGCCTACACAAGCACCTGGCTTCAGGTAGCTATACTGTAGGTGCAACTGTGCAGGGTACACAGTACAGTAACTGGAAATACATCAAGAGCCTACACAAGCACCTGGCTTCAGGTAGCTATACTGTAGGTGCAACTGTGCAGGGTACACAGTACAGTAATTGGAAATACTGTAAAAACACCTGCCTGCCTGTCAGTATATTAGGGATCTAGCTAAACTGAATACAGTATATATATATATATATATATATATATATATATATATACACAAAACACCTGGGATGCATATTGTGACAAACCTGGCCGGGACAGAGGCTGTTGGAGGGGACTGAATGCAAGCCTCTTGCCTTTTGATTATGGGCCCTGGATTTTCAAGGGAACAATACTCTTTGTGAGGTGAATTAGAAATCCAGTCTGAACTGTACTAATCGGACTCAGTCGTGTATATATGTATATATTGTATAATGTTTGATTCTGTTGTAGACTCTTTGCTGTGGTCATTTGGGATGTGTGTCCCTGTAGAGGGAGGGGGGATTAATCCAGCAGCCCCCTGCTGATCAGACTAGTTCATACTGTTCAAATAAAACAGTTCATGTTAGCATCTAAGCAAGTGTCACCTTGTTTTGTGCTTGGGAGCATTTGGAATATCTGATATCTGTATCCAGACTACAAGGAAGTGGTACACTGACGGAATCACTCAAGCAGAGTGTGGGACGTTCCGTTACACATATATATACACAATACACTGCAAGTGCAGCTAACTGACTTGACCTGCCTACTCTAACTTAAATCTCTCTGTCTATCTATCTCTCTCCCCTGCAACACACTACACAGGGCCAACGTGCAGGCAGCCTTATATAGTGTGGGGCGTGTACTAAACCCCCTGAGCCATAATTGGCCAAAGCCTCCCTGGCTTTGGCCAAATACGGCTCCCTGTACACACGGCACTGTGATTGGCCAAGCATGCGGGTCATAGTGCATGCTTGACCAATCATCAGCCAGCAATGCACTGCAATGCCGCAGTGAATTATGGGCTGTGACGCGCCACTCGAATTTGGCACGAACGGCCCATAACGTTCGTAATTCGGTGAATGACCGAACACACGACGTTCGAGTCGAACATGCGTTCAATTTGAACATGAAGCTCATCCCTAGTCAGGAATGGTCCTTCGGTTCAGTGTCCTATAGTCAATACACAACCATAATGACCCATTCTTCTTCCTCACCACCACTATGGGGGAAGCATATGGACTCTGAGACTCTCGGACGATTCTTGTCTTCTTCAGCTCAGCCAGCTGTTCCAGCAGATCTTCCAAGTCTCCCAGTGGAATCTGTCTGACCCTCTCTCGGAAGGATTTATCTTCCTCCAATCAAACCTTGTGTTCAGCACTTTTTGCAAGCCCCACATCAAACTCACTTTTTGAAAAGGCCGTTCTCCGTCTTAGGAGCTGGGTTTTTGCTCTCTCCATCCAAGCAGGTGTAAGGGGAGTGTTTTTCGGGTAGAATTCTTCCATAGGACTCTCTCCCTCTTGTCCTCCCACGGTACCACACGATGAGACTGGGGTTGCTTGATTCACCTGTCCCAGCAACACTCTAGCTGGCTTCTTCACAGGTGAGGTTGTGGTGTTTCGGACACTGACTGAGACCTTCCCTCTGCTTCTCTGAAGCGCCTTGGTCGATAACACTTCTGGGATAATTTCCAACCCCTTATCTTCCTTCTCTCTGTCTGTCTCAAGGACGATGAAAGGGCCAGGTTGTCTCCAACTCAGTTTGACAGAAGCTTTTAAATAGACTACTTCACCTGGTTGCACAACCTTCTCACTTCTGTCTAGGCACCAAATTTTTCCCACTCCTTCTGATGGGGCTTTCTGCTAATGCACTAGATTCTGGTACACTTGTGCTAGAATTGGGTGTACCCTCATGCCTGGAGAGCCCTGTTCTTGGACAAGTGGTGTCAGAAGTCTTTGGACCAGGTCAGTATTGGTCCCAATGATGAGAGAACTTTTATCAGCCCCTGGGGGGTGAGGACACACCATTGCCAGGGTATGGAAGGTTCAGCCTTTCCCACCACACTCGGGTCAAAGGTGAGCTTAATGGGTAGATAGCCATCATAAGGGAAATTCTGGGTCCCTAGGCCCCATATCTCTAATTCCTCCAGCTTCTGCAGTGGCAAGTGTTTGAGATATTTTTCATAAAAGTCTTTGTAAAGTAGAGTCACTTGGGCTCCAGTATCCAACAGTGCTTTAGCGTAGATTCCTTCCACTTGGATGGGGACAATTGGGGAATGTCCCACTAGATTAGGAGGGAATCCATGGGGAGTGGTAGGTTTGGCCTGTTTGGTAGTTTGTACTTTTACACCTCGCTTCCATGGATTCTTGCCCGGCTTTGGCCTAACTGTGGCCCCAGGGGCCTGGTATGCATGGGGTTGTTTGGAGTTGGCTGCTGTAACAGGGCTCCCAGTTGACTCCTTCACTGGGGCCCTCTAAAGTTTTCCGCCGGCTTTTGGCATTTTGTTTCAGGCTTTGCCGGGCTCGGACATACTTGACGGTAATGTCCAACTCCCCCGCAACTGAAAGAGGTCTTTTGCTTCACCGTTTTCTCGGTCTGAGCCCCTGTAGGACCCGTCGGGGTCTTGGGTGCCGGTACTTCCTCCTCCTTTGGTTACACCAGCTTGGCAGTCAACAGAGCCATCATTTCCAACATCTCCTTCTGCATCTGAAGCAATTTTCCTAACTCAGACTCACACTTTGGCAGATGTTGTATAGGTAAGGACCAGGACATTTGATCAGCGTTCACTGTTAGGACACTGGGTTCCCGAGAGCCCTGTAGAACATCGGATTGATGTCTTTTGGTTCCTGCTGTGTTGCTGCACTGGATTTTCCTTTGTCTCTTCTCCCTTTCCATTTCCATCTTGGCTGCTTCATTAGTCTCTTCAATGAGCACCTCATCTGGGATAGAGGGATCTTCCAAGTACTGCCTTAACTGGAACTTGACATAGTCACTTCTCAGTCCTGTAGCTACAGACCTCAGGAATTTCTTCTGGATCAGTAGGGATGAGCTTTGAGTTCAAGTCAAGTTCGTCTAATTGCGAATGATATGGGCCGTTTGTGCCAAATTCAAGTGGCGCGTCACGGCCCATAATTCACTGCGGCATAGCAGTGCATTGCTGGCTGATGATTGGCCAAGCATACACTATAACCCACATGCTTGGCCAATCACAGCGCCGTGTGTACAGAGAGCCGTAATTGGCCAGAGCCAGGGTAGCTTTGGCCAATTATGGCTCAGGGGGTTTAGTACACGCCCCACACTATATACAAGGCTGCCTGCGTGGCGGCCTTGTGTAGTGTGTTGCGGTGGCGGAGAGAGATAGATAGACAAAGAGACAGTGTCATTTGATTTAAGTTAGAGTAGGCAGGCGAGTCAGTTAGCTGCACTTAGTGTATTGTGTATATATATGCATCCCAGGTGTTTTGTGTGTGTATGTGTGTGTGTGTGTTAGGAAGTTAGATTTGCCTCTGTTCCAGCTTGGCTGACGTTGCTTGTAGTTCCACACTGAGCCAGTGGGTGTCGTTGTTACCATTAGCTGGTGTTGGAAAGGCAACGTGTCGAAGTGTATGGGTGCTCCTCTGTCCCGGAGACAACTCGGTGGAGGTGGTGCTCCGAGTTGCATTCTGGGAGAGGGTATTTATGGAACAGACGCCATGTTTAGGGGTTCGTTTTACAGCCACCTGCTGGCCCTCCTGGCCGACAGGTATGCGTTAGAGTACCACCTCATGGTCCTCCGTTCCGGAGGCCCATGCCGCTGCGGCACGTTGGTGGGCCCAGAAGCTTGTCTGGGGCTACCACAGCAGCCGAGGAATGGTCCTGAGCTGTCTTTCCAGAGTAGAGAAGCTGGACAACCAAGAAGATCCCAGGGGAGGACCCGTCATGGAAGGATCATGCAGAGTGCTGGTCTGGAGAGGGGCCTGGTGACTCGGTTGGAGGACGTATCCTAAAGTAGTTTCCCAGCATAGTACTGCCGGGTTGGCTTAGAGGTCCAAGTACTGTGTCTGACATTCACTGCAAAACCAATACATCCTGTGGCAGAGGATCGTTCGGGTTTATTTCAAGCAAGTCTGTGGCAGAGACTTTTGTTCATGCTACGTACAGGCTGCTAGGCAAGTGAGAGAGGCCTATCTAGGTGAGCAAAGATCGTGTCCCACAAGGGGATCGCATTTAATTACAGTATTCAACTTTAAAGCACGGTGTAAAGAATCCTAAAGAAAGGTATCTGAGCTTCCCTGCAGTTTTCCTCCTGCCTTTTTCCTGCTACTTCCTTCCTTACTTGGTTCCATAAAGCATTAAAAACGTACTCAAGTGTTGGTGCTTATATCGTCCAGAGGTAAACTCAATGGAACCCTAGACCCGGTACCAGTGAAACAGAGGGATCGAGAGTGAAGGAAACAAGCCCGCTTAAACCAGCAGCTCCACCGAGAGTTATTGCTATATATATATATATATATATATATATATATATATATATATATTTATATATATTTACACTGTATTCAGTTTAGCTAGAACCGAGCAATAGACCCTGCACAGTTGCACCTACAGTATAGCTACCTGAAGACAAGTGCTTGTGTGCTTCTTCTGATCCTATTAATAGCACAGGCAGGCTCTTGAAGTATTTACAGTTAGTGTACTGTGTACCCTGCACAGTTGCACCCATAGCTACCTGAAGACAAGTGCTTGTGTGCTTCTTCTGATCCTATTAATAGCACAGGCAGGCTCTTAAAGTATTTACAGTTAGTGTACTGTGTAACCTGCACAGTTGCACCTACAGTATAGCTACCTGAAGACAAGTGCTTGTGTTCTTCTGATCCTATTAATAGCCTACCAGAGGCAGGACAGCAATCTGGCAGTCATGTTCCCCCAGCTGCAGCATACTGCCAGGTTTGCTCCAGTGATGAGGAGGGAAGGGATGATGAGGTCACTGACTCCACGTGGGTGCCTGATAGGATAGATGAGGAGGAGGCACATCACTAATGAGACAGGATGCCCTCCAGGGGCCAGCTTAAGGGCAGCACACTGACTGAATCACACCGCAGAGCTCCGCATGTGCAGGGCGCTGCTGTCTCTGGGCGTTATTCCAAAAGTTCTTTGGTGTGGGCCTTTTTTGAGACGAGTGCATCAGATCCCACCACTGCTATTTGCAACGTATGTCTGAAGCGTATCTTGCGTGGCCAAAACATCACCCGCTTGGGCACCACATGTCTGACCAGACAAATGTTGACCTGCCATGCAGTTCGTTGGCAAGCGTACCTAAAAGACCCACACCAAAGAACAAAGAGGACCTCTCCTTGCTCCTCATCAACTGGGATCTCCAATCCCACTATACCTCCAGTCCTCTCTGAGACCTGCACTGAGATTAATGAAGGTGTAGAATTAGGTGTGTCACAGCCAAGTACTTGCGGGCAATCTGCTATCGGTACACTGACGTCAGATTGTACCAGGCAAATTTCCCTGCCCCAGCTGCTTCACTGCTGAAAGAAGTTCGCTCACAGCCATCCACATGCCCAGCAGTTGAATGCTAGCTTGGATAAATTGCTAGCACTTCAACTGCTGCCTTTTCAGTTTGTAGACTCTGCCCCCTTCTGTGAGTTTGTGGAATGTGCGGTTCCTCAGTGGCAGGTTCCCGAACACCACTTTTTCTCACGGTAGGCGATTCCGGCTCTCTACCGGCATGTGGAAGGCAATGTCTTGGCCTCGCTGGACAGGGCGGTCAGCAGTAAGGTGCATATTACCGCTGACTCATGGTCCAGCAGGCATGGACAGGGATGTTACCTATCTTTCATGGTGCATTGGGTGACTCTTCTGGCAGCTGGGAAGGATTCAGGACAAGGTGCAGTAGTGTTGAAGGTTGTTCCACCACCACGCCTCCAAAATGCTACTACTGGTGATTCTGACACACCTCTCTCCTCCACCCCCTCCTCTTCTTCTTCCTCCATGGCCTCTTCCAGTGCTTTGTTCTCGGAACCAGTGGTGCTCCGTAGGCATTCAAGGGGCTATGCAAGTATGCAAGCCAAAAGATGCCATGCGGTGCTTGAGCTGGTGTGCTTGGGGGACAGGAGCCACACTGGGGCAGAGATTTTGTCAGCTCTACAGGGGCAGGCTCAGAGGTGGTTGACGCCACGCCAACTTCAGCCAGGAATGGTGGTTTGCAACAATGGCACTAACCTCCTCTCTGCCCTCCGACAGGGACAACTGTGCCCTGTTTGGCTCACGTCCTTAACTTGGTGGTGCTGCGGTTCTTGAGCAGGTACCTGGGCTTACAGGATGTCCTGAGGCAGACCAGGAAAGTCTGTGTGCATTTCCGCCGGTCATATAATGCCAGTGCTCGGCTGGCTGACCTCCAAAAGGAATTTAACCCGCCCAAGAACTACCTAATCTGTGACATGCCCACCAGGTGGAACTCAACGTTGGCCATGCTGCAGCGGCTGCACACGCAGCAGAGGGCCATCAATGAGTACCTGTGCGACTATGGCACCAGAACAGGGTCAAGGGAGCTTGTTTTTTTACCCCACGCCAGTGGGCTATGATCAAGTATGCATGCACTGTCCTGTCACCATTTGAGGAGGCCACGAGGATGGTGAGCAGTGACAGTGCATGCATCAGTGACACTGTCCCCCTTGTCCACCTGTTGGAGCACACGCTGTGTGGAATAATGGACAGGGCACTTGAGGCAGAACAGAGGCAGGAAGAGGAGGACTTCCTTACCTCTCATGGCCCCCTTTATCCAGACAGTGTTCCTGCGTGCCCGCCGATCACACAGGAAGAGGAGGAGGAGGATTGTGTCAGCATGGAGGTGGGGCCTTGCACTCAGCATCAGCAGCAGTCTTCAAGGGATCATTTACAGTCCCAAGAAACCTATGGACGTGTACGTGGCTGGGAGGAGGTGGCTGTGGATCATATAATCCTTAGTGACCCAGAGGACTCCGGACCGAATGCCTCAGCAAACCTATGCTGCATGGCCTCCCTGATCCTGCAAAGCCTGCGGAAGGATCCTTGAATTCGTGGAATCAAGGAGAGGGATCATTACTGGCTGGCAACCCTCCTTGATCCACGTTACAAGGGTAAGGTTGCAGACCTTATCTTGCCATCTCAGAGGGAGCAGAGGATGAAACATCTTCGGGAGGCTTTGCAGAAAGGTCTGTGCAACGCGTTCCCAGAGACTGGGAGGGTACAAACTCCTGTTCCTGGACAACGTGTTGCTGAGGCTTCGTTCAGTCAAAGAAAGAGCGGTGGAGAAGGTGGCCGTCTGACCGATGCGTTCAGACAATTTTTTAGTCTGCAGCCCCAAGGTATGATCGGTTCCTGCAACCATCGCCAGCATCTGTTTTACATGGTGCAGGAATACCTAGGGGCAAGATCTGACTTGGACACCTTTCCCACCGAAAATCCTCTGGGTTACTGGGTCTTGGCCAGAGCTTGCACAGTATGCAATTGAGCTACTGGCCTGTCCTGCATCCAGCGTTCTTTCGGAACGCACATTCAGTGCTGCTGGAGGCTTTGTAACCGATCACAGGGTGTGCCTGTCCACCGACTCGGTCGATCGACTGACCTTCATAAAAATGAATCAGTCTTGGATCACCACCAGATACCAAGCACCTGATGCTTATGTAACCGAATATTTTTTTTTGAAATGTCCGATCCCTTCAAGACTGCCTATGCTGATGCTGAGTGACTATCCTGTTATGCTAAGTGACTATCCTTTTCCTCCTCAATGATCATGCTGATAGCTTGTAAGAATATTTTGGTTCTGGGTGCCGCCACCAGTGGCTAAGGCCCAATTTTTCAGCCCCCTGTTTAACAGGGGCGTGTAATTACAATTTTTGATGCAATATTTTGCAGGAGGGCCCATTCCAGTGCCCACCAAGAGTAACTGTGAGGACTTACAGTGTTGTGGCAACACCACCACCACCACCAAAGGCCCAATTTTTCTGTCTCTGTTCAACAAGTGCATGTAATTACAATTCTTGATATAATATTTCACAGCAGGGCCCGTTCCAGCGCCCACCAAGAGTAACTGTGAGGACTTACAGTGTTGTGGCACCAGCTCCACCACCACCAAAGGCCCAATTTTTCTACCATTGTTCAACAATGGCATGTAATTACAGTTCTTGATTTAATATTTCACAGCAGGGCCCGTTCCTGTGCCCACCAAGAGTAACATGTGAGGGCTTACAGTGTTGTGGCAACACCAACATCTAAGGTGCAAATTTCTGCAGAGTATATAGGGCAGGACAATACTTTCAAACATCCAACATACAAACTACTCCTACTTGCAAACGGAAGGAGACAACAGGAAGTGAGATGAAATCTACCCCATGGAAGGGAAATTCTCTCCTGTAAGAGTTAATATGGGAAAACGTGTCTCTCCACTGATGCTTTATCACCAATCCTTTTTTCACTAAAAACCACAAATTTTCAAAAACATTTGTCATTAGGACAGAAAGTGAGGTGAAATCTTCTGAAGAGGTGCACAGACAGCAAAACAAATGTTACAGGGGTGATAACCCTTCCCTATGTTTTCCAAAAGCTTAAAAATGGATTTTTTTTGGCTGGAGCTACACTTTAAAAATGTACCAGTTCAAAATTACAAACAGATTCTACTTAACAACAAACCTACAGTCCCTGTCTTGTTTGCACCACCTGTATACTGCTGTTCAGAGTATATAGGGCCTGGGGGCCCCATGCCTTTGCTTTTTTTAATTTGGGTGTGGGGTTCCCCTTAATATCCATACAAGACCCAAAGGGCCTGGTAATGGACTGGGGGGGTACCCATGCCATTTGTCTCACTGATTGTCATTCATATTACCAGGACCCGATATTACATTTAAGCCGCAAGCAGTTTTAAATGACTTTTATTCCTTTTAAAAATGTCATTTTGTGCAGGGACTGTTCTAAGCACGGGAAACACGCGCCACTTTATAGGCATTCTATAGACTCCCCCCAGGTACAATATTTAAAGGAATATTTCACTTTTTATTTTCACTTTAAGCATCATTAAAATCACTGCTCCTGAAAAAATGTCAGTTTTTCAAACTTTTTTTGCATTGATACATGTCCCCTGGGGCAGGACCTGGATCCCCAAACCCTTTTTAGCCATACCAATACCATGCAAATTAGCCTTTAAAATTAGCACTTTTGATTTTGAGCGTTAAAGTCCCAATGGGGTTCTAAAGTTCGCGCAAAATTTCAGTCCGTTCGCAGGTTCTGGTGCAAACCAAACCGGGGGTGTTCAGCTCATCCCTATGGATCAGTTCAGCCCCAAAATGTTCATCTGAGCCTTCTCCCTGCGAGACAGACAACAGGTGGTCCTTCAATTCAATGGCTCTGATCAAGAAATTCTGGGGAATCTCTTGACTGCTCTGCGCCATATTTATCGTTGATGATATAGTTCAGCAGTTGTACTAAAGTCAGTCCATTTTTCATTTCCAGCATGCCTCTGATACTTAGGCCTGGACTGATGGCGTTTACTACAGCCTCTATAGTTTCAGATTCAAGATATCCTCTTTGGAGTCCCAGGTCAATCTGATGTAGGAGGTTTGTGTAGGACAGTTTGTCTTTCTGTCCCTTCTCTCCTATTTGACCGTCGATCTTGAAATCTTTCCGGATCGTCACCTCTGGAAAGTCATTATGATTGTGGCTCTGTATAACTGACACAGGTCTAGGTGTTGTCTGACCATCACTCGGGTCTCTACATGTAACACTTAGCTCTTTAATGTGTTTTGCAATCATGCTGGAGGTTTCCTGGAACCTCTCCTGTATGTCATTATACTGCTGTTTCAGAGCAGCCAGTTGTTCTGACTATGAACCTCTCCTGTGAGCTCTGAGTGTTTCAACAACGGCCCTCTTCTTCCTGTTAGGGGGCCCTGTTCCACTTTCCCTCGGTGTTGACCGAAAACTGACTTCCTGCAGTGTTTGCTCTATCTGTCTTGAGCTGGGGCAGCTTCACCTGGCCTCGCTGGGTGTGTCAGGTAAAGTTTTGTTTTATCAGATAGTTTCACACTGGTACCTTGGAAGTTTTCAGGAACTCCCTTTCTCCACTCCAATAGTGCATAAGTGTGAGAGGCCCCATAGTCTGGTCTGACAGCGATCACCCAGGCCTTCCTATCTGGGGACAATGCCTTCACAACTTCTTTGACCCATTCTTCCTCCCAGTCTTACCCTGGGAGTTTAACTGCCACGCTTGCTTCTGAGCGAGTGCCTTCCGCTTCGCACCACTGTACCACAGTGATGGGGTCTATACTGGTGCCAAGAGAGAGGGCTTGATTGCAGAGTAACAGAATCCCGGACGAGCCCCCACATGTAGCACTGAACCCCGAAGGAGCTGCTGGTATTTGATTGGGCCTGTACTCTGCTCTCCTACCCCCAAGTAAATTGGCTCAACCCGCTTGACACAGCTGTGTAACAGTGTTGATGTGAAGCTTTACTACAAGGAACAATCCCACAATAACAATGTGCATATAGTGTACCTCTACCGTTATCTGGGCATCCGTTGTTCCACCTGTTAGGATAATGAACAAGCCTCACACCAATTGTGATTAACCAGAATGTAAGTTTACTGAAACTGGTATAAAACAGTGGTTATAATAACTGTATCAACATACAAACTTACTATAATTCAGATTCAAGATATCCTCTTTGGAGTCCCAGGTCAATCTGATGTAGGAGGTTTGTGTAGGACAGTTTGTCTTTCTGTCCCTTCTCTCCTATTTGACCGTCGATCTTGAAATCTTTCCGGATCGTCACCTCTGGAAAGTCATTATGATTGTGGCTCTGTATAACTGACACAGGTCTAGGTGTTGTCTGACCATCACTCGGGTCTCTACATGTAACACTTAGCTCTTTAATGTGTTTTGCAATCATGCTGGAGGTTTCCTGGAACCTCTCCTGTATGTCATTATACTGCTGTTTCAGAGCAGCCAGTTGTTCTGACTATGAACCTCTCCTGTGAGCTCTGAGTGTTTCAACAACGGCCCTCTTCTTCCTGTTAGGGGGCCCTGTTCCACTTTCCCTCGGTGTTGACCGAAAACTGACTTCCTGCAGTGTTTGCTCTATCTGTCTTGAGCTGGGGCAGCTTCACCTGGCCTCGCTGGGTGTGTCAGGTAAAGTTTTGTTTTATCAGATAGTTTCACACTGGTACCTTGGAAGTTTTCAGGAACTCCCTTTCTCCACTCCAATAGTGCATAAGTGTGAGAGGCCCCATAGTCTGGTCTGACAGCGATCACCCAGGCCTTCCTATCTGGGGACAATGCCTTCACAACTTCTTTGACCCATTCTTCCTCCCAGTCTTACCCTGGGAGTTTAACTGCCACGCTTGCTTCTGAGCGAGTGCCTTCCGCTTCGCACCACTGTACCACAGTGATGGGGTCTATACTGGTGCCAAGAGAGAGGGCTTGATTGCAGAGTAACAGAATCCCGGACGAGCCCCCACATGTAGCACTGAACCCCGAAGGAGCTGCTGGTATTTGATTGGGCCTGTACTCTGCTCTCCTACCCCCAAGTAAATTGGCTCAACCCGCTTGACACAGCTGTGTAACAGTGTTGATGTGAAGCTTTACTACAAGGAACAATCCCACAATAACAATGTGCATATAGTGTACCTCTACCGTTATCTGGGCATCCGTTGTTCCACCTGTTAGGATAATGAACAAGCCTCACACCAATTGTGATTAACCAGAATGTAAGTTTACTGAAACTGGTATAAAACAGTGGTTATAATAACTGTATCAACATACAAACTTACTATAATAGTGCAATGAGTGTTCACAAATTATTAACACTTAAAGGTTCCTTGATTGACCACCGCAGGCACTTCTCCAAGTGGGACTAGTGCTCAGAGTGACAATGCCTTGACATTGGGCACCTTCCCACTTCCAGTACGGCTGTACTAAGCACACTAATGCAAGGTTATCAAACACAGCACAGTACAATTTCTCAAGAGCTCCCCCTGGGGTATAATGCAGTCCTTTGCTATTGTAACCGAAGCACAAAGCCTCCCAGTAAGAAGTGTAGTCTCTGGTTTTCTTTCTACTGCTAGCTATTATACTGCAGTGTTTGTAATCCAAGGGTTTAACAAGTAATGAAATAACATAAAATGATGAGTGATAACAATTCCTGCTATGCAACACACTTGTAGATGCCTCCAGTGTAGGTATCCCTTAACCGTCAGTCAACTCTCATTGAAGTATAGGCTTTGAGGCCTGATTGAAATCAGTCTATTTGAATGAGACCTCCCTGTGGAACTACAGGTCTCAGCAACTCTTTGGGATGAGTCTAAGTGCATTAAAGAACTTCTGGGCGACAGCCCTCTCACCACACCAGACCTGGAAAGTTGGAAACCTCTGCTCCAGTTGTCTCAGTCCTGCTGCCAGCCAGCACCATCATACTGCTCTGCTCCACAAGATGACCGGGACCCTCGCTTAGCTCCATCAGGGGTTCTGAATCCTCAGACCCGATCACACCGCTTCTCCAGCACACTGTGGCAAGGCAGAGTCAGTGGTTGCTGTTCCGCTCTGCACGATGCAGGCCGTGCTCTCTGGAACACTCCCTCACAGATTCCTGCAAGCAGGCCACACGTCCAGAAGAGAAAAAAATGGCCATGCCGGGCCTTTTATTACCTACCCAGCTGGCAGTTCAGCCACTTAGTGTTCATGGGTAGGTGAGTGGGCATTGTGGGTAGGTGAGTCCTTTCACAAAGTAAACAAGACACTTCCTGCTCTGCTGTGAAAGTTAAACAGATCTCGTTCCCATTACATACCACCAGAGGGAGCCAAATACCAATCTATAGCATTGTCCATTATTTAGCATTACATGGCAAAAATACCAGCGCTACATATGTATGATTGTAAGATACTGATGAGAGAAGCCTGCTCGTTTTTTGCAGTTTCCTCACCCCCTCCTTTGTGCTTGTGTATCTCTGTGTAAGAAAGGAGTGAGGTACCCCTCCCCTTCACATTCCTGTGTAGTATTGTGTGTTTATAGAAGAGAGAAATCTGAAGGTTATTGATGGTTTAAAGAAGTAGATAGGAAACATGAACGTGAATTGCACTAAAAGAAAGTGGACAGCATGTTGTAGAATTATTAATGAGGATTGCTGGATGTGAGACAAAAAAGACTGAGGATGTTTTGACTACTTTAGAGGTGTCCAGTCCATGGCAAAGACAGTAAATGTGGATGTGACTGAGTACTAACTTTACTGTCATAATAAGAAATTGCAGATTGCCTGACAGATGTAGCAGAAGAAAGGGAGATGGGCAGAGGCATCATCAGGGGGTGGCTATTGGGGCAACAGCCCTGAACCTGGAGCTAATAGCCCCGAGTCTCTAGTCCCGGTCCTAGAATGCCGGGGACAGGGGCGGACTGCGCCGTGGTAGCGCTGGCTCCGGCTCCAGCTCCGCCTACACCCCCGCCTGACTCTATTCTTGGTCACTGGTTGCTATAGCCGCCTAGCGGCTAGCAACCAGTGACGTCACTGCCCACTGTGCCCACACTTCCCAGCATTGAAAGCGGAGGATTGCACTTCCTCCTCCTCCGCGCTAGTGCTCATGGGCAGGGCCGGCCCTACCATGGGACCTGGTGGGACCATGGGTCCCGGGCGGCAGGTTCTGAGGGGTGGCACATTGATGCTTAAGAAGATGGTGGCGGAACTCCCGCCGATCGCTCCACTTCTTATCCCACTGTGAGGGTGGCCTGGGCGGCGCCGCCGCTTTTAGAGGTGACGGCAGAGAACTTGCTGCTATACCCGCACAGCGGACCGCCGCCCATCCTTTCCACGGCTCCCCCCTACTGCTGCTGACATGTCGGGACAACAAGAGAAAGTCAGCTGACGGCTAACAGCGGAGGGGAGGAGCTTCCTGCTGTGCACTGAGACCCCCTGATGAAAGAGGGATCGCTGAAGGTGCGGCTGACACTGAGAGAAAGTAAGTGTCAGCGCCATTGATCTCATCTCCACCACCCCTGCCTGTGTCTAACCCCCCCTCCCCACCCCTGCCTGTGTCTAACCCCCCCTCACCACCACTTCCTGTGTCTAACCCCCCCTCACCACCCCTGCCTGTGTCTAACCCGCCCTCACCACCACTTCCTGTGTCTAACCCCCCCTCACCACCCCTGCCTGTGTCTAACCCCCCCTCACCACCACTTCCTGTGTCTAACCCCCCCTCAACACCCCTGCCTGTGTCTAACCCGCCCTCACCACCACTTCCTGTGTCTAACCCCCCTCACCAGCCCTGCCTGTGTCTTACCCCCCCCTCACCAGCCCTGCCTGTGTCTAACCCACCCTCACCACCCCTGCCTGTGTCTAACCCCCCCTCACCACCCCTGTCTGTGTCTAACCCCCCCTCACCACCCCTGCCTGTGTCTAACCCCCCCTCACCACCCCTGCCTGTGTCTAACCCCCCCTCACCACCCCTGCCTGTGTCTAACCCCCCTCACCACCCCTGCCTGTGTCTAACCCCCCCTCACCAGCCCTGCCTGTGTCTAACCCCCCCTCACCAGCCCTGCCTGTGTCTAACCTCCCTCACCACCACTTCCTGTGTCTAACCCCCCCTCACCACCCCTGCCTGTGTCTAACCCCCCTCACCAGCCCTACCTGTGTCTAACCCCCCCTCACCAGCCCTGCCTGTGTCTAACCCCCCCTCACCAGCCCTGCCTGTGTCTAACCCTCCCTCACCACCCCTGCCTGTGTCTAACCCTCCCTCACCACCCCTGCCTGTGTCTAACCCCCCCTCACCACCCCTGCCTGTGTCTAACCCCCCTCACCACCACTTCCGGTGTCTAACTCCCCCCTCACCACCACTTCCTGTGTCTAACCCCCCCTCACCACCACTTCCTGTGTCTAACCCCCCCTCACCACCACTTCCTGTGTCTAACCCCCCCACCACCACTTCCTGTGTCTAACCCCCCCTCACCACCACTTCCTGTGTCTAACCCCCCCTCACCACCACTTCCTGTGTCTAACCCCCCCTCACCACCCCTGCCTGTGTCTAACCCCCCCTCACCACCCCTGCCTGTGTCTAACCCCCCCTCACCACCCCTGCCTGTGTCTAACCCCCCTCACCACCCCTGCCTGTGTCTAACCCCCCCCCTCACCAGCCCTGCCTGTGTCTAACCCCCCCTCACCACCCCTGCCTGTGTCTAACCCCCCCAAACCACCCCTGCCTGTGTCTAACCCCCCCACACCACCCCTGCCTGTGTCTAACCCCCCCTCACCACCCCTGCCTGTGTCTAACCCCCCCTCACCACCACTTCCTGTGTCTAACCCCCCCTCACCACCACTTCCTGTGTCTATCCCCCCCTCACCACCACTTCCTGTGTCTAACCCCCCCTCACCACCACTTCCTGTGTCTAACCCCCCCTCACCACCCCTGCCTGTGTCTAACCCCCCCTCACCACCCCTGCCTGTGTCTAACCCCCCCTCACCACCCCTGCCTGTGTCTAACCCCCCCTCACCACCCCTGCCTGTGTCTAACCCCCCCTCACCACCCCTGCCTGTGTCTAACCCCCCTCACCACCACTTCCTGTGTCTAACACCCCCTCACCACCACTTCCTGTGTCTAACCCCCCCTCACCACCACTGCCTGTGTCTAACCCCCCCTCACCACCACTGCCTGTGTCTAACCCCCCCTCACCACCACTGCCTGTGTCTAACCCCCCCTCACCACCACTTCCTGTGTCTAACCCCCCCTCACCACCCCTGCCTGTGTCTAACCCCCCCTCACCACCCCTGCCTGTGTCTAACCACCCTCACCACCCCTGCCTGTGTCTAACCCCCCCTCACCACCCCTGCTTGTGTCTAACCCCCCCTCACCACCCCTGCCTGTGTCTAACCCCCCCTCACCAGCCCTGCCTGTGTCTAACCCCCCCTCACCAGCCCTGCCTGTGTCTAACCCCCCCACACCACCCCTGCTTGTGTCTAACCCCCCTGACCACCACTTCCTGTGTCTAAGCCCCCCTCACCACCACTTCCTGTGTCTATCCCCCCCTCACCACCACTTCCTGTGTCTAACCCCCCCCTCACCACCACTTCCTGTGTCTAACCCCCCCTCACCACCACTTCCTGTGTCTAACCCCCCCTCACCACCACTTCCTGTGTCTAACCCCCCCACCACCACTTCCTGTGTCTAACCCCCCCTCACCACCACTTCCTGTGTCTAACCCCCCTCACCACCACTTCCTGTGTCTAACCCCCCCCTCACCACCACTTCCTGTGTCTAACCCCCCTTCACCACCCCTGCCTGTGTCTAACCCCCCTTCACCACCCCTGCCTGTGTCTAACCCCCCTCACCAGCCCTGCCTGTGTCTAGCCCCCCTCACCACCCCTGCCTGTGTCTAACCCCCCTCACCACCCCTGCCTGTGTCTAACCCCCCCTCACCACCACTTCCTGTGTCTAACCTCCCCTCACCACCACTTCCTGTGTCTAACCCCCTCACCACCACTTCTTGTGTCTAACCCCCCCTCACCACCCCTGCCTGTGTCTAACCCCCCTCACCACCCCTGCCTGTGTCTAACCCCCCCTCACCACCCCTGCCTGTGTCTAACCCCCCCTCACCACCCCTGCCTGTGTCTAACCCCCCCTCACCACCCCTGCCTGTGTCTAACCCCCCTCACCACCACTTCCTGTGTCTAACCCCCCCTCACCACCACTTCCTGTGTCTAACCCCCCCTCACCACCACTTCCTGTGTCTAACCCCCCTCACCACCACTTCCTGTGTCTAACCCCCCCTCACCACCACTTCCTGTGTCTAACCCCCCCTCACCACCACTTCCTGTGTCTAAAACCCCCCACCACCCCTGCCTGTGTCTAACCCCCCCCTCACCACCCCTGCCTGTGTCTAAAACCCCTCACCAGCCCTGCCTGTGTCTAACCCCCCCTCACCACCCCTGCCTGTGTCTAACCCCCCTCACCACCCCTGCCTGTGTCTAACCCCCCTCACCACCACTTCCTGTGTCTAACCCCCCCTCACCACCCCTGCCTGTGTCTAACCCACCCTCACCACCCCTGCCTGTGTCTAACCCCCCCTCACCACCCCTGCCTGTGTCTAACCTCCCCTCACCACCCCTGCCTGTGTCTAACCCCCCTCACCACCACTTCCTGTGTCTAACCCCCCCTCACCACCACTTCCTGTGTCTAACCCCCCCTCACCACCCCTGCCTGTGTCTAACCCCCCCTCACCACCCCTGCCTGTGTCTAACCCCCCCTCACCACCCCTGCCTGTGTCTAACCCCCCCCTCACCACCCCTGCCTGTGTCTAACCCCCCCTCACCACCCCTGCCTGTGTCTAACCCCCCCTCACCACCCCTGCCTGTGTCTAACCCCCCCTCACCACCCCTGCCTGTGTCTAACCCCCCCTCACCACCCCTGCCTGTGTCTAACCCCCCCTCACCACCCCTGCCTGTGTCTAACCCCCCCTCACCACCCCTGCCTGTTTCTAACCCCCCCTTACCGCCCCTGCCTGTGTCTAACCCTCCCTCACCGCCCCTGCCTGTGTCTAACCCCCCCTCACCACCCCTGCCTGTGTCTAACCCCCCCTCACCACCCCTGCCTGTGTCTATCCCCCTCACCACCCCTGCCTGTGTATGTCTAACCCTCCTCCTCTACCCCTGCCTGTGTCTAACCCCCCCTCACCACCCCTGCCTGTGTATGTCTAACCCTCCTCCTCTACCCCTGCCTGTGTCTAACCCCCCTCACCACCCCTGCCTGTGTATGTCTAACCCTCCTCCTCTACCCCTGCCTGTGTCTAACCCCCCTCACCACCCCTGCCTGTGTCCAACCCCCCCTCACCAGCCTGCCTGTGTCTAATTCCCTTTACCAGCCCTGCCTGTGTCCAACCCCCCCACCACCCCTGCCTGTGTATGTCTAACCCTCCTCCTCTACCCCTGTCTGTGTCTAACCCCCCCTCACCACCCCTGCCTGTGTCTAACCCAGTCAGTGTGGGTCAGGTAGGTCAGTGTGGTTTAGGTAGGTCAGTGTGTGTGGGTCAGTGTATGTAGGTCAGTGTGGGTCAGGTAGGTCAGTGTGGGTTGGTCAGTGTATGTAGGTCAGTGTAGGTCAGTGTGAGTCAGGTAGGTCAGTGTATGTAGGTCAGTGCATGTCATATAGGTCAGTGTATGTGGGTCAGGTAGGTCAGTGTGGGTCAGGTAGGTCAGTGTATGTAGGTCAGTGTATGTCAGGTAGGTAGGTCAGTTTAGTGGTCAGCATTGATGGGCACTGGTAAGCCAGGCAGCAACCAGCAAGTCAGCGTACCCCCCGCCACACAATCACACAACCCCTCTGCCCAACCAAAAAAAACCTAGCGCCACTAGAGGCCCTCCCCCCGTGCCGGCCTTGGACTTCGGGCTGAAGCCCCTGGTCTTTTTGCCACCTAGCAACACCCCTGGAGATGGGCATAAATTACTAGTAAAGCAGCATGAACTTTTTGAGCACACAGAAGTTATTTTGTGCATCTCTAAGATGGATGGTAAATACGCTTTTGTAACATTACGCTTTCCACTACTAAGTGATCAGGAAATTTCATGCTTAGTCGATTCTTGCTCTGCCCGGACTATAATTCAAAAGTCCTCCTACCAAAAGACATCCCCTTACATCTGGGCCACTAGCAGTTGGAGTGGGAGGGAACTCTACCCCTCTTAAGGAAATGCCCCCCATACAAATTGGAATTGGAAGCCACAATATGTTTCATAAGCTGCTTGTCTCTGACACTGTACCAGGCAACCTATTTGGAAGAGACCTACTGAGTTACTTACAAGCCTGTGTACAGTATACACCCAATGGAGTAGAAGTACATGTTGGAGAATTAGATGAAGAAATTATATGGGACTGACAGCAATTGAATTAGAGCAAAAGATTGAAGGGAATATTTCACCTGAAATTGTTGCTCAAATACCTGATATTCTCTGGGCCAAGGGAAAATATGATGTAGGACTTCTACAAGTCCCTCCGGTTAAAATCAAAATAAAAGCAGGAGCTCAAATTCCACGCATACCACAGTATCCACTGTCACCAGATCAACTCGCTGGTGTATGAGTACAAATAAAAGAATTACTTGAAGCAGGTGTCATAAAGAAAACAGAAAGTAGAGCACAGACACCATTGTTTCCTGTAAAGAAAAAGGTCAAAAGAGCCAGTATATTGAGTGGTACATGATTTAAGGGCCATCAATCAAATCATCAAAAAAGGCACTCCTGTTGTCCCAGATCCCAGTACTTTGCTCAATGACATACCTACAGGAACATGGGTGTACACCGTAATAGAACTGGCAAATGCTTTCTTCAGTGTCGCCTTGGATGAAGAGAGCCAATAACTCTTTGCTTTCCGATTTGAAGGAGCAAATAAAGATGGTGATGAAGGCAAAGATGGGACTGGTGCCAGTACTTTAGCATTAAAGCGGGGGTCCACCTATCTATCGTTTATTTTTTTTTTAGTTCATTCACAAACTTTTCTTCTCAGCATTACATACTCACATATTGTGTGTAATATGTCCACCTGTGTCAGATTTCGTTGGAAAGAATAACTTATATTATTCACTGCAGGCAGTTTCCATCTTCATTGTGGGCATTTGAAGCCAACAAGCATTTATTTCCTGGATGTGGAGAATGCTGTGCTCCCAGCATTCACTGCTTGTTCCCGTACATGCTCAGTGGCATCCTGGGAAGCCTGAGACTAGCTCCCAGGAGTCTGGGAGAGGCTAGAGACACGCCTACTCCCACGGGAGGAGAACCAGGAAGTGCAAAGAAGAGTAGAAAAATAAAAGGTAATTACTGCGATTTAAATTTTTTTTAAACGGCATGTCAGCATCTAGGCAAGGAAGAGAATACATACAGATATTGTTCAAAATTTGGGTGGAACCCCGCTTTAAGTTCAACTGAGAGGTGTCCAATTTATCTGAACAGTCTTTCCCTGGAGGCTGGCTTTCCAGAAGTATGTTGTCATGTTTTCTGTATATCCTGCATTTTTAACTGGTGTGAAACCTCCTCATCCTGCCCTGTTGATCGCAAACCCTTTCAAACCGTGTAAGAAATAGATCCGGGGTAAGAGGAGGGAAATTATAGGGGTCTAATAATGTTGAGTTTATATATATATATATATATATATATATATATATATATATATATATATATATATATATTATATTATATATATATATATTATATAATGAGACTATCACTTTAAGAATTTGTAATACACTTTCTTGCTTCTTCTTAGACACAGAGTTTTCAGTCTATGATGACCTTCACCACCAGATAAGAAGCAACAGTTTACTCCCTTTTTGCTCCTAGAAATGAACAGTCTTATCTAGCTGGTCTGATCCAGTACCGTCATAGCGGCGCCCATGTTTTCTTTCGCTTTCTATCAGTCACATGATGTAACCACCCATTTAACTGTTCCCTTGCTACTAAGAAGATATGAATGCTGATTGGACTAAACTTTACAATCACACCTATAACATGCCTAGAACTTATGCATATTCATACCAGTTGTTCCTGGTGCTCAAAATATTTGGGGGGGCGTAAAACAATTTTGAAGAAAAATCATCAATTGCAGCCACTGTGCCCATCAAACGCTGCCACTGTGCCCATAAAACACTGCCACTGTGCCCATCAAATGCTTCCACTGTGCCATCATAACGCTTCCACTGTGCCCATCAAATGCTGCCAGTGTGCCCATCAAATGCTGCCAGTGTGCCCATCAAATGCCAGTGTCCCTCTGGGACAGCCCGCTCACACCCCCCCATGGATGGATCGCAGGACACCCCGCTCCCACCACCCCCCCACAGATGGATCGTGGGACACCCCGGTCCCACCACCCCCCCACGTGGATGGATCGTGGGACACCCCAGCCCACTGGATCGCAGGGCACCCTGTGCAGGAGGACCAGCCCTTACCTTGGTAAGTGTCAGGGCTGGGTTCAGCCCTTCCTTCTCTGAGCTGGCCACTCAGATGTCGGCTAATTGCCAGCTCCTTTCTCTCCACAGTGACTCAACTGTTGATGATCTGCTCATCAGTCCTGGCTACTTAAAGCCATCCAGCTCACTTCATCTCTGCCTTCACCTTTGGTCACATCTCAGAGACTTTCTCCTGTGTTCCTGTTGAAGACTTGCTCATCTGACGTCCCTTCTGGCTCCTGATCCTGCTTGCTGTACTGCTACGTTGATCTCTGGCTCCGACATTGGCATTGGCCGACTACCCAATCTGGTTACTGAACTCTGGCTATGTATTGACTACGCTTACTCTGTTTACCTTTTTATTATTATTAAATAAGTGTGATTAACTGTACTTCTGTCTCGGTCTGATTCATGGTTTTTGACAGTAAGGTGTCCTCTTCTCCGGCGTCTCCTCTTTTTTCAGCTTCCTCTGCTCTGTCCCACTTCCGCCAAAGCGCTGAGCATCCAATAGGGACGGCTGACGCTTTGGCCAATCAGGAAACAGGTCTCACTGACCTGCCTCCAGATTGGTGAGGAGGCAATGCGGTGTGAAAATAGCAAATATTAATTCGCTATGGTCACACAATTGGGTGGGATCAGGGCGCACTCTCTGCGCCCCGAGCCCACCCTATTTTGAAGCCTATTAGAGCCTCTGGCTCTAATCAGGTTCTTAAAAAAAAATACACCCCCTCCCGCCCCCACTATAGGAATCCATGCGTCCCTGAAAGGGGCCGGGCGCATGGATAGGGAGGCAGCAGCAGGGATAGGGGGAACAGCGCCCGTGAGCCCACAATGCACTGGCTGCCACTGATTCATATGTATTTATTGTTAAACTTGATGTTTGTACGGCAGAAACGCTTTCACTTTACTGCTTTTTTGAGAACTGTGTATTGTGTTTCTCCACTGCAGTGCATGAAATAAAAGCAACGTTTCATTATCTTAAGATCTGGGCTCACTGTCTCATCTAAATGTCTTGTTTAGAGACTCCCTAACCTGATTTAACACTATAGAGTTACTGGATTACTTTTAGAGCAGGGGAAGGGGGTCTCCCCTCCCGCTGCCACCTTTACTGAATTCTTCCAGGGAACCCAGTAAGGACACCTTACTGCCACTGTAGGCGATACTCTCTTGTAATTTAATAAGGTAGGTTTGGGACCAGTCTGAATATGGTCTTCCTCTTAGGTTCTCTGCCCTCGCCATCTTGTTCTTTTTCACATTACCCATTTCAATGCTCTGCTAGAATATACATCCCTGGTGTGCTTCTTGTATTTCTATACTCCTTTTATATCTGGACTTTCTATACCCTTTAATTGCTAATTGTGAATTCTAATACTGCATTATGTAAATTGTAACATCACATTTTATGTATATTGGGATGATGCACTTGTGGTGCAACAGTCCGGGGTACATTATCCTTCCACCTCTAGATAATAGGATTTTTATTACAGCTTACCTGTAAAATCCTTTTCTTGGAGTACATCATGGGACACAGAGCCTTAAGTAATTACTTAATAGGTTATGGGCCACCTTCAGGTGTTGACACTGGTAAACCCAATCAAAGGAAGTTTATTCCCTATATAACCCCTCCTTCTTCCAGGAGTACACCAGTTTTTGTAGCAAAGCAATATACTTTGTATCCCAAAAAAGAGGGGAGGGACCTCTGTGTCCCATGATGTACTCCAAGAAAAGGATTTTACAGGTAAGCTGTAATAAAAATCCTATTTTTTTATCATATATCATGGGACACAGAGCCTTAAGTAATTACTTAATGGGACATCCCATAGCAATGCCACATGAGGGGAGGGAGACACAATCCGCAGGGTACACTCAAACTTGAGGATCTTTACTGCTGCTTGCAGCACATTGCGCCCAAAGGCGATATCCTTATACCTCCTTACATCCACCTGATAAAATTTTGTGAATGTATGCACTGAACACCAAGTTGCGGCCTTACAGATCTGAGCCATGGAGGCCTGATGACACACTGCCCAAGAAGCACTAACCGACCTGTTAGAATGCGCCTTAACTTGAAACGGGGGAATCTTACCCCTTAAGTCAAAGGTTTGAATTATCACTTGCCGAATCCACCTAGCGACAGTGGATTTTGACGCTGCCTGTCTTTTCTTAGGACCCTCCGGCAGAATAAATAAGACATCAGTCTTAAGAATCTGAGCAGTTTTCTTTAGATAGATTTTCACTGCTCTCACCACATCAAGACAATGTAGTGATCTTTCTTCCCTGGAACATGGTTTTGGAAAAAAAAATGGCAGGACAATATCTTGGTTCAGGTGAAAACCTGAAACTACTTTTGGCAAAAAACCTGGACTAGGGAGTAACACAACTCTGTCCTCATGAAAAATAAAATATGGCTCTTTACAAGAAAGAGCAGCCAATTCTGAAACCCTCCTTGCTGAGGATATAGCAACCAAAAATACCAACTTCCTTGTCAGAAGGACTAGGGGAATATGTTGTATTGGTTCAAATGTCTGTTTTTGTAACACAGACAAAACTAAGTTTAAGTCCCCAGGGTTCAAGGGAGGTTTGACGGGTGGATTAAGCCACGTCTCCCCTTGTATAAAGCCCCAGACTAAAGAATGAGTAGCAAGTGGTCTTTGAAATAAGACGGATAAAGCTGAGATTTGGCCTTTAATAGTACTTAAGGCCAATTTGATTTCTACCCCTAATTGTAGAAAGGCAAGAATTCTGCCTATGATATATCTCCGAGGGTGCCAACCCTTGGGTTCACACCAGGAAATATAAGCCTTCCAAACTCTATAATATATAGTTCTGGAAGCTGACTTCCTAGCATTAATCAGGGTAGAGATAACTGATCCGGAAAGCCCACGTTTCTTTAGAATGTGGGTTTCAATAGCCAATCCGTTAAATTTAGAGACCGTAAGGAAGGATGGAATATCGGTCCCTGAGAGAGCAGATCTGGCCACAGTGGGAGGGACCATGGGCCCTCCACTGCCATCTTTACGATTTCTGCGTACCATGACCTTCTGGGTCATGCTGGTGCCACCAGAATTATCGGCTTTCTTTCCAGCTTGATCCTGCAAAGGAGTCAAGACAGCAACTGAATAGGGGGAATGCATAGATCAGTGAGAACTGATCCCATGGGGTCACTAACGCATCATTTCCACATGCAAATGGATCCCTTGTTCTGGCCACAAAGTTGACCAACTTCGTGTTGAACCTGGATGCTAGAAAATCCACATCCGGAGTTCAAAATATGTCGGGGTGAAGAGACCATTCCCCTGGGAATAACTGCTGATGACATAAGTAGTCCACCTGCCAATTCTCTACTCCCGGAATGAAGATTTCAGAAAGGCATGGAACATTCCTTTCTGCCCAAGTTAGAATATGGTTCACCTCTCTCTGTGCTGAGAGACTTTTGGTGCCCCCTTGGTGATTGATATAGGCCACAGCTGTGGCATTTACGGATTGAATCCTGACAGGACAATCCCGTAACCTGAAAGCCCAGGCCTTTAGAGCCAGAAATACTGCCCGAATCTCTAGAATATTGATGGGCAAGATTCTTTCGGTTCTTGACCACTGTCCTTGGACAGTTGTCTTTTCTAGTACTGCTCCCCAGCCTGAAAGGCTGGCATCCGTCGTTACCACTTTCCAGATGACTGGTCTGAAGGATTTTCCTTTCAGCAGACTCTGGGTTAATGACCAAGTGAGGCTTTGGGCCACTCTTGGGGACAGGCGCATTGGTAAGTCTGATGCAGCATACACACGAGCGGACTTTACGGCAGACTTTGCCCGGTGGACAGGATTTCGTCTGACAATTTGATCATGTGTGGGCTCCAGCGGACTTTGTTTTCTCAAAAGTTGGACGGACTTAGATTTGAAACATGTTTCAAATCTATCCGACGGACTCGAGCCCGGTCGAAAAGTCCGCTCGTCTGTATGCTAGTTCGACGGACAAAAAGCCACGCTATTGCAGCTATTGGCTACTGGCTATGAACTTCCTTATTTTAGTCCGGTCGTACGTCATCGCGTACGAATTCGACGGACTTTGGTTGATTGTGTGTAGGCAAGTCCATTCATTCAGAAAGTCCGTCGTAAAGTACGTTGAAAAGTCCGCCGGGCAAAGTCTGCCGTAAAGTCCGCTCGTGTGTACGCGGCATAAAGCTTGAATTGTTTTGTTCCAAGCAGACAGGATACTGTTTTGCAATAGTCTTGAATGGAACTGGACATAGGGAACTGCTTCAAAATGAAGCTACCATGGTTCCTAGCAACCTCATGCAGAGGTGAATGGAGGGATTGCCATTTGACCTGACCCTCCGCACCAGCTCTCTTATGGAATTGATTTTTGCTTGAGGCAAGAACACCCTTCCCTGGGCTGTATCTATGATCAGACCCAAGTACTCCAGCCTTTTTAGCGGTATTAAGGAAGATTTCTCTAGGTTGAGAATCCAACCCAAACTTTTCAGATAGTTGATTGTAGTGCAAACGCTTTGCTTCAAATGAGTCACCAATTGATCTATAAGTAATAGATTGTCTAGATACGCTTCGACTGTTATGCGCTGTGCCCTTAACCTGGCTAGAGGTGGGGACAGCACTTTGGTGAACGCCCGAGGTGCTGTGGTTAGCCCAAAGGGCAGGGCTACAAATTGGAAATGCTGCTATTCTAACTAAAAACGCAGAAACCTTTGATGAGCAGGAAATATAGGGACATGCAGATATGCATCCCCGATGTCGACTGACGCCAGAAGTTCTCTTCCTAGAAAGATAGAAACTACTGACCTGATTGTCTCCATGTAAAAGGAGCGGATCTTCAGGAATTGATTTAGCTTTCTTAGATCTAGAATGGGTCTGACGTCTCCATTTGGTTTTGGTACCATGAAAAGATTTGAATAAAACCCCAGACCTTGCTCTTTTGTGGGTATCTGTATGATCACCGCTTGAGATATTAATCGGTCTAGTGCCTGAAACGGAGATTTGTTTTTTCTCTGGATCTTTGGGAAAGCTTAATCTCAGGAAACAAGATTGTGGAAAGTCCTGAAATTCCAGCTTGTACCCCATTGTTACCGTGGAGATGACCCATCTGTCCTGAATTTCTTTTTTCCAGACTTCTGAAAGTTGCAGAAGTCTTCCCCCCATCTTGGTGAGAGGGTTGCCTCTTCATGATGAGGCTTTAGGATTCTGTTTTGCAGATTTCCTACCCCAGGGCTTCTTTTGAGCCTGGGTCTGGCCCTGAGGTTTTCCTCTAGAGCATCTTCTTCCTGTTTTATCCAAACAAACCTAAATTTGCGTATAGAAAAGCACCCAATATTAAGAGCAAGGTAGCACCTAGAAAACTTAAAGAGAAATCCCTCCTCCTGGTTATTCCATCCCCAACTTTTTAGCCATTTCTGGTATATATCAATGCCGCAAGCCTTTATGCAAAACCTGTCGGTTTGCAACGCATGGCCAGAAGGACTTTTGTGTGAAAGGCAAAACATACTCCATTAAGGGTTTTCACACTTGCTCCTCTGACCATGTGGTCTACTGCCTGATATGTCCTTTTGGCCTTTTTTATGTGGGGCAAACCATCCGGCCACTACACAAACGTTTTGGCGAACATCGCCGTTTCATTACAGGTGGACTGGATCACCACAGTGTCCCCAGGCATTACCTCGAACATCATGACAAATCTACAGATGGCCTTAGGGTCATTGTCATTGAGGCAATTCCTAGGGACCTCCCTCCAGCTGAGCGTTTTAGGAGGCTTTGTCACAGAGAAATGTATTAGATTTACACGTTGAATGTTTTGGCCCTTGGAGGGTTAAATGAGGACTTTGAAATTAGTGCTATACTCTAGACCTCATACATTCTTCATTTAGTCTTTCCTTCAGAGGCTCTATGGGCACATGCACATGTGATCGTGTGTGCATAGCACACATGCTCGCAGATGCTGACCTATATCCTCTGTAGTATGCACAATATATGTGCTTACATGTTTTATTTCATTTATAATCTGACTGATTGCTGCTGGTGAATGCATCTCTATTTGTGTGGATATATACATATTACAATATTTTATTGTTGTCTTTTAATAAAAAAAAATTATATTAATAATTTTTTTAATTTTTAATATTAATATTCCTTAATATTAATATCTTCTTTCACTTGTCAATTTACCCATTTTTATTAATACTGCCCACATTCCCCCTCCCCTTTCCACTTCTGTCACCCACTCCCTTTTTTCCCTTTCCTGCATATTATAATCCTTCTCCCCTCCCTCCACCCCTATTCTTCTATATTGGCCATTTGTTGTATTGTGCTATTGCCATTTACCAAACTTTGTCTGTTAAGTTAGATGCTATATGTGTTTAGATTATATGTCTCATCCATTTTCATTTTTATTTTCGTTTTTATCATCTCGTGAGAACGCTATAAAAACTATTCCCCATTTCCTTTTTCTCTCTGCCCCTGCTCCCGCCCATAGCCGGCTGTCAGGGGATGTTATACACAACATCCAATGCAGGTGATCAGGTCGCTGGGCTGCACCAATGAATCAGGGACAATCAAGTAAATGAAAAAAAGTATGTTTATTATTAATGATAAAGACACACGTGAAATCAAGACAGCAAACCAAAAACAAGTAAATAGTGAAAACACAGCAAACCCCTGAACATGAAATAAAAATAAGGCAGGGGCAAAAGCAACAAGGGAACAGAAACCAGGAATAATGAAGCAGACCAAGGAGCAGGGAACAGGAAACAGGACTCAAGGACAGGATACACAAATGGGGTCCAGGAACAAACAGGAACAGGCTGGAACAAGAGCAGGTACTGGCAGGGACAAAGGCTAGCAGAGGAATTCTGAAGCCCTGAAGCCTAGTTTAGGGCAGATCTATATAGTCCAGCAGACCCATGACAGGTGTGCTTGATGGCAAGTCTGAAGTCCAGGCAGGGAGACACCCGCTGGTGGCCACTGGAATTACACCCTTTTGGTGCTGAATGTAATAGTGCCACCAGCAGGTGAAACCGGAGATGACACCATTCCTGACACCAGCCCAGAGAGTATAAATTATGCACGGGTATACCTGTAGTCATAGGTTGATAAAGGAACCAATTAGAAGTTCCAAAACGCGTCCCTTACTGATGATCACTTCCGGCTTGCAGTCCACGCTGTTTGCTGTGCCTTACCGCTGATGTCACTTCCGGGATTCTGGATTCTTCGCTCAGACCAGGACTGTGTGACCTCCGGTATCCCCAGGATTTCGGACACTCTGCTGGCAACTTCATCTGAGTTTCTGCCGCAATACATGAACAGTCCTGAGAGCTTTTTAACATGCTGGGGACCTGCCTGATGCTGGATCACTTGCATTCTGAATGATGACATGCCTTTTGTATCTCCCGATTCTGTAAGTGTTTTTAATCCAGCTGGGGATATTAAATAGCTTTTAACTTCTGCACTTAGAGGCGCCTTTCTTTCTGTTTGTGTTTTCCTCTAGAGTCTGATGGCAGAGGCCATTGCCACTGCCTAGAGGCGGAAGTCCCTGGCGCAGGGGAAGGAGCCCGTTTAAATGAAGGGCGTTTTTATATTTTCTTTTGACTGGTAAAAAAGTACTTTTCCCAGCAAAAATTGTCTTGATATATTTATCCAAGTCTTCTCCAAACAGTCACTCCCCATGAAAGGGGAACCCAGTTAGGAGGTTTTTACATGGTGTTTCAGCTGACCAATTTTTCAACCACAGGATTCTGCATATATGTACAAGCATAAGCGTAAGGCGGGATGCCTGGTAAATAGAGTCTTTAATAGCATCTATGGCAAAACATAATGCCTTAGGTTGTTCAGCCAAATCACGAGCTTGTTGTGTAGGAAGCTCTCTAAGGGCCTGTTTAAATTGGTCCTTTAGGGATTGACAGACGCCTATCGCGGTGACTGCGGGCTGAATGACGGCACCTGCTATGGAAAAAGCAGATTTTAGCAGGGATTCCAACTTCTTATCTATTGGATCCTTAAGCATCTGTGCATTGTCTACAGGACAAGTTAAGTTATTATTCACATTGGAAATCGCAGCATCAATTGCTGGTACTTTCCATCTTTTGGAGAATTTCTCCTCCAGAGGATAGAAAAGTGAAAACCTCTTAGGAGGGAGAAAATGCTTATCCGGTTTATCCCATTCCGCAAAATAAGCTGTTCAAGTAATGCATGTGCAGGAAACGCATGCAAAGGATGGGAAGGTTTTAAAGAACTTAAGGAAGAAGCCAAGTTTTCATGAGACTCTGTTAGAGGTAGCATGAAAGTGGAACAAACCATTTCTATAAGAGGATTGTATCAGCAATTTTTCAGATTGAGAAGCTAAAAAAGGTTCATCTACCGTTGTTTCCTCTGCAGAAGAATCATTGGTTTGCTTCTCTTCATGATCGATTGAGGGTAAAACCTCATCGTGTGCCCACTGTTCCCCTTGCAAAGCTGAAGTGGGGGAGGGGGACCTAGTATGCTTCCTATCCATTTGAATGGAGGATGCGATTAAAGCCACTAATCTTTCTTTCAGACCCTGAAGGAAGGAGGAAAGGGTATCTTTAGTCACGTATACAGGTGCTGAGATGTGAGAGACAGCTGCACCATCAATTTGCTCCAATGGCTCACCCTGAGTTGCCATAATTGGTAATTGAGGCGAGGATGACAGCACGAAAATACAGCTGGAAATCCCAATGCCTGGGGGTAAACCTTTACTCTTTTGGCTTTTATAATGTCTTTTTTGGCAGGCATAGTCCTAAGTAGGGATGAGCCCGATGTTTGAGTCAAACGTAAGTTCGACTCGAACATAGGGTGTTCGCCTGTTCGCCGGATAGCAAACAATTTGGGGTGTTCGCGGCAAATTCGAAAGCCGCGGAACACTCTTCAAAAGTCTATGGGAGAAATCAAAAGTGCTCATTTTAAAGGCTTATATGCATGGTATTGTCATAAAAAGTGTTTGGGGACCTGGGTCCTGTCCCAGGGGACATGGATCAATGCAAAAAAAAGTTTTAAAAACGGCCGTTTTTTCGGGAGCAGTGATTTTAATAATGCTTAAAATGAAACAATAAAAGTGAACTATTTCTTTAAATTTCATACCTGGGGGGTGTCTATAGTATGCCTGTAAAGTGGCACATTTTCCCCATGTTTAGAACAGTCCCTGCACAAAATGACATTTCTAAAGGAAATAAAGTAATTTAAAACTCATGGCTATAATGAATCAGGTCTCGGCAATACAGATAAGTCATTAAAAAAACGGCTTTTGGGTCTGGTATGAATATTAAAAGAGGGGGGATGAGAGAGCGCCCCCCCCTCCTGAACCGTACCAGGCCACATGCCCTCAACATGGGGAGGGTGCTTTGGGGTAGCCCCCAAAGCACCTTGTCCCCATGTTGATGGGGGCAAGGGCCTCATCCCCACAACCCTTGGTGGTTGTGGGGGTCTGAGGACGGGGGGCTTATCGGAATCTGCAAGCCCCCTTTAACAAGGGAACCCCCAGATCCCACCCCCCTGTTTGAAATGGTAACAGGTACATTGTACCCGTACCATTTCACAAAAAAGTGTCAAATTGTTAAAAAACCACAAGACACACTTTGGGACAAGTCCTTTATTAAAAAATAAAAAAGTTAAAAATGTCCCACGATGTCCATTCATCTTCTTCTTTTGCTCTACCGACAGACCGAAAAAAAAACCCTGTACGCCGCCACCGATTTGCCTCCATGGGAGGCACCTGCCGTAATGACCGTCCTCTCAGGTGACAGTTCTTTTATAACTGAGGGGGCGGGCCACCCGTTTACATAAACAAGGGGCTCCGCCCCCCTCTGACGCCATGGGGAAGCCATTGGGAAGTCCCTATGCATCAGAGGGGAGCGGAGTCACCCGGGTATGTCACCGTGTGACCCCGCCCTCAGTTATAAAATAACTGTCACCTGAGAGGACGGTTATTACAGCAGGTGCCTCCCATGAAGGCGGATCAGTGGTGGCATGGGGGGGGTTTGGTCCGTCAGCGGAGTGAGAGAAGAAGATGAATGGACTTCGTGGGACATTTTTTTTTTTAATAAGGGACTTGTCCCACTTGACACGTTTTTGTGAAATGGTATGGGTACTCTACCCGTTACCATTTCAAACAGGGGGGCCGGGATCTGGGGGTCCCCTTGTTAAAGGGGGCTTCCAGATTCCGATAAGCCACCCGCCCGAAGACCCCTACAACCACCGGGCAAAGATTGTGGGGATGAGGCCCTTGTACCCATCTACCCCAAAGCACCCTCCCCAAGTTGAGGGCAGGTGGCCTGGTACGGTTCAGGGGGGGGGCGCTTTCTCGTCCCTCCTCTTTTCCTGCGGCCTGCCAGGTTGCGTGCTTAGATAAGGGTCTGGTATGGATTTTTGGGGGGACCCCCACACCATTTTCTTTTTACATTTTGGCATGGGGTCCCTCTTAAAATCCATACCAGACCCTGAGGGTCTTGTATGGATTTTGAGGGGGACCATACGCCATTTTTTTTTAAATTTGGCGCAGGGTTACCTTTAATATCCATACCAGACCTGAAGGGTCTGGTAATGATTTTTGGGAGGTCCCCCATGCTGTTTTTTTAATGACTTTTATCTGTATTGCCGAGACCCGACAATTCATTATAGCCGCGAGTAGTTTTAAATGACCTTTTTTCCTTTAGAAATGTCATTTTGTGCAGGGACTGTTCTAAACACGGGAAAAATGCGCCACTTTACAGGCATACTATAGACACCCCCCAGATATGAAATTTAAAGGAATATTTCACTTTTATTATTTCACTTTAAGCATTATTAAAATCACTGCTCCTGAAAAAACTGCCATTTTTAAAACTTTTTTTGCATTGATACATGTCCCCTGGGGCAGGACCCAGGTCCCCAAACACTTTTTATGAAAATAACTTGCATATTAACCCTTAAAATTAGCACTTTTGATTTTTCACATTCGTGTCCCATAGACTTTAATGGTGTTCACATGTTCAAACTAATTTTTTGCCTGTTCGCATGTTCTGCCACGAACTGAACCGGGGGGGGTGTGTTCAGCTCATCCCTAGTCCCAAGTACAAAAAACTACAACAAATACCAATTGCACTACATCGCTGAAAATAGTCATGACTTTTAAAGCTGCTATAAAGTTTAGCCTAGTGCTGGAAAAAGAGTGTCCTTCCTATATTAGGAATGCAACCCATACGTGTCCCATAGCTCGTGTGTCCCTGTGTGCAGGCAGCTTGTTTCCTCCTCATCAGCAGAGGAGAGGCTGACACAGCTGTATTTATCTGTTATTAGCCTTCCATGCGTCCTCGTGGATGTTTCACGGCACCTGCATTAGGCCCCGCCCCCTCCAAAAAAATTCCACTCCCTTTTTTATTTACCCACTTCAGCCCCGGAAGAATTTACCCCTTCCTTACCAGTGCGTTTTTTGCAATTTGGCACTGCGTCGCTTTAACTGACAATTGCGCGGTCGTGCGACGTGGCTCCCAAACAAAATTGACGTCCTTTTTTCCCACAAATAGAGATTTCTTTTGGTGGTATTTGATCACCTCTGTGGTTTTTATTTTTTGCGCTATGAACAAAAAAAGACAGACAATTTTGAAAAAAAAACACTTTCTTTTTTTTCTTTTTGCTAAAATAAATATCCCCAAAAAATATTAAAAAAAACATTTTTTTTCCTCAATTTAGGCCGATACGTATTCTTCTACATATTTTTGGTAAAAAAATTGCAATAAGCGTTTATTGATTGGTTTGCGCAAAAGTTATAGCGTTTTTTCAAAAGAGGGGATAGTTTTATGGCATTTTTATTATTATTTTTTTTTTACTAGTAATGGCAGCGATTAGCGATTTTTATTGTGACTGCGACATTACGGCGGACACATTGGACATTTTTGACACATTTTTGGGACCATTGTCCTTTATACAGCAATCAGTGCTATACAAATGCACTGATTCCTGTGTAAATGACACTGGCAGTGAAGGGGTTAACCACTAGGGAGCTAGGGAGGGGTTAAGTGTGTCCGAGGGATGTGTTACTAACTGTGGGGGGGCGTGGCTACATGTGACACGTCACTGATCTCTGCTCCCAATCACAGGGAGCAGAGATCAGTGACGATGTTACTAGGCAGAATGGGGAGATGCTTGTTCACATTAGCATCTCCCCGTTCGTCCTCTCTGTGAGGCGATCACGGGTATCCCCGCGGCCACACGCTGTGCAGCCAGTCACGGAACTGAGAAAACAGTGAGACAACAGAGTAAGGTATGTGCATTACAGGCAAAACCTCGTGCTTCAGATACAAGGTCCCAAGTACCATCCATCTTAGGCCTCAGTGGCACTTCTGGATGGATCTGGCTTCTTTTTATGGAGAAATTTAAATACAGCATGGATCCCTCCTGGAGCTCCTCAGAGCACTTCTTCACTCGTGACCAACACCTTAGACACTGGCGAAAAAACTGGTGTGCTCCTGGAAGGCGGAGGGGTTATAATGGGGATTAAACTTCCTTTGATTGGGTTTACCAGTGTCAACACCTGAAGGTCGCCCATAACCCATTAAGTAATTACTTAAGACTCTGTGTCCCATGATGTACGATAAAGAAAAAGAGAATTTCAGCTCATACCATGTAGAAGGCCAAGCCCAGGTCTGCAGGAAAGGAGAAGATTTCCATGACTTCACCTTCCTATATAACTGGATCTCAGTGGCGGCTGGAGCTCTGTTTTTTTTTGGGGGGACAGCAAACAAACCACCATTAAAATCCCTGCACCCGGTGCCCTGCATGTAGATTAGGGGCCAGGCGCATGGATTAGGGGGCGGCACCCCCTGTGCCCCTAATGGATGGGCTGCCATTGCTGGATCTACTGCATGTTTTTGCTTTTTTTTTCCATCACATGCTCCAGTTATGTAGATGTGTGATGGGTGTAAGGTGACCCTGTAACCAGGTCTACATCATAAAAAGAGTCATTCTGTAAAAGCCGGGATGTTCTAAACATTACATATCACCACACACACCGGAGAGAGCAATCATTACCAGATCGATAATAACGGTGAACTCTTTACTGATGACCAGGAGGGAATTGTAAAGCATTGCCTATGGAAAATTTACAGTAGTGAAGTTTGTTGTTTGTTGCAGTTTTAGGACTTGACATTATGGATCAGTTAGATGATGATTGGCTGCCATGTAGAGCTGCACTAGTTTTTTCACCCTCCAGTTTTAGTAAATCAACCCCATTGGGTGTCCATTTACTCAGCATAATCTCATCTTTTATATTGTACCAACAATCGGTAATATGTTGCATTTCTGTGCCCTAAAATTAACTTTAGTGTGTTTTCTACTGAAATTTTGTGCTTGATAAACCGTTATGCTAATAATGTGTTACATAATAAATTGAAATTACCACCATTTTATTCCCCAGGGTCTCCCTTTTTTGTAAATATCAGTTTTAGTGGTTTTAAGTAATCAGGCCTAAATATTTTTTAAATATGTGTACAAAATCAAAAAAATTGTTCTGTCAGCAAAATGATTCAAATGACACTACAGCCCGATTCTACTGAAAGACCCGACCTTTTTCTGACATGCTTTGTTTTCAAGTAAAAATCTGTATTTTATGCTGGAAAATTACTTAGGACCTGAAACATTATATATTTTTTTTGCAGAGGCCCTAGGAATAAAATGGCAGTCATTATATTTTTTTTATGTCACGCGTTTTTTGTGCAGAAGTTTTTCAAAAGCAATTTTGGGGAAAAAATACACTTTAACCAGTTCCCGACCAGCCGCCGCAGTTATACTGTGGCAGGTTGGTCCGGCTGCACAAAGCGTCAAAGCTATACGTCGCATGCACAACGATCGGATTCACTTAAGAACTGATCAATCCCCAGGCCCAGGCCAATGATTTCTGGCCTGGACCTGGTGATCGGTCCTAACTAGGGATGAGCTTCAAGTTCGAGTTGAACTCATGTTCGACTCGAACATCGGCTGTTCGCCAGTTCGCCGAACAGTGAACAATTTGGGGTGTTCGCGGCAAATTCGAAAGCCGCAGAACACCCTTTAAAAGTCTATGGGAGAAATCAAAAGTGCTAATTTTAAAGTCTTATATGCATTGTATTGTCATAAAAAGTGTTTGGGGACCTGGGTCCTGCCCCAGGGGACATGGATCAATGCAAAAAAAGTTTTAAAAGCGGACTTTTTTTGGGAGCAGGGATTTTAATAATGCTTAAAGTGAAACAATAAAAGTGTTTCCTTTAAATTTTGTACCTGGGGGGTGTCTATAGTATGCCTGTAAAGGGGCGCATGTTTCCCGTGTTTAGAACAGTCTGACAGCAAAATTACATTTCAAAGGAAAAAAAAGTCATTTAAAACTACTTGCGGCTATTAATGAATTGCCAGTCCGACAATACACATAAAAGTTCATTGATAAAAACGGCATGGGAATTCTCCACAGGGGAACCCTGAACCAAAATAAAAAAAAAAAAACATGGTGGTCCCCCTAAATTCCCTACCAGGCCCTTCAGGTCTGGTATGGATATTAAAGGGGAACCCCAGCCAAATTTTTTTTTAAAAATGGCGTGGGGTCCCCCCAAAAATTCATACCAGACCCTTATCCGAGCACGCAACATGGCAGGCCGCAGGAAAAGAGGGGGGATGAGAGAGCGCCCCCCCTCCTGAACTGTGCCAGGCCACATGCCCTCAACATTGGGAGGGTGCTTTGGGGTAGCCCCCAAAACACCTTGTCCCCATGTTGATGGGGACAAGGGCCTCATCCCCACAACCCTTGCCCGGTGGTTGTGGGGGTCTGCGGAATTTGGAAGCCCCCTTTAACAAGGGGACCCCCATATCCCAGCCCCCCTGTGTGAAATGGTAAAGGGTACCCCTACCATTTCACAAAAAAACTGTCAAAAATGTTAAAAATGACAAGAGACAATTTTTGACAATTCCTTAATTTAAATGCTTCTTCTTTCTTCTATCTTCCTTCGGTTTCTTCCTCCATCTTCTTCTTCTTCTGGTTCTTTTGTCAGAAGAGGAGAAGCGTCACACAGCGGGAGCCTCCCATCTAATCGTGGATGCGGAGCGGCCCGAGAAGAAGATGAAGAGAAGACGCCGCGGAGGAAGATGCCAGACGAGAACACCGGAGGAAGAACCAGAAGAAGAAGAAGATGGAAGAAGAAACCAAAGGAAGATAGAAGATAGAAGAAAGAAGAAGCATTTAAATAAAGGAATTGTCAAAAATTGCCTCGTCATTTTTAACATTTTTGACAGTTTTTTTGTGAAATCCCCCTTTACCATTTCACGCAGGGAGGAGGGCCAGGATCTGGGGGTCCCCTTGTTAAAGGGGGCTTCCAGATTCCGATAAGCCCCCCGCCCGCAGACCCCCACAACCACCAGGTTGTGGGGATGAGGCCCTTGTCCCCATCAACATGCGGACAAGGTGTTTTGGAGGGCTACCCCAAAGCACCCTCCCAATGTTGAGGGCATGTGGCCTGGTACAGTTCAGGAGGGGGGCTCCTGAACTGACTCTCTCGCCCCCCCTCTTTTCCTGCGGCCTGCCAGGTTGCGTGCTCGAAAAAGGGTCTGGTATGGATTTTTGGGGGGACCCCACGCCATTTTTAAAAAAAAAATTGGCGCAGGGTTCCCCTTAAAATCCATACTAGACCTGAAGGGTCTGGTATAGATTTTGAGGGGGACCCCACGCCATTTTTAAAAAAATTTTGGCCGGGGTTCCCCTTAACCCCTTCCCGCCGACCGTACGCAGATATGCGTACTCGGCTTTCCGGGATTATACCGGGATGATGCCTGCAGCTGCAGGCATCATCCCGGTACCGTTGTTTACAGCGGGCGATCGGATACCCGTGTATAACAACCGATGCGGCTAAAAGCCGCTCGGCTGTTATACCGGGGGAGTGGGAGGGGACATCCCCCCCCTCCCGCCGCCTCCCGCCGCTGTTACCGGGCCTCCCGTGCGATCGGGAGGCCTGATGTCCGTTCGGCTGCCTTCGGCGGCTGGGGGCGGGCTGGAACGAAGCTGCGAGCGGCTTTGTTCCAGCCTCCTTGTTGTAAACGCGGAAGCAACGTCATGACGTCACTTCCCGTTTACTCGGCTGCCAATGGCGCCAAATTTTAAAAAGTACACAGTATTCAGAATCGCCGTTTTCGGCGATCTGAATACTTTGAAGTGTAAAGGAGGGATGGGGGGTCTTTTAGACCCCCGATTTCTCCATAAAGAGTACCTGTCACCACCTATTACTGTCACAAGGGATGTTTACATTGCTTGTGACAGCAATGAAAGTTAAAAAAAATAAATAAATTTAAACACAATTTATAAAGTACAAAAATAAATAAATTAAATAAAAAAAAATAAATAAATACATTTTAAAGTACCTCTGTCCCCACGAGCTCGCGCAGGGAAGAAAACGCATACGGAAGTCGCGCCCGCATATGTAAACGGTGTTCAAACCACACATGTGAGGTATTGCCGCGATCGTCAGAGCGAGAGCAATAATTCTAGCCCTAGACTTCCTCTGTAGCTCAAACCTGGTAACCGTAAAAAATTGTTAAAGCGTCGCCTATGGAAATTCAAAGGTACCGTAGTTTGTCGCCATTCCACGAGTGCGTGCAATTATAAAGGGTGACATGTTTGGTATCTATTTACTCGGCGTAACATCATCTTTCACATTATACAAAAAAATTGGGGTAACTTTACTGTTTGGATTTTTTAAAATTCATGAAAGTGTCACTTTTCCAAAAATTTGCGTTTAAAACACCGCTGCACAAATACCGTGTGATAAAAAATATTGCAACAATCGCCATTTTATTCTCTAGATTCTCTGCTAAAAAATATATATATAATGTTTGGGGGTTCTAAGTAATTTTCTAGCAAAAAATATGGATTTTACCTTGTAAACACCAAATTTCAAAAATAGGCTTAGTCATGAAAGGGTTAATATCCATACCAGACCTGAAGGGCCTGGTATGGAATTTAGGGGGACCCCCCACGACGTTTTTTTTTTTTTCATTTTGGTTCGGGGTTCCCCTGTGGGGAATTCCCATGCCGTTTTTATCAATGAACTTTTATGTGTATTGTCGGACCGACAATTCATTAATAGCCGCGAGTAGTTTTAAATGACTTTTTTTCCTTTGAAATGTCATTATACTGCCAGACTGTTCTAAACACGGGAAACATGCGCCCCTTTACAGGCATACTATAGACACCCCCCAGGTACGAAATTTAAAGGAATATTACACTTTTATTGTTTCACTTTAACCACTTGACGACCGCCTCTCGCCGATGTACGTCGGCAGAATGGCACGGACAGGCAGAATCACGTACATATACGTGATCTGCCTTCCGCGGGTGGGGGGTCCCCCCAGTGCCCGAGGCAGTCGCTATTTCTTCCCGGGCGATGAGAGGCGAGAGGGAGGCCATCTATTCGTGGCCACCCCCTCCTGATCGCTCCCGGCGAATAAAAACGCTTCCTTTCCCTCTGTAATGTAAACAGAGGGAGAGGAAGTGATGTCATCCCTCCTCGAGCCGGTCTTTTCGATCCGGCGCCGTGGAGAGAAGACATCCAAGTAAGTGCACCAACACTACACTTCCAGTAGAACATGCCAGGCACACTTTTCACCCCCCGATCCCCCCCCTGTACCCCCTGTCACACTGACACCAATAGCAGTTTTTTTTTGCATTGGTGTCAGTTTGTGACAGTTATAAGTGTTAGGGAAGTTAGGTTAGCCCCCTTTAGGTCTAGGGTACCCCCCTTTAGGTCCAGGGTACCCCCCTAACCCCCCTAATAAAGGATAACCCCTTGATCACCCCCCGTCCCCAGTGTCGCTAAGCGATCGTTTTTCTGATCGCTGTATTAGTGACACAGGTGATGCTAGTTAGGGAGGTAAGTATATAGGTTCGCTGTCAGTGTTTTATACCGACAGGGACCCCCATATACTACCTAATAAAGGTTTTAACCCCCTGATTGCCCACTAGTTAACCCTTTCACCAGCGATCACTGTATAAGTGTTACGGGTGACGCTGGTTAGTTTGTTTTTTTATAGTTTTAGGGTCCCCACCGTTTATTACCTTATAAAGGTTTAACACCCTAATTGCCCGGCGGTGATATAAGTTACGTTTTTAGGGTCAGATAAGGTCTGCGTCGCCCCAAGCAGCGTCAGGTTAGTGCCAGTACCGCTAACACCCACGCACGCAGCATACACCTCCCTTAGTGCTATAGTATCTGAGCGGATCGATATCTGATCCGATCAGATCTATACTAGCGTCCCCAGCAGTTTAGGGTTCCCATAAACACAGTGTTAGTGGGATCAGCCCATATACCTCCTAGCACCTGCGTTTTGCCTGTCGGCCCAGCCCACCCAAGTGCAGTATCGATCGATAACTGACACTTACAAAACACTAAGCACACATAACTGCAGCGTTCGCAGAGTCAGGCCTGATCCCTGCGATCGCTAACAGTTTTTTGGTAGCGTTTTGATACAGTCGCTGACAGTCAGGAGCTTTTTTGCCTGTGAGTCTCACTAGTGTACCCCTAAATTTAGAGTCCAAAATGGCAAATCGAAGGTACACTAGTGAAGAGGCCTACACGTTTCTGAGCATGACAGATAGTGAAGAGGAAGTCACTCATCTGTCAGATTCAGGCTCAGAATACGATCCTGTAGAGGACAGCGGCTCCATGACAGATAGCTCTGACGACGGAGTTGTGGTCCCTGCCAAGGTCAGGCGTACCAGACCCCAATCTTCTTCTTCTGTCCTTGAAGTGCAAGAACCGCAGGGCTCTCGTACGGAGCAGAGAAGTATTAGTGCCGCTATTCCTTCTGGTGAACTGGCAAGCACCAGCGGCCTAGTACACCCTGGTCTTACATCCAGCACTGCAGTATCACGTGGTGACGTGGCGAGTCCCATAAGTGCAGTTCAAGCTGGCGAGGTGGCAAGCACTAGTAGTGTCCCGCTGCCACCAAAAAGACAAAGACAGGCCCGTCGTGCCCATAGTGCCCTTCCTGCTGCATTCGCCAATCCGAATTGGAAACCCACCACTTCTGCAGCACCCGTACTTCCCCCATTCACTGGCCAACCCGGAATTCAGGTGGAAACAGTTGATTTTATGCCACTGGATTTTTATCCGCTGTTTTTCACCGAAGATCTCTATAGATCTATTGTGGACCAAAGCAATTTATACGCTGGTCAACACATCACCGCTAATCCCCAGTCCTCCCATGCCAGAGATTGGAGACCAATTATGGTCTCCGAATTTAAGATCTTTCTGGGCCTTTCCCTCAACATGGGCATAAATAAAAAGGGTAAGTTGCGGTCATATTGGTCCACTGACCCAGTTTACCATATGCCCGTGTTCTCTGCTTCATGGCCAGGGCACGATACGAGCAGATTTTGCGGTTCATGCACTTCAATGACAATGAACTCTGTCGTCCTCGTGGAGACCCTGGATACGATTGGCTCTACAAAATTCGGCCCATCGTAAACCACTTCAACCAACGTTTTGCAGACTTGTTTACTCCCCATCAAGTTGTCTGCATTGATGAGTCCCTGATTAAATTTTCTGGCCGCTTGTCATTCAAACAGTACCTTCCCAGCAAGCGTGCCAGATACGGGGTCAAGATGTATAAGCTCTGTGACAGGGCCACAGGCTATACATGTAGTTTTATGGTTTACGAGGGCAAAGATGGTCACGTAGAGCCGACAAACTGCCCTGACTACATAGGAAGCGCTGGCAAGATAGTGTGGGACTTGGTGTCACCCTAATTCGGAAAGGGGTACCACTTGTACGTGGACAATTATTACACGAGCGTGCCACTTTTTAGTCACTTGTTTGATCAGCAGATTGAAGCATGTGGCACCGTGCAACCTAATCGCCAGGGCTTTCCCCAGCGGCTTGTAGATTCCCGTCTTAGGCTGGGGGAGAGAGCCTGCTTGCAGTGTAATAATTTGCTCGCTATGAAGTGGAGGGACAATAAGAATGTTTTCGTTCTTACCTCCCTTCATGAATACACGACGACCCAAATTACTACGGCGACTGGTGTTGTGGAGAAACCCCTCTGTGTCCACGAATATAACCAAAATATGGGAGGGGTGGACCTCAACGACCAGTTGTTGGCGCCGTACCTAATTGCACGTAAGGCCAGACGCTGGTACAAAAAAGTGTCTGTTTATTTATTTCAATTGGCTTTGCTGAACGCTCATGTGCTATACAGAGCTTCAGGACGGACTGGATCCTTCCTTACATTCCAGGAAGAGATCGTCAGAGCCCTTCTGTATCCAGACGGTGCTTCACCTCACCTTCCCCAACCTAATGCAGTAAGCCGGCTGCATGAGAGGCATTTTCCTTATGCCCTCCCGAGTACCCCTACCCAAAGAGCCCCCCAAAAAAGATGTCGTGTCTGCAGCAAGCGCGGATTTAGGCGTGACACCCGGTGTTATTGTCCCTCCTGTCCTGGCAATCCTGGTCTTTGCATTGGTGAATGTTTTGAACGCTACCATTCACTAGTTGAGTATTAGCATAGGGTACAGCACTGCACAGACTAGGACACACTTTCACAGGGTCTCCCAAGATGCCATCGCATTTTGAGAGACCCAAACCTGGTACCAGTTACAAAAGTTAAAAGTTACTAAAAAAAGTGTAAAAAATAAAAAAATAAAAAAAATAAAAACACAATAAAATATAAAATAAAAAAAACAAAAATAGTTGTTGTTTTATTGTTCTCTCTCTCTCTATTCTCTCTCCATTGTTCTGCTCTTTTTTACTGTATTCTATTCTGCAATGTTTTATTGTTATTATGTTTTACCATGTTTGCTTTTCAGATATGCAATTTTTTTTTATACTTTACTGTTTACTGTGTTTTGTTAGTATCCATTTTATTGTTTTCAGGTACGCCATTCAGCTGCAGAGCGGATTTATTTATCTTGACAGCAACAGCGTTTTCTCCCACGATACATAAAGCCGTGACTCCAGCGCTGTCGGAGGTGATTTCACCACCACAGTTACATAGTTCAGCATATATGCCGAAGCCTGGGGGCAGCAGTGGGTGGAGGAGCGATTTGCTCCTGCCTTTTGTGGGAGGATGCCCCCATGCTTCAGCATATATATATTTTAGGCAAAGGGTGGCTTTAAATGTTTTATTTTTTACTGTTTTTTTTTTTATTTGCTTTGCAGGTATGGTAAGTCTTACTGTTATACTGTAATGCTACTTTGTTTTATTGTTAACCATCATTTGCTTAGCAGGTACGCCATTCAGTTACAGTGCGGATTTATTTATCTTGACAGCAACAGCGTTTGCTCCCACGATATATAAATCTGTGACTCCAGCGCTGTCGGAGGTGATTTCACCACCACAGTTACATACTTCAGCATATATGCCGAAGCGTGGGGGCAGCAGTGGGTGGAGGAGCGATTTGCTCCTGCCTTTTGCGGGAGGATGCCCCCATGCTTCGGCATATATAAATGGTGCATGTATGCCCATCATTAGAAGTGGGTGGATGAAGGGAGGTATTCTAATGGTGGGCATACCCACCGATCAATATCTTTTTTTCGTTCAGCCCACAGGCTGCATGAAAAAAAAGTTTACAATATATGCCCAACAAGGACCAGCAAGGTACTGGTATGTTGCTGGACTTTGAGTGGTTATACCAGAATGATGCCTGCACGTTTAGGTATCATCTTGGTATCATTCTTTTCAGCCAGCGGTCGGCTTTCATGTAAAAGCAATCCTAGCAGCTAATTAGCCTCTAGACTGCTTTTACAAGCAGTGGGAGGGAATTCCCCCCCCCCCCACTGTCTTCCATGTTTTTCTCTGGCTCTCCTGTCCCAACAGGGAACCTGAAAATGCAGCCGGTGATTCAGCCAGCTGACCATAGAGCTGATCAGAGACCAGAATGGCTCCAAACATCTCTATGGCCTAAGAAACCGGAAGCTATGAGCATTTCATGAGCCTTTCGCCGGATGTAAACAGCACCATTGGGAAATTGGAAAAGCATTTTATCACACCAATCTTGGTGTGGTCAGATGCTTTGAGGGCAGAGGAGAGATCTAGGGTCTAATAGACCCCAATTTTAAAAAAAAAGAGTACCTGTCACTACCTATTGCTATCATAGGGGATATTTACATTCCCTGAGATAACAATAAAAATTATTAAAAAACATAAAAATGAAAGTAACAGTTTAAAAATAAGATAAAAAATCAAAAAAATAATAAAGAAAAAAAAAAAAAGCACCCCTGTCCCCCCCTGCTCTCGCGCAAAGGCGAACGCAAGTGTCGGTCTGGCGTCAAATGTAAACAGCAATTCCACCATGCATGTGAGGTATCACCGCGAAGGTCAGATCGAGGGTAGTAATTTTAGCAGTAGACCTCCTCTGTAAATCTAAAGTGGTAACCTGTAAAGGCTTTTAAAGGCTTTTAAAAATGTATTTAGTTTGTCTCCACTGCACGTTTGTGCGCAATTTTAAAGCATGTCATGTTTGGTATCCATGTACTCGGCCTAAGATCATCTTTTTTATTTCATCAAACATTTGGGCAATATAGTGTGTTTTAGTGCATTAAAATTTAAAAAAGTGTGTTTTTTCCCTAACAAATGCGTTTGAAAAATCGCTGTGCAATTACTGTGTGAAAAAAAAATGAAACACCCACCATTTTAATCTGTAGGGCATTTGCTTTAAAAAAAATATATAATGTTTGGGGGTTCAAAGTAATTTTCTTGCAAAAAAAAATAATTTTTTCATGTAAACAAAAAGTGTCAGAAAGGGCTTTGTCTTCAAGTGGTTAGAAGAGTGGGTGATGTGTGACATAAGCTTCTAAATGTTGTACATAAAATGCCAGGACAGTTCAAAACCCCCCTAAATTACCCCATTTTAGAAAGTAGACACCCCAAGCTATTTGCTTAGAGGCATGTCGAGTCCTTGGAATGTTTTATATTGTGACACAAGTTGCGGGAAAAAGACAAATTTTATTTTTTTTTTATGCACAAAGTTGTCACTAAATAATATATTGTTCAAACATGCCATGGGGATATGTGAAATTACACCCCAAAATAAATTCTGTTGCTTCTCCTGAGTACAGGGATACCACATGTGTGAGACTTTTTGGGAGCCTAGCTGCGTACAGGACCCCGAAAACCAAGCCCCGCCTTCAGGCTTTCTAAGGGCGTAAATTTTTGATTTCACTCTTCACTGCCTATCACAGTTTCGGAGGCCATGGAATGCCCAGATGGCACAACCCCCCCAAATGACCCCATTTTGGAAAATAGACACCCCAAGCTATTTGCTGAGAGGTATAGTGAGTATTTTGCAGACCTCACTTTTTGTCACAAACTTTTGAAAATTGAAAAAAGAAAAAAAAAATACATTTTTCTTGTCTTTCTTCATTTTCAAAAACAAATGAGAGCTGCAAAATACTCACCATGCCTCTCAGCAAATAGCTTGGGGTGTCTACTTTCCAAAATGGGGTAATTTTGGGGGGTTTTGTGCTATCTTGGCATTTTATGGCCTTCGAAACTGTGATAGGTAGTGAGGAGTGAAATCAAAAATTTACGCCCTTAGAAATCCTGAAGGCGGTGATTGGATTTCGGGGAGCCGTATGAAGCTAGGCTCCCAAAGAGTCCCACACATGTGGTATCCCCGTACTCAGGAGAAGCAGCAGAATATATTTTGGGGTGTAATTCCACATATGCCCATGGCATGCTTGAGCAATATATCATTTAGTGACAACTTTGTGCAAAAAAAAAAAAAAATTGGCACTTTCCCGCAACTTGTGTCAAAATATAAAATATTCCATGGACTCAACATGCCTCTCAGCAAAAAGCTTGGGGTGTCTACTTTCGAAAATGGGGTCATTTGGGGGGTTTTGTGCCATCTTGGCATTTTATGGCCTTCAAAACTGTGATAGATAGTGAGCAGTGAAATCACAACTTTACGCCCTTAGAAATCCTGAAGGCGGTGCTTGGTTTTCGGGGCCCCGTATGTGGCTAGGCTCCCAAAAAGTCCCACAAATGTGGTATCCCCATACTCAGGAGAAGCAGCTAAATGTATTTTGGGGTGCAATTCCACATGGCCTGTGTGAGCAATATATCATTTAGTGACAACTTTTTGTAAATATTTTTTTTTTGTCATTATTCAATCACTTGGGACAAAAAAAAATATTCAATGGGTTCAACATGCCTCTCAGCAATTTCCTTGGGGTGTCTACTTTCCAAAATGGGGTCATTTGGGGGGGGGGGGTTGTACTGCCCTGCCATTTTAGCACCTCAAGAAATGACATAGGCAGTCAAACTAAAAGCTGTGTAAATTCCAGAAAATGTACCCTAGTTTGTAGACGCTATAACTTTTGCGCAAACCAATAAATATACGCTTATTGACATTTTTTTTACCAAAGACATGTGGCCGAATACATATTGGCCTAAATGTATGACTAAAATTGAGTTTATTGGATTTTTTTTATAACAAAAAGTAGAAAATATCATTTTTATTCAAAATTTTCGGTCTTTTTCCGTTTATAGCGCAAAAAAAAAAAAATGGCAGAGGTGATCAAATACCATCAAAAGAAAGCTCTATTTGTGGGAAGAAAGGGACGCAAATTTAGTTTGGGTACAGCATTGCATGACCGTGCAATTAGCAATTAAAGCGACGCAGTGCCAAACCAGAAAAAAAACCTCTGGTCCTTAGGCAGCATAATGGTCCGGGGCTAAAGTGGTTAAGCATTATTAAAATCACTGCTCCTGAAAAAACTGCAGTTTTTAAAATTTATTTTTGCATTGATCCATGTCCCCTAGGGCAGGACCCAGGTCCCCAAACACTTTTTATGACAATAAAAATTAGCACTTTTGATTATTCATGTTCGTGTCCCATAGACTTTAATGGTGTTCGCGTGTTCGAACAAATTTTTTGCCTGTTTGCATGTTCTGGTGCGAACCGAACAGGGGGGTGTTCGGCTCATCCCTAGTCTTGGCGAATGAAATCCTTCTCCTGTCTGTGTAAGTGTAAACACAGCAGGGGAAGTGTTGTCATCTCTCCTTGTGGAACTCTTTTCTGTTCCAGAGAGAGGAGAGGAGACATCTCACAGTAAGTGCACCAACACTACACTGACACCAGTTCATGTAGGTACACTTGTCACCCCCTAATCGCCCCCCCCAGTTAACCCCTTCACCCCCTGTCACTGTGTCACTCAGTGCAGTGTTCATATTTTTTTTGATCACTGTACTGGTGTCATTAGTGTCAAAAACATTGTTAGGGTACTCAGTGTAGGCCCAGATAGGTCTAGGGACCCCCCCTAACCCCCCTAATAAAGGTTTAACCCCTTGATTACCCCCTGTCACCAGTGATCACTGTATTAGTGTCATGGGGGATGCTGGTTAGCTAGCTTTTTTTATAGCATCAGGACACCCGCCGTATATTACCTAAATAAAGGTATAACCCCCTGATCACCCTGATCACATCTATTTGTGGGAAAAAAGGACGCAAATTTTGTTTGGGTACAACATTGCATGACCGCGCAATTACCAGTTAAAGCAGTGCAGTGCCAAATTGTAAAAAGTGCTCTGATCATTGAGCAGCCTAATCTTCCGGGGCTGAAGTGGTTAAATCTAAACTCTGGGATCCCTGAATCTGATTTGATCAGCTTCCTGTATTCTCTGCACAGCACAGCAGACTGGGAGAGGGAGGAGCACAAATAGGAGCTAATCAGTCGGACTGCAGGGAAAATGTTTTTTCTGCTGTCCAATCAGGTCTATTGTACTGCTAGACAATGTGTTAAAGTAGTAGGAAACTGAGTTTTTGAACTAGTACCTACAGGTAAGCCTTATAATAAATACAGGGAATATCTCCTAAACTTGTGGTGTTTAAGCGGATCAGGACAAGGGGTGGGTAGGAGGGGCTGCTGCCCTGGGCACTGTCATGTGAGGTCGGGGGGGGGGGGTCCCAGGCAGCAGGAGGTAAAAATTTTACTAGGAGGGTAAAGTTGTGTGTGTGTTTTAGGAGTGGTGATTTGGGAGGATTTGTATTTGGTGGGGGGGTGGGGGCGAAGAGGATTTGTGCTAGGATTGGGAATTTGGGGGGTTTGTGATAAAAGAGGTGATATGGTTGAGGGGAGAGGGGATTTGTGCTAAGAGAGGAAGTTTTTGGGTGGGTGGGTTGTGCTAATAGGGATGATTAGGGGGTATTTGTGTTGTGAGGGGAAATTTGGGGGGTACTTGCTAGAAGGGGGGCAGGGGAAAATGTGTGCTGGGAAGGGAGGAGTAGAGGGGAGAGGATGTGTACTTGAAGGGATAGAGGATTTGTGTTAGGAGGAATTTTTTTAGGAGGATTTGAGCTGGGAAGGGGGAGTGGGGAGGGCAAAGATTTGTTCTGGGAGGGGGAATTTCAGCAGGAGGGTAGATTTGTCATGGGAGGAGGGGGAATTTATGTTTGGGGGTAAGCATGCAGATTAGTGCCCACTTTATTTGGGGGAGCGGATTTTTGCCAACACATAATGCTCATACATCTTAGGGGTGCACATTTTGGCATGTTAAATTAAATTGAAAAGGTGTATGGCGCTCCCTATGGGGTAATGTATGGGGGGGGGGTTTGAAGTTGTAATATCCCCAGGTGATTTCCCCCACTATGATCCTAGTAGAGGTACCTAATACCAGCAGGAAAAATTAGTTACCATAAATATATATGTCTATAATTGCATATATATATATATATATATATATATATATATATATATATATATATATATACCAGCAGAAATGAATAATTTAGACAAGGAGCTGTCTTCAATGGTAGTTCGACCAAACCCTATAAGTAAGGGATGTGGGCTGAGACCACTACAGCTGTGATGGGTCTGCACCTTATACCACCACAGAGTGAAATAACTATAACATATAAATGTAAAACATATATGTGCTGTACTAGTGCAAATAATCCAAAGCATATAATAAACTCTACCTTAACAGTGCGAAATAAATATATATATATAAAATATTACCAAAAAATACATATCATAATTAAAGTCCAGTGATCAAATAATTTCATCTCAAACTAGTTAGTGCAGAAAAAATCAATTAAAAGTTTTTTAGTGATTATAGTCCTTAAAGTGAAAAAACTGTTCAGACCCAGTGTTCCAAGCAATTTCGTGACTTGAGTGATCTCAGATAGTTCCTGTGACTTTTGTGCTCCCCCTTATGGGTCCCCACTCACCGGATCCAACAGCCCCAGAAGGGGCAACCAGCGTAGGGTATCTCAATCACGGTCTCCTCTCCACACCAATCATGTAGGGCATTAGGGATGATTTCCGTGCTGTTGGTTTTCCCAATGGCTTCCCGGATCCACCAGCCCCAGACGGGGCAGACTGCATGGGGTATTACGGTCACAATCTCCTCTCCCCTACCGTCCTACTGAGCATCAAGGTAATTTCCTTACTGTTGAGTTAAGGTGTCCACAATGGCTCCCTCATAGAAAGAAAAAATATAGGAGGCTCCCATGGTGTAGTAATTATAAAAACTTTTATTCAAAAAACTCCATCAGCATTCAAAGGAGTAAAACATTAAAAACAAAAAATAAACTAAACTAAAGATAGATTAAAAAGTCAGCAGTTTACTACCGCAGGGTACAGATATGTGCCTGAGAACAGGCCCGTGATGGATTGAATGCGTACCGCTGGTTGGAGCTGTTTGCGCTCCACCTGCGTTCCAAACAGGATCCGTACCCGGAAGTGACGTAGCGTGCGACGGCGCCACGCACGCTACGTCACTTCCGGGTACGGATCCTGTTTGGAACGCAGGTGGAGCGCAAACAGCTCCAACCAGCGATACACATTCAATTGATTGGTGTGGAGAGGAGACCGTGATTGAGATACCCTACGCTGGTTGCCCCTTCTGGGGCTGTTGGATCCGGTGAGTGGGGACCCATAAGGGGGTGCACAAAAGTCACAGGAACTATCTGAGAGCACTCAAGTCACAAAATTGCTTGGAACACTGGGTCTGAACAGTTTTTTCACTTTAAGGACTATAATCACTAAAAAACTTTTAATTGATTTTTTCTGCACTAACTACCGTATTTATCGGCGTATAACACGCACCGGCGTATAACACGCACCCCAATTTAGGAGGGAATTTTAAGGAAAAAAAAACTTTTAGGAGGGAACTTGAAAGGGAAAAAAACTTACATTTAAATTCCCATAATTGCAGCCTTCTCAGTGCAGCCTTGCCCCAGTGCAGCCATGTCAGTGCAGCCATGTCAGTGCAGCCATGTCAGTGCAGCCTTGTCAGTGCAGCCATGTCAGTGCAGCCATGTCAGTGCAGCCTTGTCAGTGCAGCCATGTCAGTGCAGCCTTGTCAGTGCAGCCTTGTCAGTGCAGCCATGTCAGTGCAGCCATGTCAGTGCAGCCTTGTCAGTGCAGCCATGTCAGTGCAGCCTTCCCCAGTGTCCATTGCAGCCTTGCCCCAGTCCAGCCTTGCCCCAGTCCAGCCTTGCTGAAGCCTCTGAGCTTCAAAATCGACGACCGCGATTTGAAAATGGCGCCGCCGGCGCCGAAATACACAGAGCCGGTCCTCGGCTCTTCTCGTCGGCTCTCGTTCACTTTCGGCTCCACTCGGGATGGGCGTGACGGTGAGCGGAGCTATCCGAAACTAGCCGAGTATACTCGGCTAGGTTCGGGCGGCGCTCAAGTGAAACCGAAAGTGGCCGAGAAGAGCCGAGGACCGGCACTGTGTATTTCGGCGCCGGCGGCGCCATTTTCAAATCGCGGTCGGCGATTTTTTAGTTCTGACAGGTCAGGATCGCAGGGGATCGGCGTATAACACGCACCTGCGATTTTCCCCTGATTTTAAGGGGAAAAAAGTGCGTGTTATACGCCAATAAATACGGTAGTTTGAGATGAAATTATTTGATCACTGGACTTTGATTATGATATGTATTTTTTGGTAATATTTTATATATATATTTATTTTGCACTGTTAAGGTAGAGTTTATTATATGCTTTGGATTATTTGCACTAGTACAGCACATATATGTTTTACATTTATATGTTATAGTTATTTCACTCTGTGGTGGTATAAGGTGCAGACCCATCACAGCTGTAGTGGTCTCAGCCCACATCCCTTACTTATAGGGTTTGGTCGAACTACCATTGAAGACAGCTCCTTGTCTAAATTATTCATTTCTGCTGGTATATATATATATATATATATATATATATATATATATAT